>CAOLHI010002397.1:0-262246 GCA_948474755.1 Ctenosaura bakeri | reverse complement strand
GCCGCCTTTTTTGGTGGCCTGGATTGAACTCCTCTGTGCAAACTTATATTAAACAGTGTGCCACTTGCAACGTTTCTAAATCGCCCACATCTAAGCCTCAAGGGCTCCTGCAACCTTTGCCTGTTCCTTCTAGTCCTTGGTCGGTCGTTGCATGGGATTTTATCGTATCTCTCCCCTCCTCGCAAGGTTTTCATGCCATCTGGGTTATTACTGATCATTTTTCCAAACAATGTCATTTTGTGCCCCTGCGGCGTGTGCCCTCTGCTGAACAGCTTGCTGATTTGTTTGTCACTCATGTCTGGAAACTTCACGGATTACCTTCTGTGATCATTTCTGACAGGGATCCTGTTTTCACTTCCAAGTTTTGGACTTGCCTGCTGAAAACCCTGGGCGTCACCCAGAAACTCAGCAGTGCTCATCACCCCCAGACGGATGGCCAATCTAAGCGTGTTAACAAATCCCTTGAGCAGTTTCTTAGGTGTTTTGTTTCTGAGAACCAAACTAATTGGGTTTCGCTTCTTCCTTTCGCTGAGTTTGCCATTAACTCTGCAGTTCATTCCTTCACTGGGAAGCCCCCCTTTGAGATTGTTTACGGTTTTCTGTTCCTGACATTGCCCCTTGGCCATGGTCTCTGTCCTTCCTTCTTGTACTTCCCACCCTCCCCTCTTGCTTTCTGCTACCACTCCTTCTTCTCTTCTACCTACTGTGACCTCATACCTGCTTCTCTTGCTCCTGGCACCCTGCCATTCTGCCACTCACTCTCCCTTCCCTCATTTCCCCTCCCTGACTCACCTCACAACTTAGCCATATCTCCCTCCCTTGCCACCTGCACTCTGCTAGTTGCATATCGCACCCTTCCTTCCTTCCCAACATTTCTCCAAACCTTGTTCTGCCACACCACTTTCTCTTTCCCACTGCAGCCACATCTTGTACTCTCCACCCTCTCTCCCTTAGTTCCAGCTTTCTTCACCTTGCCCCGCTTCCCTACTCCCCCCTTCCTGCTCTTCTGACCCTTTCCTTCTCCCACACATGTGCTTCACTTGATGCTGCTACCTTCCTGCCTTCTAAAGAAGCAGCGGTTACATAAAGCTGCCAGTCCTGCCTTAAACAGGTCGGGTTTAAAACAGGGACAGGAAGGTGAAGATGGTGCTGCTGTTTCAGGACAAAGAGGACAAGGAGTGTTGGTAGCAGGAGCAGCAGAGAGGTGGGTGGTGAGCTGAGATACAGAGAAGACTGTAGGAATGGGGATTGCTTTGGCTGAGATTAAAATCTACCATAGTACACTTCAGTTTTCCAAACCACTTTCTAATCCAGGTTTCCTCTACATGGGAACTCTCAAGATGGATCTCTCAAGATGTTTTAGACTATAACTCCCATTAGATACTATCACTGACCATTTCAGTTACACTCTACCAATTCATGGCTTTATTCTGCCTGTTCCCTCTCGTGCCCAGCACTATTTTTTTAGTTTAGTGGTAATATTGTGCCTCTACATTCACAGGTTTGATCTTTGCAGACTTGATTATTCATGAGGTGCCTGCTTGCCTCACCCCCATTCTCCTCTTCCCACCCCCCTGCCTTTCCCCCCTGGTTTTGTGTTTCTTTCTTCCACAGACCTGGGCAAAAGGCAAGCAAACAGCAGGGGGCAGCCCCACACGTGGGCTTTCCCTGGTTGTGTTTCTTCCCGTCTCATTCTCTTGCCTATCATCTGGGCACTTGGAAGGAAGTGTGCCTGGGAGAAATGCAAGTGAATTGCGGGGAGGGAGCCCTGGAAAGGAATGGGAGCAGGAGAACTCACTTGGGTGGCAGAGGAATTATCTATTATTGTTTTTTTAACTTTCTCAAAGGTTCTGTGCCCTGAATCCTCATGAAAGTCATGGATAGTGGATTGGTCACACTACGGAACAAAAGGACATTAACATTGGAAGGTGCAGACATTAGAGTGGGGTGGCATGCTTATTTCTGGTACAACAAAATAAAGATCAATAAAGATTTCACAAATCATTTCATAAGAGGAGCTCTGTTAAAAATTTGGATTAAGATAAAAAAGAAATTCTACAGCAAAATCCCATTATGGGTATCTCCTGAAGAGGCATTTTACGGAAGATGGAAGAATCCTAATGATAAATGGTTAACATATAAAGATCTAATAGAACATGATGAATTAGGAAATGTACAGTTAAATTCGAGGGAGAATCTGAACCAAGAAGGAGTTAAGCTACTGTGGTTCCCATACAGACGGTTCCTAGAAAGGTACAAAATGGACTTGAAATTAGAAGGCTCTGCCCAAAAAGGTCCTCCCAATGAATTATAAAACATATTTTTTTATTTTTCTAATCATATTATATCTTAACTGTATAAACTACTCCTGAGCTACAACATGGAAGATGAGGTAGTTAAAGATACAATGATTTCCTGGGCGAGAAACATAGGTCATGGAATTCTTTTGGAACATTGGGAAAGATCATGGAAATTGTCACATAAATTCACATTATCACACGATTTGAAAGAAAACTACCTGAAGATGCTATACAAGTGGTACCTGACACCAGCAAAGATAGATAGAATGTATAAGACACATGACAATAAGTGCTGGAAATGCCAAGAGAAGGTGGGGACATGTCACTGTATGTGGTGGAGTTGCTCAAAGGTAAACAAATTTTGGAAACAGATATGCAATACAATTACGAAGATCTTTAAGATACAAATCCCACTGGTTCCCAAACTGTTTCTGTTAAATGTGTTACAAAATATAGATTTGATATCTGTAAGAAAATATTGGAGAATCTTCCTTTACTTGATCACAGCTGCCAGATTACTTCTGGCTAGCCAATGGAAAGAAAAGGACACTCTCATGTTAGAACAATGGATAACAAAAATTATAGAAATGAAGGAAAAATACCTTCTTACATGCAGGATAAGAGGGAAAGCAGATAAAATAAAAAACAAATGGTTACCAGTTTGGAAATTTCTCAAATACAATTGTGGTAATTCAGTTATAAGTTAGATACTGTTAGATCTGGTTAGAATAAGTCAAAGATAAGGTTAAAGTAGACATCACAGTTCTATTTATATGACATTGACTGTTTATGAATTTCAGTGATATTTACAGTTGCTTCTGAAGTAACATTATGGACTAGATGAACAAGTTCCATGGGACCAGGAGAAAATTCATCAAATTGAGTAGAGTATTCAGTATTTGTTTGAGATTACTATAAAGGGGAAGGAAGTGTAAGCAACAGATAATGAAATAGGTTCCAAGTTCAGGTAGGAAGGAGGGAACTTTTTTTTTTCTGTTTCAACAGAAATGTATATATAAAAAGAAATACGGGTTAAAAAAATGTATTAGTATTAAGTAAAACAACTGAAAGTAATTTTGCAAAGTATATGTCATTGCACCAGAAATGTTTGCCCTCACTTCTTTCAACTTCTTTATATTATATTTTTTCCTTTTTTTTAAATCTATGGATGCTAACACTTTTAATAAAAATAAAATTAAAAAAAAAAAGTCAAGGTGCCACTGTAGTACATAATGAAGCTTATTTTTTCCAGACCATTTCTCCCCTATTGTCCCCCCCCCAACGAAACTCAGACATTTTGTACAAAGAACATATTGATGTTTCTGGAAATAGTGTTTTGATGTGTAAAAATAGTGCTTTTTATGTCAAAAGCCATGTTTGTGTAAAAAAAAAAACTACTACAAACACACATTTTTTTAAAAAACGAAACACTGCAATTTTTGCACAAAAACCATGTGTATTCTTGTCACACCTACTTTGCATTACACTCGTCTTGATTGTATGGTCATGGTGGGATCATTTTTAGTCTCTTCTTCCTGCATGCTTACTTGCTTTCCATGTCCTTGTCTGTCCTGCCCTAGCATTTCTTGCCTGCTTAGGCCGAATCACTTATCTTCTAACATTTCACAGATACAAACTGGAACAGGTGTGACCAAGTAATGTCAGACAGTGGCTCAGATGGCAAAAGTTATTAATGACAAAGAATGTACAAGCTAGGAGAAGCTGCAGCAGTTTACTTTTGCCTGAGCCTGCTGACAAGATTCTGCCCCTGCTCTCCTCTCCTCCTGGCTGATTTAACTATTTGTGCACTTTGAACTCGTTGCTGAAACTGATGGAAGCTGATGGCAGAGGGAAAATGGGAGTAGGAGGAGAAGAGTGAAACCAGGACATTTTAAAAGCAGCCAAAAAGGTAAGATGGAAGAGGATGAAAGGGGACTCTCCCTGCCAAATTGGTATAGATATAGGTCCTGGAATCAGCTCAGAATTGGTGTCAGCAAGTGGCCCAGGCAGCAGAACCAGCCTTAGGCGTGGGCAGCAAATAAGGTAGTAGGCCCTCTTGAACTATGACTCCCACAATCCCTGAGGGCAATTTTGGGAACTGTGAGACAGCATAGTGTAGTGGTTTGAGCACTGGACTTTCTGTCTCACAGATGTCCTTAGAACTGCTGCATTTATCTCAAAAGGCACCAAATTGCATTGCTGTAAGGGCCGCTACCCTCCACCCTGGATGGACAACCTCAACAAGTACAGTTGATTCAAAGCTTGTTCCCTACCTGTCTCCCGTAACATGGCCAAGAGGTGCCATTTCTTTGAAGACCCTCAGAATCAGCTTCCTCTTCCCTGTGTGCAGCTCATATTCTGAGAAGAATTTGTCTAATTCCATCACTCAGTTGTAAATCTGAATGTAAAGCTAAGAGGCTTTGAGAAATGAAATTAGGTGGATGAACGGTTTGGCTTAGTGCCGCTGATGGGGAACTTGCCGGTCATTTTCACTGACATGCTTGTCTGTTGAATTCACATTGGGGACTAACTAGTAAGCCTTTGAAAAGAATCCAAGGCCTGCTTCTCTTTGGTGATGAAAATGGCGGCTCTTTGAAATGCCTGGAAAGGTGCATGGAATCCAAATGTCAACATCTCATCTTGTGAAATGGAGGGAAGTCACGTGGATAGGAAAGTCAAAGTTATTTCTGTCATACTTCCCTCACTTCTTCTCAACCAACCAACTAACCAACCAATAAATAAATGGCTATTTCAAATGCAAAGGCTGAGTTGGGGTGATGGTGGCAGAAATTTGTCAGCTGTGAAAATCAGTCCATTGTTTTGATTCAGCACTGAATTCCTGAATATCACACGGTTACCATGTTTGTCATGGGCTTTCTCACCAGCACATAATTCTTCCCTAATTTTCTTCTCAAAGGAAGCAACAAATAACTTTAGTGACTTTCTTCCTGCTGCAAGAAAGTCTTTGAATGCAGACTGCATAGTTTTTGAAGACATTTGCAATTTGTGACCTACTATGCTCAAAATTTGCATGTGGTTGTTTTTGCAAAAAACAACATTTTCTGTGAAGGAAAAGGACTGTTCTGTGCAGAAAATGCTGTTTTCTGTTTGGACAACCACATGCAAATTTTGTGCAGAATAAGTCTCAAACTGTGAAAATTCTCTTCAGTCTAGAAATTTTCTCCTCAGGGTTTCACAACACTTGACAAACTTGTTTTTGAAGGTTCTTTGAATATTTTTGAATATTCTTTCCACCTTTACTCTGTCAGGAGGAAACGGAGTGCCAGAGAGACTGCCATAGGCCTGAAGTAAGTGGAGGACAATCAAGGGGCTGCTGTAGCTTTGACCGTTTCGCATGAGTCTGTTATAGCGTGATGATTCCACTTTCAACCTCTTATGGAATCCTGGGTTTGCAGTTTCGGGAGGGGCCAGGTGGCCCCTCCTGAAACTGCAAACCCCAGGATTCCATAGGAGGTTGAAAGTGGAATCATTGCGCTATAACAGACTCATGCGGAAATGGGCTTTGAAGGGAATGGAAGGTTTTCAAGCTACTGAGAGGCAAACAGCCCAGTAGCAGTGTGATCCCCTGATCCCCTTCCTCAACAAGGGTGCACCTATGGGAGGTGGGTTGCAAAATCAGAGTACTGTCCACCCACACAAGAATTCCACCTTGCCATGAAGTTTTCCTTTAGTGCCCAGATTTATTGCATTTCAGTAAACTAAAAGGTTTAGTTAAGCATTTAGAAATGCTTTTTAGGTATCCAAAGAAAATGTACAGGCAAAGTTACCAGGGAAATGAAAACATAACAAATACAAGAGCTCTAGATCTGAATGATTTTCAGTGTGATCACTCTCTGCAGTGCTACAAGATCTGGGGATTACTGGTATACCACAGTTAACCAAGTTGATGTGTTCCCTTTTACAGAAAATTTGGTACCAAATGCAGAAGTAATGTGGAAAGAATTGGGAGAGGCTCCAACCCCACAGAAAAGAACACTTCAACATGTTTCAGCAAACTTTTTCTCTAGGATTAACAATATGCACATGTGAAATGAAACAATCAGGTCAGGTAAGCCTTACATAAATAAATAAAACGAGTTTGAATGTTCTAGAGACTGCTTGAAGGCTTTTCCAGAAATGCATACACAGTGATTACTTTTTTTTCCACCAACCTCCATATTCCCATGATTTCCATTTGGTGGCCAAACATATACATCTCTGTCTTGTCTTATCTTGTCTTCTTGTCTTATCTTTCTGTCTATCTACCTACCCATCTTTGTATCTATCTATGATGGGGGCATCTGGTGAGGCAGGCTTATCCGTTCTCCCCTTTTTCTCTGTTTTGCTGCCCATGGCTACTCAGAAGGTATTCTGGAAATAGTTGCTGGTTACCTTGCCTGGTGTAGGCAGGAACACTCAGCTAAGGCAGTATTAGGTGGTGTAAAATTCTACTCATTCCCAGCTCAAACTTTATTGTAGTGTTTACTACAGACATACTGTTGGAGCCCAGAATCCACCATAGTCTGAGTGTTCCTTCACCAAACTCATAGTCCTGATGCTGCTAAAAAATTCTGCTAGCTAGAGGGTAAGGAGAAAAAGGGTGGCTGGAAAGACTTTGTAAAAAGTTACCTCTTTGTCAGAGGCTTTGTTGACTGAGGCATGCATGCACAGAAAAAATTCATTGAGGGCTGAGTTTTTATTTAAGAATGCAATGTTCTTATTTTACCCTTCTTTAAATATACCCTGTTCCACTGCCTTTCAAGCGATAGCTGTCCCTTGGCCAGGCTATGCAAATTTCTTAGAGTTCTATTCTCTTATACCCCCCCAACTCATTCCACCCTTTGCATTAGTCGAGGAATATGCAAAATTTGGAAAGCTCTCCAAAAATGAATTGGATGAAATACTTGCCCATCTCGAGAGCATGTTTGTTCTTTGTCCTCAGGCCTGTGACTCACTATTTGACATCCTTTTAGTGATCTCTGTGTTGTGCCATCTATATGGACTAAATTTTTGGGACAGTACACAATGGTCATACCCAGTTGACGGTAGCAGAATCAGAATTTTTATGTGGAACTATTGTACCTGCAGAACTATTATGCATATGGACGCACATCAAAGTTCATGGAATAGTGTGCATGGTTGTTATCTTGTGTTGCCATTCAGTACAGGGATTGCACAGTGAAAGTATAGAATCATAGAACTGTAGAATCACAGAATCATAGAGTTGGAAGAGATCACAATGGCCATCGAGTCCAACCTTCTAGCATGCAGTATAATACAATCCTCCCTCTATGTTTGCGGATTTGTCCTTCATGAATTTGATTATTCACAAGGCACGTATGTGCCTTCACCATCCATTCTCTTCCTCCCATTCCCTTGCGTTTTGCCCAGTGCAGAGAAGGAAGGCAAATATATCCGGGCAAAAAGCAAGGGAATTGGGGGGGGGAGGCACATGCATGCCTTCCTTCTTTACCTCCAGTGTTCCTCCCTCCCTTTTTCCCAGTTCTGAGATTGGTTGCCGAGACAAAAGGCAAGGGAATGCACCTTCCTTCTGCCCTCTGGTGCTCCCTTCTCCCATTCCCTTGCCTTCTGCCTGGTGCTGAGATTGTGTGCTGAGGCAAAAGGCAAGAGAATGGCGATGGGGAGCCTGGAAGGGAATGGGAAAGAGAGTGTGGAGTGGGAGTTATTTGCATTTTTTTTCACTTTCACCAGGGTTCTGCACCCTGAACCCTCATGAAAGTGGAGGGGCCACTGTATAACTATGCTATGTGGAAGTAAGGTGTCATCTTGGGCACAGTTGCCTAGTGGGCATCTGAGTAGGCCCCCAGAATTGCTAATAACTATTTTTTTTTCTGTGACAGTTGCAGGAGTAGGATGGGGAGCAAAACTGGGGTGGGAAGGAGCACAGAGACCCCAAATCTTCAGGTGAACTTGCAAAAAAAAATAAAAAATCTTCAGGTGAACTTGCAAAAAAATATTTGAAGTTTAATGTGGGGAAAGGAGTACTTTTATCATTGTTTGCAATAGATGTTCACTGTTCAGGGGAAAAAAATACTTTTAGTACAGCTGCCCCCCCCCGCAGCACACAAAAATGCCACTATTTATGAAAATAATGTAATACATCATATTAGGGAACATTGCTTGCAAAAATGCACCTGCTAGGAAAAAATGGATGCAATTTTTAAAAGAGAAGTCACAGAAAAATGTATATATTTTCCTATGGAAAGAAAAAAATGCAAATTGATGCAGAGATAAGACAAAATAGACTTACATTTGGCAAAATGAAAAACTGAATGCAAGTGCAGTTGACAGATTTGCTCATCCATAGGTGACACAACCTTAGAAGCAAAATAGCTAATTAGAACAAACAAAACAAAACAAAGAAAACAAAGCCTTTGCTGGTGGATGACAGCCCCTCCATCTTGAATTTTTATGAATTTAGCTAGCACATTCCAAATAGTCCCTCCAGATTTGTGCATTTGACTTTCACAAATTTGATTATTTGCGGATTATTTGCTGCCACTTCTGCTTTCCTCATGTGCTCACTCACATGTGCAGGTGAGTGGGGGAGTGGGAGGAGGGAATGCACGTGTCGGTGGTCCCTTGTGACTCAGCAAGTGGGCAGGAGACAAAGGGGTGGGGCAGAGAGAATGGAAGGAGGGAAGGCAAGCACATGCGTCCCCTTGCTCATTCGCTCAGGCAGGCAGGGGAAAGATATTTACATTTCCCCCCCTTTCATGAAGGTCTTCCACCCCTTAGCCCTCATGAAAATGAAGCGGCGACTGTATTGCACAATGTGGTTTCTTACCTTCACAGTCAGCAAACTGAGCTATGAAGATGAGAAGACAATGCTCTTGTTGCTACTGCTGTTGTCCCAACTTCTTCCCAGCATAGGACTAATGGTAGCTTGTGAAAGTTAAAACAGATACAGCTAACCCCCCCCCAGTATCATACAAAAGTTAAAAATATAATCACTCTATCAAAATTAAAAACATTTAAATGCATAATCATCTAAAAGAGCAACACATATAAACAACGCATGAAAGGCCCTTCTCCCTGCCCCTTCCCTACCCCAGGAGTCAGCCCTCAAAAGCCTGCCAGAAGCAAATGGTCTTCTGCTCCATAGGAAAGGATAGAAAGGAGAGCACCCATCTAATCTCTCAAAGAAGGAAGTTGCAGAGCCTGGAAGCAGCCACCAAGAAGACCCTCTCCTGTGTTCCCACCAGACGTACCTATGAGGGTGGTAAGACAGATGGAAGGGCCTGCCGAAAAGAACTCAAGGCACAGTCAGGCTCTGATAGGGAGATACTTTCAGATTTGCCTCAGTGACAAGCAAGGGCATCCAATATCAAGCTGGACAGTAGGAAGCAGTAGCAGCAGCACACTCTGACACCCATAGCCACCAAGTGAGCTGCTGTGCCTTCAAGAGATGAAACAATGCAAGGTGTTTGTGTGTATGTGTTTTAAGCATGCAGTTGGACATATAATGTGCAACTGGGAAAACTGAAAATTATACATAAGTTATGCACTGGAGGTGGGGCACTGGGATTGAAATTTATAACAGTGAATGCTTGCAGAAACCCTTGCAGAAGCTTTAATGATGTTCCCAGACTATTTTGGATCTAGCTTTGGCAGCAAATGTTTGATAAAGCAGCAGGAATAGACAGATAACTCTGTTATTCAGCAAAGGCAGATTCATATTTAGTAGATAAGATAGGTCCCACTGGTCTGTTTTTTCTCTGGTCTTTTGTTAATCTTTTATGTAAAAACATTGTTTGTGTATTGCATTTCAAACAAGTTATGATAAAATGCACAAAAATGCACAATAGATGAGGCAAATTGACTTCTGTGAAGAAACCACCACTGATGGCATTTCACTGGTGACATACACAGGCCCCACCTCCCATTATGCCTTTGTAATGTGCTTTTTCAGTGGTTGTGCAATTAGATATTCAATATCCCCTCGTGTAATGACTTCCCCCTCCCAGCCGAGCTGACCTACACAGCACCAGAGAGTGCCTCCAAAGCCAATAGGTATCCGGGGAGGCTGGGTAATGTCTGCCTGAAGTTCCAAAGCTGGGAGAAGAGAGAACATGCTATGCCCCTAGACTTCCAGTTACTGATGTGTTCTCACTAGGATTCCAGGAGGGTGACATCTTCTCTCTGTTTCTGGCTATGCAACCACAGTGGATGCTGCCTGCATGCTCCTGCCCTCCCCTGGTTACTGATTGGCCATGAGGGCATGCTCCAGTGGGTAAAAAGATCAGCTGTGTTGGGGAAGAAGCCTGGAGGCATGTGGCACTCTGCAAGGTAGACATAGGCTCTTAGCAAAAGGATAAGCAAGAAGCAAAGCACACTTGGATTGAGTTCCATTAAACTTGTTGGCAGAATTGAAGTCTTTGCCCAACTGCTTATACTGTCATCCAGAGAGGAGGCTGCTCCTCTTCCCTGGGTCTGAAAGGCAGCTTGGGGAGGGGGCTTTCTCTCAGGCTGTTCACCACCCCCAGCCATTGATCAGCTGAGGAGGGTTCACCCAATGTGGCTGGGCTGTCTCTGTATACCAGCCAAAGGAAACATAGTTTCTTCCCTCACTTTAGAATCATATAATTGTAGAGTTGGAAGAGACCTCAGGGCCCATCCAGTGCAACTCCCTGCCATGCAGAACACACATCAAGGTACTCCCAACAGATGGCCATCCAGCCTCTGCTTAAAAACCTCCAAAGAAGGAGATTCCACCACATTCTGAGGCAGCAAATTCCACTGCTGAACAGTTCTGACCATCAGGAAGTTCTTCCTGAGGTTCAGGTGGAATCTCTTTTCCAGTAGTTTGAATCCATTGCTCCTCATCCTAGTCTCTGGAGCAGTGGAAGACAAGCCCATTCCCTCTTTGATATGACATCTTTCAAATACTTAAATGTGGCTGTCATGTTCCCTCTTAACCTTCTCTTCTGCAGACTAAACATACCCAGCTCCCTAAGCTGCTCTTTGTAAGACATGGCTTCTAGGCCTTCCACCATTTTAGCCACCTTCCTCTAGACATATTCCATCTTATCAATATCCTTCTAGAAATGAGGTGCCCAGAACTGGACACAGTATTCCAGATGAGGTCTGATCGAAGCAGAATAGAGTCGTATTACTACTTTCCCCAATCTAGACACTGTACTCCTATTGATGCAACCAAGAATCGTGTTGGCTTTCTTGGCTGCCACATCACACTGCTGACTCATGTTCAGCTTGTGGTCTACTAAGACTCCTATATCCCTTTCACATGTACTGTTGTCCAGCCAGGTATCTCCCATCCTATATTTGTGCGTTTCATTTTTTCTGCCCAGGTGAGGGACCTTACATTTGTCTCTGTTGAAATTCATTTTGTTAGCTTTGGCCTAGATCTCCAATCTGTTAAGATCATTTTGACTTTTGATCCTGTCCTCTGGCGTATTCCCAATTTGGTATCATCTGCAAATTTGATCAGCATGCCCTCTACTCCTTCATCCAGGTAATTGATGAAGATGTTGAATAGCACTGGGCCGAGGACGGAACCCTGTGGCACCCCACTAGTCACTTCTCTCCAGGATGAAAAACAGTAAGTGGTGAGCACCCTTTGGGTTCAGTCAATCAAGTACAAATCCACCTAACAGTAGCACTGTCTAGCCTGCATTTTACTAGCTATTTTCTAAGAATATCATGGGGAACTTTATCAAAGGCCTTACTGAAATCAAGAAATGCTACCTCCGCAGCATTCCCTTCATCTATCAAGCTCATAACTCTATCATAAAAAGAGATAAAATTAGTCTGGCATGACTTACTTTTGAGAAACTCGTGTTGACTTTTACAGCTGCTGCTTTTTTCTCCAGTGCTCTAGGACCACTGGAATTCACCTCAGGCACACTCCTGCAATTGATCATTAGCTGACGAATCGACTGGTTCCTAGGAGTTACCAGCTGTTGTTGTACACCTGGGGCAAGAGACCTTACACAAGGAGATACTGGGTATCTCTTTCTACAGCTGTTAAGAGCACATTGCGCCAGAAGCCTTGGAGAATGCAGATCAATATTACTATGAATGCCATTGACTTCATGTTATTTGGCCTTGATCAAATACTCAGAGTTTGCATGTAGTTCTGATTTTTAGCCCCGTTTGGGATAGGGAATAGAGGCCTATGCTTTCATAGGCAACATACAAAGTAACTTGGTGCATTATGTGGCCAGGTAAAGCAGTAGCTTTGTCTTACCTTGTCTGGCTAAGTAAATGGTGCTTCAGGTTATCTTGCATGGGCTGTGCATCAGAAACATGAGACACCCAGATGCAAATCCTCACTTGCCTCCATATTGGGCCATTTACTGTGCCTTCTCAAACAAAGCTTGGAAAAGGTATATTTTAGACTTCCTCTAGCCAACATGGACAGTGTCCATGCTGCCTGGATAATTCTTAAGGCTGTAGCCCACAACAGTTTCCAAATCCTGAACTCAGTCTAACTTACCTCAGAGGGTTGTTGTGAAGATCAGATAGAAATGGAGATGTACGGTGTCTCAAGTTCTTTGGAGGAAGAGTAACAATTGTAATAATATAAAGTATGTGTACATATAACAAAATTTCTATTCCACCAATTTACATCTCATACCTTCCAGTGTTTCACAGATGAAAACTGGGACATGCTCGACCAAGCAATATCAGAGTATGGTCAAGATGGCAAAACTTATTAATGAAGAAGAACAGACAAAGGAGAAGGTGCAGTTTGTTTTTGCCTGACCATCCCAGAAAGGGCAAGAGTCTGCCCCTCCTCTTGTGTCCTGCTGAGTAAATTGAGTGAAAACTACTTCTGCAGCATACAGTTTGCAGCATTGGAAGGAAGCTAAGGACAAGGGGAGAGGAAGAGGGAGGAGGAGAGAGAAACTGAGATATTTTAAGTCAGCTGCTGAAATGGGACAGTAGATAATTAATTCAGACCCCCCTACCAAATTGGGGTAGTTGGAAGATATGACATCTGTGACTGCTCAGAATCTGAGGCCCTTTCCGCAACTCACCTTTTTGAGGAGCTGGGGTGCGGGGATTGCGCAAGCAGCCTCTAGTGAGAAGTTCTCGTGTCCCTGTTCCTTTAGCTCCGCAGCTGCTGTCTGCTCATGTGTGAGCCCCTCCTCTTCCTTCCGCAGGGCAGTCTGGGATTTTCCCAGGCTGTGCTGGGGCAGGAAGCGTGAGCGCCATGGCTCTGGAGCTCCGCACGCACAACAAGTGCGCGCAGGACCCTGGAGCAATGCATGATCGTGCACCATTTTTGGCTCGCAACTGAAAATGAAATAGTGCGTGATCAGTGCCTGCCAGGCCCTGGATCGTGCGATTGTAAGTGCGTTGTGTGGACCACTCCTCACAGTCGTGCGATGCTCCAGGGGCCCTTTCACATGGTAAATGCCATGCAAAAAGGACCTGAGGTTTTTTTTTTTATTAGAGAGCATGTTGCATATCCCATCATCCCAATAGGCTGTAGTTTACACAAAATTGGTAGCTTCTACAGATGGCTAGCTCCATAATACAATAAAATTCTAACTATTTATACTTGTCGTAAGCCAACATGGTGTAGTGGTTTGAGCATTGGACTATGATGCTGAAGAAGTGTGTTTGAATCCCTGCTCAGCGATGGAAACCCACTGGGTGACTTTGGGCAAGTCACATTCTGTCAGTCTTAGAAGAAGGCAAGAACAAATCTTGCAAAAACAAACAAAAAACAAAAAAAAGAAACAAGACCAAAGCATGATAGGTTCACCTTAGGATTGCCCCAAGTCAGAAACTACTTGGAGGCATGTAACAGCAATGGTTTTCACTTGCAGTTTGCATTGCTTCTAGCCTTTGCTTAGAAGAGGCTTTGTGAAATCTGGCCACTAGGTGCTGCTCTAATTACATAGAAAACTCATTTTGTCTTCTGCAGTATAAAACAAGACCAAACAAAGCAAAAATGTTTAGAACCTGAAGTGAGGAAGCTAACAAACAGCATTCAGGGAGTTTTCCAGTCATTTCTGGTTTCCATTTGGAAGACAAGCCTGTTCTGCACAGTTTAGGCATTTCAGCTGGTAGAGATGCAGCTGCTGTTAAAATAGTTGTATGGCTCAAGATGGAATAAACAAAAACAAATTATCAAAGACCATAAGAAGAGAGGGCAATAAAAAATTTTCCCATCTAAAGTTAGCACCTGGACAGTGGGTGAATCAGGTACATATCGGACACTTGGCTACAGTTTTCCCCTATGTAGTGAGATGTATTGTGTTTCTATTTAAATGATTCTGTATCCACAGAATCAATCAAGTGCAGCTTGAAACTATTCAAAACAACAACACCAGCAGTGGCGGCAGCAGCAGCAAAACCTGAGAAGCAAACTTTGATTTTGCCATTTTATATAAGGGACACCATTTTACTGCCCCATTGTACATAATAGGATTCGAACATCCATCAATTTTGGTATCCACAGGGGCTCCAGAAATCAAACCGTAGTGGATACTGAAAGCCCACTGTACAGGTGCCCCTTTTTGGGTAATACTTTTCTCTTTTTTGGAGGGGGTTATTCTATCTGGAGAACCAGTGTGGTGTAGTGGTTTGAGTGTTGGATTATGACCCTGATTCTCTGCTGAGTCATGGAAACCTAATGGGTTACCTTGGATGTGTTATACATTCTCAGCTCCAGAAAACCGTACAAGTTCGAAATGACTTAAAGGCACACAACAGCAACAAAGGGCTTTTCCACACTTTGGGGGGAAAACGGGGCAGTCCGTTACTCACCGGACTGGCACACTCCTCCCCGACGATCCACGCTGATCCGGAGCAGCGCGTGCCCACGCTACACACTCTCCGGGGATGAAAATGGAGGCTTCCGGTTGGTGGACCGGTGGAGGCTCTCCACCAACTGGAGAAGCTCGCCAGCTGGAAGCCCGCCCCCGGAAGATCTGTAGCCTCGCGCTGGTGCGAGCCTGCAGATCTACACATTAGTGCAGCGACGGACTGGGGCGCGCCGGGCTATTGAAAGACCTGTTTTAATTGGTCTTTCAATAGCACGGCAAACCACCAGTTCTGGTCATTCCAGAGCAGGCTGAAGTCCGGACATACATTAAGTAGTCCGGATCCAGTTCGCCCCCAAGTGCAAACATCCTCGCTGGAGGACGCGCTGCCCTGTTTTAAAAATAAAATGCGGAAAAGGCCATAGTCTGCTTGAGCCCTGTACCAAGTTGTAAGAACCAGTGTGATGTTATGGTTTGAGCTTTGGGATAGTACTCAAAGAGATGAGGGTTCAGATTCCCACTCAACCATGGAAACCCTCTGGATGAGCTTGGGTGAGTCACATTCAGCCAAAGAGGAAGGCATTGGCAATCCTTTGAGTAAATCTTGCCAATAAAATCCCGAGCGAGGACTCTTATAGGTCACAGTCAGAGCCCTGAAGGGACATATCAACAAACCAAGTGGCAGCATTTCCTTTTTCCATCAGTGCATGTCGTTTAGCTTCTCTACATGCCTTTATTTAAGCTCCTTGTGTTTTGAACTGCCTGATCTATATTTATTGTGACACATGGCACTTTTTGTGAGCCATAAAGATGTGCTAGTTATCTATTTGGCTATGACCCTCTGAAAACTGGATTCAGAGCCCCCACTGTATCCCTGATGTTTACTAGATGACCTTGGACATTACTTCTTTCACAGAAAATTTGGTACCAGGGAAGAAATAACATGGAAAGAATAGAAATAGGTTCCTATACCACAAAAAAGAAGAGCAGCTCAAAATATTTCAACAATCCCCCCGCCGCAAAACTAACAATATGACTGTGTGAAATGAAGCAAGCAATTTGGGTAAGCCTTGCATAAGTATAAACAAACAAACAACCAAAATTAAACCTTCTAGAGATAACTTGAAAGTTTCTTCAAAAATGTACCCAGGCCTAACTTCTTCTTTCACCAGTCTCCACTTTTATTATGTTACTATGCTACTAAAAAATTGGCATTGAAACATTGAGAAGAGTAGCATTTCCCAGTTTTGAAATCATGAAATCAGTTTTGAAATTTCTCTGTGGCAGTTTACTCTTGAGGGCCTTTGTCCTGGGAGCCAGTGTGCTGCAGAAATTGTGGTCCTCTAGATATCTTTGAATTCCAGTTCTCATCAATCCCAGCCAACCTGGCCAGTGACAAAGAATCGTGAGAATGTTTTCACAACATAGTTTCGCTATAACAGTGGTTCTCAGACTTTGATCTTATGGTTGTTTTGGACTTCAGCTCCTAGAAGCTGCCAGCCAACCTAGCCAATGATCAGGTATTCTGGAAACTGATGTTCAAAACATATGGAGGACCAAAGGCTGAGAAGAATTGTCCTATAAATACAGAGCACTGGACTAGGTCCTGGTTCAGTTCCTCAGGAGGGTCTGAAGCTCATTGGGTGATCCTCAGGCAGCCCCTTTCCTCTGAGCTGGATAAACCCAGTTCAGAATAGCTCACAGGACTATAATGAGAATTAATCAAGGCATATGTGTGTGTGTGTGTGTGTGTGTGTGTGTGGGAGGGGGAGGAGGAGGAGGAGGAGGGACAAGATGATATCACATGCCATCACAGCTTCTTGGGAACAAAGCAGCTGTCCAGATGTTGGACTAAACTTCCCAGCATTCCTCATTGTTGGCTCTGTTGGATAGGCCTACCTAGGACTTGTAGCCCAACAACCTCTGGAGTGTCACAGGATTTCCACACATGGCTGAAATACAGGTAAGATAAAATGTAGTGCATAAACACTTAAGATAGCCAGCATGTTGTAGTCATTGGAGTGTTGGACTAAAACTATGAGAAACCAGAATTTGAATCCCTGCTCAGCTCTGGAAACCCACTGAGTGATCTTGGGCAAGTCACACTCTTTCAGCCTCAGAGGACAGCCATGGCAAACCCCATCTGAACAAACCCTGCCAAGAAGCCCTCATGATAGATTGGCTGTAGGATTTCCTGCAACTGGAAATGACTGGAACTGGAAAAGTCCTACCATCACCATCAATATCACCAGCATAAACACTTGCACTTGCACTCATTTGTCTGTCTGTTTTTTGGGGGGGCCTGGTCTAAGCAGGGGTGTACCTCATCCCACCACTGTGGAATGACTCACCCATCTGCTTGAATTACAAGGCATGAGTGGTGCGTGTACAAATGTTGGAAGTGGAGAAATGTATACCCATACTAGGACAAGTAACTATATGTTTCTGGAGGCAACAGAGACAGAGAGACTAGTAGTTAGGATTCCTTGATTGTTCTTTTTATTCTGTCGATACATTGATACTGTTGCTTCCTTACCTTGACTTCACTTCCTCCGATACACATCATCATCATCACCACCACCACCACCATCATCATCATCATCATCATCATCATCATCATCATCATCATCATTTATTATCCATAGATATCAGACAGACTCAATCTTCTTTCACAGTTTTGCTATTCATTCTAATGAACTCTCTTTACTGAAGATTTTTTATTTTGTGATTCTCAGCTCAACATTCATATAGACAATTAGCAAAAATATGTGACATTCAGCCATTTGTTTTGGATTTTGAATTAGATGTGCAACTCTTTCTTCTTTAATATCAATGCTAGACTGCTAGACTACACACTAAGTGTCTTTGGTTACCTCTTCAAACAACAAGCAGAGAGAACACCTCCTGCTCCAAATGTGGGAATCTTATCTACCATTTTGCCCTGGAGTAGTGAGAATTGTGTATTACAGAACATCAGTAAAATGCAACTAACCAATGATTCATGGTACATATTAGTGGATGTCTGTCTCACCCATTAAATGACTTTGTGTGGAAGTAGCAACAAGTAGCCACAGGAATCTGTGGAATATTCAGTGGGGTTTTCTGTAGATCCAAGGGAGGACAGCATTGCCAGAGCCATTTATTCTGATAAATAAGCTTCCTATTGTGACACTCCTTGCCTGGCTGTTGTAATCTTGTCAGGAATGAATGATCACCTCCTGATTCTGCATCTGGAGTTTCTAACCCAGATGTCTAGTTTCCAAGCAGATCACAAAAGGCATGAGCATGGCATTTCAATAAGAACAGCTCTCAGAAACATTCCAGTGCTTACCCAAGGGAAATGGGATATCAGAGAGCTCCTGCAAGAGTAATTTTATTCCCTTTCACCCCATTTAGTGTTGTCAAGTCACCAAGGTTTACAGATCCAGATGAAACTATGGGGAAAAGAGAATAGCCAGCCAATGCTGATCTTTGCTACTGAGAAGGTGCTGTGGAAGAAACTGGAAGGGCCACCAAATCCAGCCCTTCATCTATCATCAAGACCAAGGTTAGGAACACCTCTTCAGATTTTATTGGGCTATAGCTCCCATCAACCTTAGCTTGCATAGCTGATAAGAATGGATCACAGGAATTGCAATCCAGCAACATCTGGTGGGGGGACACATATTCTAGACATTGCAGCCTCTTCTTAATTATCTTCTATTGCACATCAATCCTCAGTGTGACAGAGAACAAGATGATAATGTTGCATAAAACCAGTACAGCAAATAGTTCCAGAGAGAACAAGCCAGCAAATCATTCTATCAGTAGGAAGTGAATTCACTAGCCACAGGGTTCAGCAGTCCCTGGATATGAATGCTGACCATTAGACTCTGCAACTGAATGATCTCAAGGGTGATCATAGGTGGCAGTTCCAAGCCATAAAAATATCCCTAGTGGGCTAATGAGCCACTGCTTTAGCAGCAGAGGGCATGCTTATTCATGAGCAATTACAAGTGGCTGGGGAAGGGAAATGTTTAAAAGACCCAGCTGTGTGATTTATCATGAACAAGAAACCAGTAACCTATTGTGTGTGCCAGTTCCTGTACTGGTTGGTGGTGGTCCCCAGAAGTGGTGTTAGCCTTAGTGGTCAGCTTCCTGTGGAAGAAGGCTGCATGCATGGTAGCACTAGATAAGCAAGCTTTTAGATAGATAGATATTGTTTATTACAGTCATAGACCAGTAAAAAAAATTACATCAAACAGTACCAAGGGCCAAAAACCTAAGTACTGATACAAGTAAACATAAAACTTGAATAAATAACACATAAAAACAGCATAATAAACTTGGTCAAGAATGCAGTACTACTGAGGGATAATGGTCTCACAAGGATTACAAGATATACAATATGCATCTACTCACTAGCCAACATCTTTTGTCTTACTCTCATAGCTGCAGCACAGAATTTAGCAACCTTATATGTTATATCAGAGTTTGTGTCTGATAACAATAGGAAGGTATAAAATGATTCAGAACCACCTGGGTGTTCCCGAAGAATTGGGGAGATGATAGCAACTCTTAAATCTCTATAAAGCAAGCTTTTGGATAACTTCAGAGTGGCAGTGTGAACATATGGGTCTGTGTTGATTGTCATGGGCAGGACAGTCCAGTAGGATGGGAATGCTATTACTGATTTTCAGCTGACTATAATTCAACATAGGATTTCTACAGTAAGATCAGCGATTGCCTAACGGTAATACACACAGTTCAAATTTCCAGGTTTTCTTTACAATACGGCCTCCTCCTCCTCCTCCTCCTCCTCCTCCTCCGGGATGGGGTATAGAATTATATCAGAAGTTGCTTTTTTCCAAAGAGATCATTGGTCCAATCAGGTCAAGATTGTATGCACTGACAGGTAGTGGCTCTAGCAGGGTTTGTAGATAAGAGTTTTCCAGAGTCAGCAGCAGTCATGCCAGGTTTTCATCCTGGGATGTTCTGCATGCAGAGCATGTGCTCTCCTGCTGAGCTATATGGCCTCCTGCTCTCAGATGCACAGAAATTATGCAAATGTATCTAGCTGCTTCTGATCACATGAATTTATTATGATGGCAACATTTGTTTTAGCAGAATTTGGAATGTTTGGACAAGGGCACTAAAGGAGAGAAGACAAGGTCAAGGATTGGATTAGTAGATTTTGTAAATAATAATAATAACAATAATAACAATAATAATATCAATAATTTGTATTGCAGAGCTTTCTCATTAGGATGATGGCATCTTGGCCAGTGAGCTCAGCAAGGGAAGAGGCATTGTCACCAGGCAGAAAACTGCTCCAGATGCTAGATGAGCTGCTCCCTTGATCCATAAGCAGGAAGCCAAGGAAGCTGTGAAGTGCTTCCAGGTAAGCACATTGGGGTGATGTACTAGCAAAGGCCAGAAGCTACACCATTACTGATAAGATGCAACCCTGGACCTGACTGGCCAGATCCGATTCATCAACGTACAGCAGAGTGAGCAAAGTGCAGCCTTGGACCCATTTGCACCCCCAAAAAACTGTTTTTGTTGTCCTTGACCCCTCCAGCCTCCCTGAATTGCCTTTTCTTTTTCACCCAAAAGGGGTGAATCTCCTAGAGGTAAATCAACTTTCAAATAGGTTTTGCAGGGCTTCTACTGCACTGTTTAATCAGGTAATAGCTGTTTTTTTCAAAACCAGAAGTGAACTTCCAGCCATTTCTGGGCTTGGGGACACTTTGGGCAGTCTGTATGGCCTTTGGAGGATCCTGAAGGCTAGATATTAGCCCTGGGACCTGTCAGTTGCCCACCCTGTGATACACACCCATATACTTGCATTGCTCCTTTCAGGCTTTTCAAAGTGGTTCCTCACGAGCTGCCATGCATGCAGCCTATGGTGCTGGTTCCAGAGGGAACTGACCTGTCACAGATGCCCCACCAGGCAAGATCCCTTTCACCCCCCCATCCTCTATTGCTCTACCATCATGCTCTGTGTGTTGTTCGAGCATATTTTCTCACAGGTGACATTTGTGTGTCTTAAAGAGGCCTTTGCTGTAATAACACTCTCAGGAATGAAATCACCCAACTGCACAGGCTTCTTTAACAGCAACCCCCATGAGCTGAGTACAAAGAAAGATTTAAATGTCACAGAGAAAGCACTGCACACGTCCATCAGGAGACAAGCTGTTTCTTTGTCAGGGTGGGAGCAGAGCAGCTACCGGGGCTGTCACGGCTTGGAGAATAAAGGCTCAAAATAGCTGCTGTAAAGAGAAATGGGAAGGATCTTTTGGGGGAGGCTATTACAACTCATCATTTCCATAGCACCTTAAGGCCCAGTGCTTCTGAACATGCACTACTGAAACAAATGGGAGCTGTGTAAGAGCACAGACTGTTTGTGTGGCTGCTGTTCATTTCTGTGGTGTGTGTGTGTGTGTGTGTATGCAAGACATGTATCCTTTGGATCATACTCACTGTCTGAACTGCACCAGTCCCACTAGGCAATACAAAAGACAGAAATGCATCTTGCTTCTTTTAAATTCAGTTTTATCTCTCACCACTCAACCCTGTCCTATCCCATGGTAAACTCCTAGGGAAGAATGGTGTAAATCTCCACAAAACTTCCCCCCTGGAAGTAGGAAGGAGTGGACAAGAATAACTGCGGTAATCTTTAGATGCTCTTCTCCATAACAGAGCTTGGAGCAGCACTGCTGGTAGGTGATGCTAGGAATTGTAGCCCAAAAGGGAGCATCTTGAAACTCTGCACCAAAGTAGTGAGGCGTAGGGACATCTCCGCACTAGATTGTTATAGTGCTATTATTTCACTTTCAACATCCTATGGAATCCTGGGGTTTGCAGTGGCCCCTCCCTAAACTGCAAACCCCAGGATTCCATAAAATGTTGAAAGTGGAATAATAGCACTATAACCATCTAGTGCGGAACTGGCCACACATAGCTGCAACTACAAAGGTAGCTAAAACAATTATGTTGCAAAAAGAGTGACCTTGTCCCTTGTTACCCAGGAATCTTGCTTGCTTGTTTACGTGTGTGTGTCTGTGCGTGTTCGCATGTGCATGCATGCACACACAATTTCCCACCTTTTCCCTAAGCTAGGGGTATAAAACAGCTTACAACATTATTGAGATATAATAAAACATAGTACATTATGCATATAAAACTATCCATTACGTTAAAAATTGTAAACACTACTTTAAAACATTTTAAATATAAACATTTTAAAATACTACCTTAAAAAAATAAAAGGTACAGCATCTCTGTCTAAACCCAGCTAGTTATTAATGGTCTGGTCTTTGCTTGATAGCAGGAAGATAATGAAGAGATCTAGTCCATTCTTCCTTTGAAGGATTTCCCTTAATCTAGGAGCTGAGAAGTCTTTATGTCCATGTATGGGTTTGACCTCCAGATCTCCCAAGTCATAGTTCAAAACACCAGATTCTAGACTATCCTTTCTTTGACGCTCCTTGTCAATGAAATTCAAGGCCTCTGGGACCCATAATCCAGGCCATTTCTGCACTAGACTGTTATAGTGATATTATTCCACTTTCAATATCCTATGGAATCCTGGGGTTTGCAGTTTAGGGAGGGGCCTCCCTAAATGGTGGAGTTATGTGCTCCTGCTTGGACTATGAATGACTGGTGGCTCAAACTTGGATTTCTCTGACCAGACCTATTTGTCCAGTTCTACTTTTGTTATCTCTGAGATGCCAGATGAAATATATTCTATTCTTCTGTGCTTTTGTTAGTATTGAAAATATATTCAGTAGATTTTTTAAATTGTTGTTTTGTTGTTTTTATTGCCCTCATCCCCCTTGCATTTTATTCCTTCTCCTCCTCCTCCTCTACAAGTAACATTATCATTTTGGATTATTCTTCTTGTAAGCCCAGTTCAGTTTTTTTTTTAGTTGAAAGGAAGGATATTTCAAGAAGCAAGCCAACAAGAAAACTTTTTTTTTTAACCCTTGGAATCAGATTGGCAGGATATTCACTTCACAATATTTTGTAGGTGGGTGAAGTAGGAAGATGGAGAAAGAGAATGTTTTACATTTCTGGTGCAGCAGATTGTCCCTAGTGGATTGCATCCTTGGAAACATAACACACACACACACAAACATATATACACACATGGACACACAGGTGGAAATCTAAAAGCCATTTAGTTTTCATTAGTTATTAAGAACAAAACCAAACAAATTAGGCAGCATCAAGTGTTGCAAATGGAAAATCTCTTTTTCTCTCTATCTCTCACACACACCGATGCAGACACACACACATAGGGAAACACATAAACACTCACACACAAGGGAAAATAAATTGGAGTTGATAATTGAGTCTGAGAAAGGGCAGAACCCATCAGCAGATGTCATGAGATCTGCTTTTAAGAGCTGTAACCTTTAAAGAGAAGAAACAGAGACCAGGTGGAGAAAACATCCCCTTCTCCATCTATGTCTTTCAGGAGGAGGTGATTTTTAGTCAAGAGCAAAGAAGGTTATAAATGGCAAAGTGCTAACCACCTCCCCTTTGTTTGAATAGATGTGGATATATGAAAGGAGGCAGGTATGAGGCAAGAAAATCTGACCTCTCTGAACTGGACTTGTGGGTTATGTCGACTAGAAACAAACAAAGAAATTAGGGTTGCAATCCAAAGTCCAGGTCTTCTAATTGGGCCTTAATAGGAGTTAGTCTACATACCAAAGCATACATTCCAAAACCTATACTTATCTGCAAATGTCATCTCTCTTTCTTGTGAATAAATAACACAAACCTATCCCTCTGTGTATGTGTGTGTATCTGGTGCATTGGTAAAGTATGGAGTGTGAGTTGCTATAGTTGTTTTTCTTTAGTATCCAGTTCCTCAGTGACCTCTAGAAATTAATTCTTCGAGAAGAGCTTGAGGAAATAAATAGTTTGGACTCATCTACCAAGCCCCCCCACCCCCCATCAGCATAGCCAATGGCCATGGTAATTGGGGGATTCTGGGAGCCGTAGGTAGAAGAGTACTGTTTGAAGCTCTGGCGCTGACTGGCAGGTGGGTGCCTCTTGTCTCTAGCACACATGATTTGCAGGTGTGTAGAGGACAAGCTTCTCATTTTTTTTAAAGAAATGCGGGAGGGGGCATTTTGTTCAATTTGCAATTTAAGAAGTGCTTACCAAATTTACTTCTTCCAGAGTAATATATAAACTGGAATGGGGAAGAAAAAGAGTGAGTAAGAATGAGCAAGGAGACATGGTGCTCCTGCAAAGGTACCTCAGGAAAGGTGAATATTTGGACCAATCTTTACCTCTCATTTTAATCTACCTCACAGGGTTGTGTTACCATTGCCAGCCACTATCTTTTATTTTTATTCTACCTGACAGAGTTGTTTTTATTTCATTTTAAAACTATCTCAATGGGGTGGGGTACAGAAGAATTCTTTACACTGCCTTGAATCCCTTGGCCAAAAAAACCAAACCAAACCAAAACCCCAAAACCAAATGTGGTATAAATGTAGCAAACTAGTTACTGAAAGCTTTTTGATACTACATAGCTATCAGTACTGTGAGTCCACTTCAGGTGTCATTGCAGCACTCTCTGGAATTCTGGGATTTGTAGTTTGATGGAGCACTGGGGCGCTTTAACTGAGAATTCTAAATGATCTCCTCAAACTGCAGGTCCCATGGATGGATCCATGGCAGTTAAGGCAGAATAATAGTGCTATAACTTTACTGTGAAAGAATCCTTGGTGTCATTCCAAGGTCTTGTGTTGCTTCTAGATTCTGTCTCATTTTTACCTCTGATATCTCATTAAGAATTCTCATCTGTAAACATATACACACACACAGATCAGATTTTCTCCACACCACCGCAGTGAAGCCTCTGTGGGCTTTAAGCTTTTCAGTCTGGGCCTTAATATGAGGTCATTAACGCATCTCAAATCAGCAGCAGCATAAAACAAGCATCCTGAAGGGGCAGTGTGAAAAATGGTGACAGAGATCAGAAGTGAGCAGGAGACAGGCTGGAGCCTCTGTGCTCAGCCAGGGAATGATTAATGAAAGTCCCCTCACCACCATCCATCCTCCTCTTTGCAAAAGAGGAAGCAAGAGAACTTGACAAGAACAAGCACTCCTCGTGCAAGGAGGGTAATCTCAGGAATGATACGTCTCTGGGAGATTCCTGAGGTCTGCATACCCATAATAAATTGCCCTTGTCAGTTCCAGGAAACTTATGAAGAAAGATGGTCAATGCTGGAGAAGCAACAGGGAGAATTAAAAAGAACTCCCCTTACCCAGTGATAATTTCAAAGACTCTGCTTAGCCTTCTTCCTTCGTATTCTAGACTCCTGTAATCAGCCTGTTTCAGATTTATGCATTGATTCACTTGCCTACTCTTTGCTTCTTACTTAGGGCCCTTTCACATGCCACAGTTATACAGTGATCCCTCTTTATCCGCTGTCTTGCTTTCTGTGGTTTCAGTCACCCGCGGTCCAAAAATATTAAAAATATTGAATAGAAAATACCAGAGTCTGGGCAAAAGCAGTAATATAGCTTGCTCCAAGTCCTTCTACCTGCCCCTTGCCTGCCTGGCCATCACCCACTTTACCTGCTTCTTTACCAACTCCACCACAAGAAATGGCTCTGGTGTCACTGGAAGTAGCCCTCTTCCCCATACAGTAGACCCTCCATATTGTCCTGTGCTGGCAGCTAGCCATGGCTTCTAGCTCTCTAATTAGAGACTGTTATCAACACCCATGAGCAAAGTTTGTAATAGTTTGTTAGGAAGTTACCAGATGCTGTTTTGTAGTCTGAGTCTAATAGAAAATCCAGAGTGACAGTCCAGCAGCAATGTCCATATGCCAAGTGAGGGTCAAGGTCTCCATGAACATGAGCAAGGAATCTGAATGTGAGGCATGCTGCTTTTGCTGATAATATCAGTTGTCTGCAACAGCTTTTTTCTATCTGATTCCCTGCTGATATAAGCTAACAGCCTCCCCCAGCTGTTTGCCTAACTATATAAATGCTGTGAGTTTCCTGGGCATTCCTTGTTTCAGCTATGCTGGCTGCCATAAGTATTGTCCCTTTCATGTCTGCGTAGTGGCTGTTGGGAAGGCTATTGGTAGTGGAGTTCCATTCCAGGAACCCCTGCGAATAGGAAAAAATGCAAATGTTTGGGACCCATAATATTTAAAATAGCGGCTACATACACCCCGACACGTCAGCATGTCCATGTTCATGTTGCCACTATTTTAGGTATAGGATGTGATGCTGGAAGTTGCATATGTAGAGGTCACTTATACAGAGGATCCACTGTGTACTATTTGGTACTATCCGTGGTTTCAGGTATCCTTGAGGGAGGACTTGGAACGTATCCCCCACAGATAAGGGGGGATTACTGTAGTTGTATGATTATACTTTAATTGCCATGTTTTCATCCCATGGAATCCTGGGATTTGCTGTTTAGGGAGGAGTACTTAGAATTCTCAGCCAGAAGGAGTGTGAAAGCATCCTGGGGTGGGGAAATTTTGGCCCGTTAGATGTTTCAGATGATAATTCCCACAGTTTCTTCCATTGGCCCATGCTGCTTGGGGCTGATGGGGGGTAGAGTGGGGCTATGGAAGAAATTGTAGGCCAAAACCTGTATAAGGTCATAAGATCCCCAGCACTGATCTATACCATGATCTTCAATAAGCTACAGGAGACTTCAGTTAAACTGACAGGAACCAACAAAAATGGTAGTATCAAGACCAGTCCCAGCACCGCTGCACAGAGTGCGGTGGATGGTCTCTGTTGGCGCATGTGGTCATGAGAAGATGGAAGATAGAGCTGTGTGTGCCATGTGGCCTGCCTTGTGCTCCTCAAGCTTGCCTACTGGACCAATATAAGTGCCACAGTAACTGCCAGTGTAAGCCTAAAGCCAGTCACCACTCTCACTTAGAACTGACTCAATGGAACTTACATAAGAGTTGACTGGGTCTGCTCTAGCTGGCAACTGGATCTCTAGTTTAGCAACTGGATACAGGTCATAATCAAGCTTCTTCTGTATTTTTAATGGGAGTATCATTTACCTCTGGTAGCATAATGACTTGGACTGGTGAGGATGCAATCTATGAACAGTTCCACATTGTACAATGAGAATTCCTCCTAAAGAAGCATTATAAGATCACAGCCTAAACAAAGTATTGCCTATGTGTTTAAAAAATGATTAGAAAGGCTTACTTTTCTTCTCTATTTTTTTCATATTGTCTTTCTTTTGTTTGCATGGAAAATTATAATGTTGAATGACTCCTATGCTATGGTCAGAACTCCATGCTTGAGCTCATGTTTCCTTTGTTTTAGGAAAAATGCAGCTATGATGGATATGTATTTGATTGGCATCAGAAAAGGAGTACTTACTCCAGTGTTGGGAAATTCCTCTTCAAAGGATGATCTGAACCTGGATTAGACAGCATGGAGGAAAAGGCCAGGCTAAAGAACTGCAGGCCACTGCAGAAAATCCTTTGCTCTCAGAGAAGGGAGTTTCTTAAAACATTCTCTCTTTCTCCCCCTGCCCAGAGCTGTATATCTCCTGAGTGATGGGATGAGTCAGAAGAGGAGGAAGGAATAGGAGGTTGAGAGGAAAGAAGAAGGAAGAGGAGGTTGAGTCACCTGTCTTCTGCTCCAGAGAAAACCTCAAGAAATCCTTCTGCTCCTCTATTTAAAAAACAAAAACATGTGTGTGATTCTTCACACCAAATACCCCAAAATGTCCCTAAACTGTCTACAATTGTTTACTCTTTTCCCCCTCACAATCCCCAAAGACTGAATATAGAATGAAAATGAAAGCAGATGTGATGTGAGATTACTTCCTGTCTGGAGGGAAATGTACCAGTGTGGGCCTCTGCCAGGCATATGAGAGCAAAAATTGCCTCCTTTCCTCTTCAAGTTGCCCACCTGGGTCTAAAGGAATGGGTTGGGAAATAGACAAACCACAGTTCCATGACTTCAGAGGGAACAGGAACAATGGTTTGTAAACACAGAGAAAAATGCTTCTAATTTCCATCTCATGTTTATAAAAGAGAAGAGGAGGAAGAGGAGTGTGAGTCTGAGAGCTGGTTTCTTATTATATCAGAAGCAGGTCTTTGGTTTCAGGAAAACCTGAACGTGAGCAACACACAGAAAAACCTCATTTCCCAAGTGGAGTAATTTACAGGTATCGGCTGGAACCCAGAGCAGCCAGGCCAACCTGTGCTGGCTTTCATGCTGGACAGACATCAAACTCGTTATAGTCAATATGAGGGAAATTGAGCTGAGCTTTGTTTAAACCCAGTGATTCCTTTGCTGGTTGCCATAAATTTATTCTTTTGATTCTTTCTCTCTCTTCTTCCCTCCCCACACTCCTCGTTTCATGTTTTTCTCCCTTTTATTTAATGTTCCTCTTCTGGCAGTGTCTTCTGTTGTTTGTCTCGAATTTAAAGCACAGTTTAAAAAGCTGCAGTTGATTTCAATTAAATACTCCCTTTGGGATTATTTTAAAAAAATACACAGAAGCATAGAGACCTCTTTGATGGTTTCCATGGTGAAGTATTAAATGCCTAATTGGGAAGAGCTGAATGACTTGTAGAAAAATTTGTGTCATGCTCACCTTTTATTTCCTGATTTTTTTTCCTCCTGAGCAGAAAAGGAATATTGTGTTTTCTTCCTCTAAATGCCAGGAACTACCAAGTTCTCACAATGATCTGCAAGATCTACCTAATATATATACCAGGTCTTGACCATTCCAGCTCTATCGACTTATCTCTTCTGGCAGGCCTAGCCAGTCTATTTTTAATTATGATGTATTTTTAGTTATGACATGTTTGTGTTTTAAATGATTTTAATCTATAATGTGTTTGTAATTGTATTTTAATTTATGTTGTACACTGCAAATAATTTTAATAATAATAATAATGCAACAATTGCAAACTTTTTTTTTTTGAAATGGGTGGATTAGTCTAATTTTTGGCTGTACCAATTGTGCATATACTTTGCCATACACCTATTCTACTGCATTTCCTCATGTGTGATTTTTGAATGCGTAAATAGCTTTTTAAAATTGATACGTGAATATATATTTAGATGCATTAATCTCCAAACACACACATCCAAATCTTGATCATTTTTTTAAAGATGAAAACTTCATCAGAGCATGTCATAAGCTCTGATCCTAGGACCCTGTATTGCTCCTAGGAAGATTCAGATGAGGGTGAAGAGGGAGGGAGGGAGGGAGGGGAGAGAGAGAGAGACAGGGTCTGTACTTCTCAAAGATGACCCTTAACACTTCCTCCCATATCTTCCTTGTCTGAGAAGGTGGCCCTACTGATATTATTGGCCTCCAAGGATGATTCCCTAGTGACATCTCCACCTTCCTTGCCTCATAGAATCTGGCAATGATAGACAAGAGCTCCTTTAAAAAGTACAGCCAGCTCCTCTTGTGTAGGGGGGGTCAGCAGAAGAGGATTTGGTAGTTCTCATAATGTTTCAGATGGCTTCTGCTTTTTACTGAACCAAGATCCTGCCATCAGGTACAACAGGCAGAAAATGGCAGACAGTAGCTTGTTACCCTGTTTTCTGAGAACTCCACCAATTAGTTTGTGATACAAGGGCTTCCTCTGAAAAGGATTCCCAAAAGCTGTCAAAATTGTCTCTTGTAGGGAAAAATTAGCTCTGCACTGCTTTAGACCTGCAAAGAGGTCAGGGCAATTACTCAAAGATGGGGAAATTAACTTTAGCACTCTCTTAAGCTAGCAAGAGGCAAGGTAACTTAGCAAGGATCTTCCAACCCAATGTATACCAGGTAAGGTCAAACAAAAATCACACCAATTGTTCAAATCTAAGTATTTTATTAACACAGATGTAAAAATCACTACAATAACTCAGCTACATTCACTATAACAAGTATACAAGCCTATAAAAAGTTAAATTTCATACACTCACTTAGCTTCATTCATACTTCAAGCATACAAGACTATAAAGTTAGAAAAAGATTAAAATTAAGAAAGAGATAGAGAAACAGAAAGGATTTGATGATATACGATACCAAATCCAGAATCCTTCAGCTGGGAGAAAAGATGATTTCAGTCTCTCCTGTGAGGAGGGGAGTCCATTGTGTTGTAAATTTAAGCTGGTTACCATCTCCATTGTTTTTACGGCTCTGAGAGAGATTGCTCACTTAACACTCCAAATGCATCTTACTCCAAAGGAAAAAGAACTTCTAAAGGAAAAAGGACTCACAGGATGAAGAACTTCCCAGGAATGAGGAACTGTGTCTCGATATTTATATTGTGATCCATGCCTGGAAAAGCCATATGTGTTTTTCATCTTTTTATGAAGATGGATCCTTCTCTTTTTAGTTCAGAGAGAGAATCCTGCAGATCAGTATCTCTTTCTCCGGAGATTTAAGCCTGTTTCACACTTCAGACATTGTTTATTTTCTCAGAGAGTAATTTCCTGATCACTTCAGACACTCCTTTCAAGTGGCCTGTTAGCCATTTGTCAGATACCCCAGGATGTAAGACAGAAAACAGAAATCTCCTGTTTACGTGTCCTTTCAGTATCTCTCCATGGCTCCCTTATATTTTATATAAAATGATTATGTTCTCAGGACATGGACTCCAGGGGGGCCTTTCAGGCGTGCATAACAAGCTTTTCATGGTTCAGATAGGGGCTACCTGCCTCTTCCTACAATTCACCAAATCAAGCCACAGATTCCTAAATTTGACTTTGCCTGATATCACCCTGTTTTACCATGACTTTACCTGTCATGACCTGGCTTGCTGAGACTTGATCTGGCATTATTTACTTAAGTCTGCTGCCATACTCCCTGTGAGCCTATGCCTTTGGTGGAACAAGATGGCACATCTCAGACAGTGGGAAAGCCAGTGGGTTCAGTAGATCCCCGAGGATCAGGTTACTCCTTGCTGGAATTTACAAAAACTAAATTGTCTTTCCTCTCTTTCTCTCCCTCCTTCCCTCCCTTCCTCTCTCTCTTCTGCATAGGCTTCATTTTTCTTTAAGAGAAATCACTTATAATTATTCTACAGGTACAAATAATGGTCTATTTTGGATTGTCTCATCATAGTATTTTCACATTCAAAGGCATCCAGAAGTGGTTTATTGGTGCCTCCTTTTGCACAGGAGTAATAAGTGTTACCTACAATGTCTCTATGGTTGTTCTTTCTGAGAGATCCTCTCCCAATGTCACCTTCTACTGCTGCTGCTGGCCAGTAGCTGTTTGACATGTTTAATCTGGCTCCTCAGTAAAAGACTGTCTGATGTGGGAGACACTACTACCACCAGCCTCTTGCCTTACAGAAGCACACAATCCTACCACCATGGAAAAATAGTACTGTGATGGGACTTAGAGCAAATCAAACCTAAACACTCCCTTGAATCCAAGATGACTAAACTGAGGCTGTTGTACTTTGGCCATATCATGAGAAGGCAAGATTCACTAGAGAAGACAATAATCCTTGATAATGTAGAAGGCAATAGGAAAAGAGGAAGATCCTCCTCCAGATGGAAAGACTCAGTCAAGGAAGCCAGGGCCCAGAGTCTGCAAGGTCTGGACAGGGCTTTTGATAACAGGAAGACTTTGAAGTCTCTTATTTGCCATAAGTCAAAGTTGACTTGATGGCTATGAACAGCAAACAAATAATATGCAGGATTCAAGTTCAACTGGATACAGAGATTCCTCTAACTTTATGTATCTCCTCATTCTGGCACCAAGAGATATATGTGCATCATTTATTCTGTTTTATAGGTTCAGTTTGGCTATCAGTACTCTGCTGTACCCACAATCTCTGGAAAGTTGACCCAGATTGACTTACCTGCAATGGAACACTTTCCCTCGTCATTTCCATTGCTTTGACTTTATGGAATAATTACCTCAGGTTTTGCAGGATGGATGATAATTGACAGCTCCTTTTGCACCTGTTCCATTTCCTGCTCTATGAAGCTTTTGCAAATATTCACCTCTCTGGGGAAACAGTGGGTGAGGAAGCAGCCCTCGGAAGCAAAGAATTCCGGTTATTCGTCGCATGCACAGTTTCCAATTGCAGCCAGCCTCTTTTACCAGGGAGCAGTAAAGTGCTGGCTGAAAGGCAGCATGGAGTTTTAATTTTCTCATTGTCAGTGTGTCTGCAATCACATAATTAACAAAGCACTGGAGAGAGTCATTTAAAACAAACAGCAAGGGAGCGGGTGCACAGGGGGTGGGGAGCAATCTCTGGGAAAATGGAAAGCGATTTGTTTATTCATGAAAATGTACACTAGGGAACTGGAATGTTGGCTTGCTTCCTTTCTGCACTGAAAATCTCCAGAGGATAACTACTCTGTGGACTGGCCAGTGTATGTTCTAAAATTTCCCTTCCACAAGTCCAGATTCTACAAGCAGGAAGTTAACATTCCACAATCAAAACAAAACATGCACATTGAGTATGCTTGCATGAAATTATTTCCATTATTTATTCTGCATCTATGGTTTAACATAACAAACACAAAATGTTTATGCCATAATAAATTTGTCAGTCTTTAAGATGCCAGATGATTCTTTTTGACAGAGATGTACGACTGAGATGGGCCTGCCTCTGGGGAAAGAATTAAGAGATTAGTATGAAAACTAGAAGTTGCTGGTTGAGATATTAGTTCCCTGTGTTACACTGGAGGAGAAAACTAGAACCAATAGGTGGAAATTGGAAAAAGGAAACACTAGTTAACCTGGAGCCCTTCAGATGTTGGACTGCATGTCCCAGCATTTCTCACTGGTGGCTATGTTGGCTAGGACTTCTGGGATTGCCATCTTTCAACATGAGACAGAAGTCCCACCCTTGACAATCCAAGAGATAGATCCTAATCCAGGAGAAAGATCCTAATCGTAGAATCTAGCCAACAGCTGAATACACTGATGTGGGAGATAATGGGCCTATCTTTGCTGAAATTATTTCAGTTGGCTGGCTGCACTGAATTTCCAAGGTATCCTCTGATTCTGTGATGCCAAATCTCAGCTATCTTTGGCCTAAAGAACATCACATTCTTAGTTTCAGTCTTTCCATTTATAATGTGGAATATCCCAGTATTGTGCACCCCGAGCACAATTTTATCACACTTTTTATATTTAATGTGGAAAACACAGGTTGAAAGCACAGATAAGATGGACAACAAGAGCTTGAAAATGTTGTTTTTCAGGACAACAACTCTTAGAACCTTTGTTGGCTGGAGGAATTCTTGCAGTTGTTGTCCAAAAAAGTAACTTTTCCAGTCTCTAGGTCAAATAGATACGTAAGCGGCAACAGTAAAAAGAAGTTTTGACAGTACAACACAATTGTTGTAAGCAGTATTGAAATTTTGTATGACACATACTTGGAACTCATGGGAAAAAAACCTGCTAGACATTACACTACACACAGCATTTTGGCTTTTTCTTGCTGTTTGGTTCTACAATACTGTGAGCATACTTTTCTGCCACTTCTCCTGTCCCTTTCAGTACACTTTTATACCCCCTATCTCTTAAAAGGGACATAGTATACAACAGTGTCTATTCATTTCATCCATGTTTTTACTCTTTAATAAAGTTGCAACTTGGAAATTGGGTATCCCAGAAAGTCTTAATTTCTAACATCTATACAGGCATTCAGCTTGGTGACATGAGAGCTAAAAGTGGGGAAGGGCAGGCATGTAATTCTTGCCACCTTCTCATTTCCTTAGTACCCAGCCTTCCTGTGTTGAATGAAGAAGTATGAAATGGATTTCTACCAAGAACTTGGAAATGTTGCTTTTTTTGAGATTCCTCCAGCCAGCACAGCCACTGGCCATGTTGCTGTGGGATTCTAGAATTTGTAGTACAATGAGTAACTTTTTCAAGCTCTCCTTCTTCTGTTATTTGCTTGATTGGCTTAAACTAGTGTTGTTTGAGGGAAAACACACCCCCTGTATATATTTTAGTGAAGGCTCCATCCAGTTGTCACTTTCTGTAGCCTCTTAGTCATAGTCTAGAAGGACTTAACATGAAAATGGCTGATTTTAAAAATGGACTGATGACCAAGGCTAAGCTCTATTGAGTTGAATAAGGCTATCTCCCACTTGGAGCTTACAGCAGAATGAGAAAGGCTACTGGCTTTGCATTCCACGTCCCAAGTATGTGAGGGCACCCTCAGAGGATCTGGCATTCCAAGGCCTAAATAGTGGCCCAGTTGCCATAGTGATCTAATGCCCTCATAAGCCAAACAGGGCTATATCAGTGTAATCAGCAATCTTCTGGTAGAAAGAGCGAGCAGTGATATGAAACCAATAACTTTTCAGGTTCAGTGATCTGCTATAGGCAGATGATGACTTTCTCAGAGAAACTGTAATTACCCACCACAGAGACCATTGGTATGCAGGCAGCAAAAGTCTCTTTACTTCCAACACTCTCCTGCAAGAGAAGTTGATTTGATACCCTCTAACTCCTTTCTGTAATGTTTCATAATTACCCTCTCTTCTTCATACTTCCAGCCTGAGAGCTCCTTCATGCCATATGGTGGTGGCACAGAGAGTCAGCAGGCTAATGGTATTTGTTTACATCTAGTTTGGAAAAATTACTCATTTGGATAATCATTGTCCGAATTCTAGCTGTGGGATTCTGAGAGCTGTATTCCAAAGTAACTTTGCTTTGGATTTGCATGACAGTGAAATAAAGTGAATTAGTGGCCAGCAATTGCTAAACTGAGAGCCAATGTAGTGGAATGGTTTGAGCTTTGGATTGAGACTCTGAGCTTGAATCTTTGCTCAACCATGTAAGCCTTGGAGAGGTCACAACCTGTCAGCCTCAGAAGAAGGCAATGGCAAGCCCCCATGCCTCGAACAAATCCTACCAAGAAAACCATGTGATACACGTGCCTTAGGGTTGCCATAAACCAAAAATGACTTGAAGGCAAATAGCAACAGCAACGACAACAACAACATGTATTAAAGTCTGTCAAACCATCTCATGGGCCATGGGATGTGAAGGCAGGATGATCTAATTCAGCACATGGTTAGAATGCTGAGCTGGGCCTGAGGAGATTTGGGCTCATATTCCCACTTGACCGTGAAACTCAGGTCACAAGAAGGTTGAGACAATACAAATACAGAGGAGAACCCCACAGAGTATCTTGAACTCATTGAAAAAATGCCAGAATATAGATAAAAAAATAATAGTCATATTGAGATATCAATGCAAGATTCTAATCATGGCTAAATTTTAATCTTTGACCTCAGCATTAAATATTCCTATCTAAGAGTGACTTCCTTAGCTGCTGAGGTAAGGAGGAAACTTTTGGAGGAAATTTTTGAACGAGGAGAGATGTAACTTGTATCTTAAAAGGAAGAAGAATCTTTCCATTTGTAAGAACTTGGTAAACCTTTAATGCAATTGAATTATCCCAGACCTTTTATACCTCAGGAGCACTGAGAAAGGCTAAGTTGTGTCCATTTATCTCTCAGCTCCTCCTGGCGTATTCAGGATTGGTTCACAGCACCTCTTTAAATTGAATCAGGAAAGGTTGAAAGAATGACTTTGACTTTTAATTTCATGTCCTATGTGAATCCAGTGGGGGGTGTCATATGAAGCAAAGATCCCTCTTGGCTCTGGGGTGATCAATACAAGGTCTTCCTTCATGGTGGCATTGGAAAGTTTTTGCTTAATGGGTATTAGAAGGCTACTGACTTTAATTGGGAAAACACATAAGCTCAGCAGGGGCATGGTTCTGTATGTGCAAAATGGAATTTCAGGACCAAACATTTAGCTTAATAAAAAGCTGAAGATCATTAGAGGACTTGATGTGCTCTAAAGTCAGACTGGCATGGTACAAAGGCTTGTGCTCTTTTTAAGGATACGAAAAGGGAAAGTTGCTTTGTAGCAGGTCAGATTACTTGTCCTGTCTGCTATAACCTGCTCATCACTGGCAGTGATCTTTCACATCCCTGAAATGTGATTCCTTTCATGGGAAAGTGCCAGGGATTGATCTAGGATGTTTGCATGTTAAGTGTGCACTGTGCTTCAAAATAATAGTATCTCTGCAGTGTTTCCTCTTCAAGCTGCCAGCTGAAAATGTTTTTATTTAAAGCATTTATATTATGCCCTTCAAATGAAGCAAAGGTGGCCAACCTTTCTGCCCATAAGGATGAGGTATAGAGAAGGGTGGGACATCTGGTGTAGGATGCAGGTGTGGTTTGACTCAGTGGGAGGTCTCAGCCCCACTTCTCTGTAGTCTGCTGATCAAGTGCAGGTGTATCTTAGTTAACAAAGCCCGTGACAGTGAAGCTCCTTTTTACAAAGCCTTTTAGTACCTTCAAATACCTCTTTCTTCGTTCTCCTTCATCTCCTCTAGCTGGAAGCTATTTTTTAGCAGCATTAGTAATGAGAAAATGGTGCAAGAGGGCTGGAGAAACACAGGCTTGGTTTTGGGTTACAGCAGGAAGTCCACAGTAAACTATGCAATAAACAAAGAGCTGGGAAAAAGCAGGATTCTTTTCTAGCTGATCCTACTTTAGTCATGTGTACTAATCTACAACAGGCAAGGTAAAGAGCAGCTGCCTCCAGATTCCCTTACTGAGCATGCCTGAACAACAAAATAGAGAAAAAAAAGGTGAGCAGGAAAGTCTGCCTCACCAGCTATCCCTAACGTGTTAAAAAGAAACAAATAAAAAAGCACTGATCTTTAAGTCTGGCTACCAGAATGGAAACCATAAGAAAAGTGGAAGCTAGGGAAGAAAAATTCATCTCTGGGTGCAGAGTGGTGTCTAGAAAGTTCTAGTGTCTAGAAAGTTCTAGTGGTGTCTAGAAAGTTCAAAATATTTTGTTTACTTACACGAGGCTTACGTGGCTTTGATTTCATACGTACATATTGTTAATTTTAGCTCAAAAGTTTGCCAAAATGTATTGAACTGTCCTCCTTCTTTGTGCTACAGGAACTGATCCCTATTCCTTCCTCGTTATTTCTGCCTCTGGTATCAAATTTTCTGTTAAAGAAGTTGTCATATCTGGCTCTACTTGTTTCCCAAGAAACACTCAGAACAGGAAACGCGTTCTTTATTGTAGGAAATACAGAGTGACATCAGACATTTCTTTCAGTTGCCAAAACTGATGAGTGCCAGCTAACCAAATGCTTATACACATTCAGTTCATAATTATTTTTCAATATCATTTTATTAAAGTTTCACAATTAAAACAACAATAGTATTATTGCTATTTCACATGAATTATTTCTTGAATCTTCCAAACTGATCTAGACTTCATTTCCAAAATCTCTTAACATTGTTATATCATTGTACTGCATTTTTCAGCCATTTTACACGTTAGTACATAGCATTTCCATTACCATATTCCTGCTTCATGATATCTGCCGTAATCATCACAATGAAATTTTTCCACATATTACCATGAATTATAGACTTCTATCACAGGTCACCCAGCAATCACCTACAATTTGCCATTCTTTCTGAATTTCATCATCTGATTTCCCTTTCAATCTTTGAGAGACTATGTCAGCATTTTTATTTTCAATGAAGGTTCCCCACCATTGTTCTATTGTAGGTATTTGCTGTGTTTTCCATACCTTAGCATATTCAATACGTGCGGTTGTTGTCATATATAATAATATTCTCCAATATTTCTTTATATTCATACTGTCTACTAAATCTGTCATATTTAACAAATACATTTCAGGAGTCATAGGAAATTGTAGCTTCATTATTTCGCAAATCCTCTTATGTATCTCAGTCCAATATCTCTTGACCTTTGGGCATGTCCACCACATATGATATATCGTACCCACCTCTTTTAAACATTTCCAACAAAGCCCAGTACCTGAATTGTAAATCTTTTGTAATTTATCTGGTGTCAAATACCATCTATAAAACATTTTATATTAGTTCTCTTTTAAATTCTGGGCAACCGTAAATTTGTTTGTCTTTTTCCAACTCTGCTCCCAAGAGTCCAGTTGAATTGTATGACCCATATTCTGTGCCCAAGAGATCATTACTGCTTTAACCGTTTCTTCATACTTCTCCTGGTGCAATATTTCCTGAGTGATCTGAGCTAGTAAATGAGGAGGGTTTTCAAAAAGTCGTTTTATCACTCCAACCTTCTCCTTTATTTCAATTCCATATGTCTTTAAGTCCATCTGAAACCTTTCAATTAACTGCCTGTAAGGAAACCAGTTTAAAACTGTTCCTTCTTGCTCCAACTTGTCTCTTGATTTAAGCTGAAGACTATTCAATTTTGTCCTCTCAATTATGTCCTCATATCGAAGCCATTTTTCCGACCCAGACCTTCTTCCAAAGAAAGCTTCTTGAGGAGAGACCCAGGTGGGCAGCTGCCTAATGTTTCTAGACTTGTAATCTTCCCAAACTTTCAAAAGCGATTTCCTGATGTAATGATTGGAGAAATCTTTATCTATTTTTGCTTTATCATAGAACATATAGGCATGCCAGCCCATCCTCAGATCTGCTCCCTCCAATGCCAGCATTCTGGCATCTCGTAGATCCATCCAGTCTTTTATCCATATGAAAGCCGCGGCCTTGTAGTAAACCTGAAAATCAGGTAGACCCATACCACCTCTATTTTTCTGATCTGTTAAAATGTTCCATTTAATCCTGGGTTTCTTCCCTTGCCATATAAACTTGGATATTTCTCTCTTCCATTGTAGAAAAGGTTTCTTATTCAATATTACGGGAAGGTTTTGGAACAGAAAGTTCATCTTTGGTAAAACATTCATTTTGATTACTGCGATTCTCCCCAACATTGATAGATGTAACTTAGACCAGCTTTCCAAATCTTTAATTATCTCCTTCCATTTTTTTTCATAATTATTTGAATATAGCTCATTATTTCTTCTGGCTATCCAAATTCCCAAATATTTAACTTTTTGTCCTCTCTTGAATCCCGTTTTTTGTACTATTTCCGTCTCTTCTCTCTCTCTCAAATTTTTGGTTAAGAAATTTGTTTTTTCCACATTTATCTTAAATCCGGAGAACTCTCCATACTCTTGAATTATTTTAATCAATTTTCCAATACCTCTACATGGGTCCTCCAAAAAAACCACCAATCATCTGCAAAGGCTTTCAATTTGTATTGATGTTTCTTAATTTGAACTCCTTTAATGTCATTGTCTTCTCTAATGGCATTATTTAGTATTTCCAATGTCATAATAAATAGCAGAGGGGACAATGGACACCCTTGTCTAGTCCCCCTCTTCAGTTCTATCAACTGTGTTCTTTCACCATTTATCAGTAGTCTGGCTTGTTGTTCATAATTATTCAGTGCACTTTACATTGATTGGTAGAAGACTCACATGTTCAATTACTTCAGCAGTTACAGATCCTTCCTAGGTTCTTTCTAGCTGTTTACATTCTTGCATATCTATATCCTTTATTCTCTTTTTATTGCCCTTTCTTCCTGCCTGGCTTTATCACCAAGTATCCCTCCCTGAAACCTGGTTTTTCTTTGATCTCTGCTGATACAACCTTTCCACTGGACATTCCTGTTTTCAGGACTTGGACATAAAACAAACCTTGAAGGCTAGTTTGGCATTTGGTTACACATCAAAGCCCATCAGATATCTGTCTCTCGCCTTAAGTTTCCCAGCTTATCCCATCATCATTTGCAACACAGCCTTCTCTGTAATGGTTTGTATCCCATCATGCTTTCACCAGCACAGCACAGATTCATTGCATAGCCACTGTTTTCCAAGAACAAGTACAAATCATATACTTGCAGCATAGTATCAAAAGTATCCAACTTCCTTCTACAATATGGTAAGGCACTACACATGTTCTATGCTGTATGTAAGCAGTGATGCAACATAAAATGGCACATAGACACAGTCAAGTATGGTATACAAGATCAACTGCATACACTAACTAGACCTACTTACTACAGGGCAGACCATTACTACTTGTGGCCAGTATAGGCATAACAAAGCAAGAAACAATACACCATACCATAACAGTGCAACAATAACATAACAATATATTTACCAGCAAGCCCCAATGGATACATATAGCAAAGAACATGGTGCACTATAGTACATCATTAACACAGCATCAGTATCACATGTAGTATGGCTGTAACTTAGCACTGCATGATAACATATGTGGTTACCCATTCTCTAAGCAAGTATAACATATTCCTTCAGCAAGGCATATGGACAAGCTCTAGACTAATGTTCAGACCTCTATACATAAATACAGTAAGAATACCTTAATTTTTATGCAGCAGCACACTTTAGTACTAGGCATATGTCCCATTGCCCTCTTAGAACAATCATGCAGATCACACATGAGGTGTAACATATGACATATGGTAGCCTACATGACATGATATAACTTCAAACCTTTGGCTAGTCCATGACAACCACTCCATTCAACATGCTTCATACCAGCTTACAGTATTGGAAAGTGTAGCATAATTAACAAGCATGCATCATCATGGCTGTGTCACATTATAAATGATGACATGGAGTGAAGTCAACATGACAGAAGTAATATCTAGGAACCCATCTACTTTGTTAACTGAAATATACAGGTACCTATGTTTGACAGGCTGATAAAAGCACAGTTGGGATCAGGTAGATGTAAAATATTTACATTCGTGTAGAAACATCTTCATATGGGTATTTTCAACTGAGGTCAGATATTGGGGTGGTGGTTCAGGGCTGGATTCCTGAAGACTGCCAAAGCCTGCATATGGCCTGTGAGCTGAGCGTTGTCCACATCTGACATAAAGCATCCAAACAAACAAACGTCAAAATAATAATCAACTTAAAACACTGAGCAACATATAATAATGAGATATTGATCCATGAGGTACAATTAGCAGAGACAATGAGACATCCATGCTTGGATTCCTTTTTGTTTTTTAAACGTTCCCCTATGGTTGCTGTTGTTGTGTGCTTTCAAGTTGTTGTTTCTGATTCATGGTGATCCTGTGGTGAACCTATCAAAGAATTTTCTTGGAATGATTGGTGTGGGTTCCCCCTCACCTTTGCCTTTCTCTGAGGCTGAGACAGTAGGAAATGCCCAAGATCACCCACTGGCTTTCCATGCCTGAGTGATGATTCAAACCCTGGTCTCCCAGAGTCCTAGTCCAACACTTAAAACACTACACTCTGCTGGGTCTTTCAGCCAGATTACAGCAGCCATTATGGCAACTACCTATTTTACTCCACAGAGAAACAGAAACTGCAAGAGAGGATTTCAGAACAGATGCTCACTTGCAGACGAAGGGTTACCTCCCTTTCTCCCCATGGTTCTCTTCCATATCTGTGCCTCCATATTTGATTTGTACCCTCCCCCCCCTTTTTTTAAAGCACACACTGCAGGTGATTTTATCACAGATTTTTTGTTACTACATCTAGTCAGCTGGTGGTCGACTGTTAGTATTATTTCAATAATGTTGATTTTATATATAAATTCCAAGCTGCATTGAGATACTAGCATTGGCCGGAAGTTGTCTCTCTTCAGATCCTTAACTAATTAGCCCCCCTGGGCATTACAAGTGCCTTAATCCTAACCCAGAGAGTGAGAACACAGCAGAGCTGCTTGTCAGCTGGGTAATACCTGGAATAAATGATTCGCTATTTAAGTAGAGATTTGGAACACCATAACAGAAGCAATACTGAGAGCCTGGGCTATGGATTTGCTACATATCTGAAATAACACCATTTTATGGCTTAACTCCAATAAACCAATGTATGAAAGTCCCCAGTGTTCCCACATCTGGCTTTGTGCCTTAAACAGCTTTGACAAACAGAAGCATTGTGGGGGAAAAAGAATATTATAGCAGGTATGAGTTTTTCACCTTCCTTTAGTGATAGCAGGGAAATAGAGGAAAGGAAACAAGAGAGAGGCTTTTCCAATTGTAAAGGGGCCCCTGTTATTTTATACAGATGACTGGTAATATGAAGGTGGAATTTACAAGCATGTAATCTGAGGTGTCTAAAGTTCCATCTAAAAGGAATAATATCACACAAAATGATGATAATAGCCTTGAGGACATTAAAGGCATGGACTGTAACTGTAACCTTGAAGAGCCCAGGGACTCACTGGGAAAGATAATGGTCTGCTTTTTTCTGACCCATTAAACAATTCAACTCATTTCACGTGAAATAAACTGCCGACTACAAAAGAACCTTTTTCCAAAAGAGGAAAGTGTCATTGTTCAGAAGCGAACCTTAGCATGAGGGTGGCCAACACATGTGCTATGATGGACAACCATAATTCAAAGTGCCTTATTGTCTTGTGTGAAGAGAAAACATGTTAGTTCTACGCAAATAGGATTTTGAAACAGAACTGCTTAAACAAAAGAAACAGTTGAAGCAGAATGTAATTTGTGGCAGTTGTCATGGGCCAGAGCTCAACTGTCTATACAGTTGTCTGAAGTAGGGGATGGGATGCCTTTGTTTTGAATGAAAAAGTGAGCCAAATGTATCCCATTCAGTCTGGTTTCCGTTTGTTCTGAAATAAATTCACTGAATAATATATAGAAAGGGAATTCATGGATTCTAGATACTCTTGGCTGGAGATGATAAGAGCTGGAGTCAGAAAGCATCTATAAGGCTACATATTTTCTTCTCCTTCAAGCAATGCATGAATGAGTCAGCAGTGTGATGCAGCAGCCAAGAAAGCCAATGCAATTCTCAGCTGCATCAATAGGAGTATGGTGTCTAGATCGAGGGAGGTACAGGTACCACTCTACTCTGCTTTGGTTAGATCTCATCTTGAATACTGTGTCCATTTCTGGGCACCCCAATTCAAGAAGGATATTGACAAGCTGGGGCAAGTCCAGAGGAGGGTGACCAAAATGGTGAGAGGCCTGGAAGCCATGCCCTATGAGGATAGAGAGCTGGGTATGTTTAGTCTGCAGGTTAAGAGGGGACATGAAAGCCATGTTTAAATATTTGAAGGGATGCCATGTAGAGAAAGGAGAGGGCTTGTTTTCTGCTGCTCCAGAGACTAGGACAAGGAGCAATGGATTCAAGTTGCAGGAAAAGAGATTCCACCTGAACCTCAGGAAGAACTTCCTGACAGTCAGGGCTGTCCGGCAGTGGAATCTGCTGCCTCGGAGCGTGGTGGAGGCTCCTTCCTTGGAGGTTTTTAAGCAGAGGCTTGATGGCCGTCTGTCGGGAGTGCTTTGAGGGTGTTCTTGCATGGGAGGGGGTTGGACTGGATGGCCCGTGTGGTCTCTTCCATTTCTAAGATTTTATGATTCTATGAATATGTTTTTCATTATATTTAGCTCAATTTGGGATAGTAAAGAGGTTTTTTTTATTAATGGCACTGGATTGTGACAGCTGCTGTTTTTTCCCCAGAATCCCTTGCAAGTTCAATTGTTTCAGGACACAAGGAAAATAAAACGGCAGCTACTAGGGGCAGCCATCAAAATCAGTTAAAGTCTGTATTGGGGTGTAGGGTGGAAGACAGGTTACCAATGGAAGTAATAAAATGAATGAATAAACCATTACCTATTAAACATAGTTTCAATATGTAAAAAAAAAAATGAAAATGAATAAATGAATGGAGGAACAAAATGAGAAGTTCTTGTACAGCAATATAAATAGCCCAGTATTAATCGTATCTCAGGTAGGTGGAACATGCATATTTTGTTAAGAAATGTCACCGGAAATTTTCCCCAATAATTCCCCCCCTCCTCCCGCTTAAATGACAGCTAGACTATTTTCATGAAGACTGTGGCCATAGAGATGAACCACTGAATTGACCTCAGCATAAAGCTTTATATCTTGTGCTAGGGAAAATTCATGCACACATTTCAAAGCCAAGGGAAGTGTCAGAGTTTATGGATTAAGTGCACATTATGTATGTCAACAGTCCCAAGTCCCCCACTCATCTCTTAGCGGGTGATGTGATAAATATATTTCTGAGATGTTAGAAAGTTGTAACCAGTCAAAGTAGAGACTACTGAGGTAGATGAACCAATGATGTTACACAATAGGAGGAGGCAGCTTCCTATGTTAAATGTTACTATAGGGGTACACCAAAGAGGAGTGGTTCTGCTGGCACCATCCTATAACTGTGGGGCAAATTATCTTGATTAGTTGTTGTTGTGTGCCTTCAAGCTGTTTCTGACTTACAGTGACCCTGAGGAGAGCCTGTCACAGAGTTTTCTGGGGGGTAAGAGTGTGTGATACACCCAAGGTCACCTAGTGGGCTTCCATGGCTGAGCAGGGAATCAAATCCTGGTCTCCAGAGCTGTAGTCCAATACTCAAACCACTACACCTTGACTAGCCAAGATGTATATTCTATAAGGCTAAAAGAAGGGATAATGACATTTATCCTGGCTCAAGCTACAGAACTCATCTTTGTGTCTCTCAAAAAGCATTATATTTTTCTCTGTTACCTCTCTATTGAAAACTTCTGACAGGGGGCTAAGAAAAAGGAGTAAAAATAGGTAACATCAACATTAAATAAGGTAACCACAGCTGATCCACCCCTCCAGAGTGTGATAAGGTTAGACAATTTTATACTCATGCAAAAGGCCCCTCTTGAGCTGTGTATCTCTTTACTTACTTCCAGGACTGTTGCATCATAGATCTTCTAGGCTCATTCTGCTGAGTAGGGCCCCAGACATCTGCTACAAGTCATATACAGCATTACTACACTCAAAACTGTGGCAAACAAGACACTAGCCACAATCCTGTATGGCTCAATGTAGCTCAGTAGTTCCATATGTGGACCTAATGCTAGACTGAGACCTATACCTTCCCCTTGGACTTACCATACTGCTTCTGAAGTCATACTGCACTGGCTTTCTGAACCTAGAGGGCAGTGGGCAAGATAGGGAAGCATCTTACTATATCCCTTTAGCCAGAAGTGAAATGATACATCAGTTCTGAGATCTGCTGGGACTCTTGGGAGATCCCAGTGTTGCTGTAATCATTGCATGCCTGGTTACAGGGACATAGCCAGATACTTCTCCACACCAGCCATCTCCTCATGAGGCCCAGAAAGGCTGTGCAGTGGGGCAGAGAGCTTCAGAGGCTATATGGTTACTTCAAGGGTGTATGTGCCTTGGGGTCTGTAGATGGAGGAAGGGAATACCAATTTCTGCAGCACTCCAAAAAAAGGATATACACAAATGTAAGAGAAAACATATGCATGCGTATGCCACTAATAGGATGCCAGCCACGAGCACTTGAGTCTCTTTTTTCCTGTCATGTTAACAATAGAAAAATATACCACTCTTAGTTTAGCCAGTGGATGAAAGGGAATAGGGATTGCTAACACCACAAGGTATCCAGTGCTAATTACGCTTCACAACAATGTATTGAATATCAAAAGCTGCATGTATGGTAACTTGTTGTCAGAGTCCAACTCCCTGCCTGTGCCTCTCTGCCAACAAGGGAGGCGAGGCAAAGGTACCTGCCCAAGAGGAGGAGGAGGCAGCAGGGAGTGTCCAATACAAATAACAAATGGAAATGCTGAGCTGAGCCAAGTCAAGGTCAAATCCAAAAGGTCCAGAAAGCCAAAGGTCCATCCAGAGCAGCCAAGGGAGCCAGAACATACGGGTTGTGAAGGCTTGCATAGTAATTTACTACAAGCAAACAATAAGCCACACTGACAGACTTAAATAACCACTGAAAACAGGTGTTACTCATCATAGTTCTGTTTCCTTAATCTAGCCAAAGTGGCTTCCTGCTGAGCTGTTTGTTTCAGTCTCCTCCATGACTGGAGGCTAGGGGCACAGGTGACTGTAATTCCTCTAAATCACTGCTGGTTCCTTCTCCCTCTGGAGTTGGCTGGGGCAACTCTGCCTCCACTTGTCTTCCAACTGATAGGGATGTTTGCAAGCTGGTTTGGTCAATCACTGGCTCTGTTCATGGCATAATCAGTTGCTCATTGATCTCAGAGCTGTCATATATCACATTTATATCTGGGTGTGTGTTCAAAGGTGTCAGTGGAAGATGCCTGAGGGCATCCAGCAAGAGCAGGGAGGATCAGAGGGACGGAGTGTGAATTCCCAGGAAGACAGTGTGAGAACAATCAGAAGAGGTGAGATGAGAACATGGGAAGCATTTGAGTTTCCAAAGATGAAAGTATGTAAACACTGGGATGGCCTGGGAAAACTCAGGGTCTGGTGTGACATTTATGACTTTTCACAATCAATACCATTCACACCTGAATTTGTATGTCAAAGTATAAAACTTTGTTACTATCTGATGCACCTCAGTCTTAGCAACTTTTGCAAGTTGTTGCATTCCTTGTTTTACCTCAGTAAACACTGTTGCTACAATCTGAGTATTTTCTTGGAAAGCAAATTATCTTGGGAATCCATCACACAGCAGGATTCCACTGGGTGCTCTTTAGTATGTACCTCTTCTAATAACAATGATGTCAAGCTAGCCTATATAGAGAGATGCACTGTATAAGCAACCTCTCTCTGGGAGCTATTGCCCAGTAGTCATTTGATCCTGAAAATCTGGCAGACTTGGAGAACAGCCACAGATAAAGTCTTATCTGATGAACAGGTTTACCCTGTAGAAGCATACATACAATCATAGGTCTAGAAGCTCTGGTGACGCAGTGGTTAAATGCTGGTACTGCAGCCACGGCATGTGAGTGTGATCCTGCAGGACTCCAGGTTGACTCAGCCTTCCATCCTTCTGTAGGTGGGTAAAATGAATACCCAGCTTGTTGGGGACAATTAGCTAATTGCTAGAAGAGACATCAAGAGTCATTCAGTCCAATCCTTGCCCTGATTCTTTAGTTACCGTGTATCATTTTAAAAATATTAAAATCTGCCACCTGAGTTATTTATTTATTTAAATTATTTCTGTATAGCCTCCCAGCCCACAGGGGCTCCCAAGGCAATGAACAAATAAAAAAATTAAGCAGAGAGAAAAACATTTTTAACACACATTAAAATATTCTTTTAAAACAATCCTAAAAGCAATCTAAAAACAGTCCTAGAATCCAGTTTTAAAACAGTTAAAACAGCAGTTTCAGACATTGATTGCCATGCAGAACAGCACTGTTTTGGCTCTCTCTCAAAGTTTAAAAGACATGGGGCCAGCCTTAACTTTCTTGGGTAGGGAGTTCCACAGAGGAAGCTACAGAGAAAGCCCTGTTATGTGCGCTCAGCAGCCTAACTTCACAAGATGTTGGGACACACAACAGGGCCTCCTCTGATCATCTCAAATTTCTGGCAGGCTCATATGGGAGGAGGCAGTTTTCAGATAATTTGGCCTCAAGTCACTTAGGGCTGCGTAGGTCAACACTAGCACTTTAAATTGAGCTCAGGAGCAAACTGGAAACCACTGCAGTTCTTGAAACAGCACTATTATATGGTTTCTAAAATGCACATTTGAAACTGCTTGGGTGCATTGTTTTTCAATAGCTGCAGCTTCTGAACAATTTTCAAGTAAGCAGACTCACAAGTGAAGCCAAGGCAGGCATTTTAGTTCTCTAGTTGTAATGCAATGCTTTCCCCTCATCAGACTTTGTCTTGACCCAGAAGAAGTCTCCAAGAAGCATTAGAAAAGCAGAAGAAGACTTCTGGAAAGAAAACAGAAACACTACATAGCTCCAAAAAGAACAAGGGAAAACTCAGAGAGAAGACTGCCTGACTTTTGGTTGAAGCCGCTGGCAGGACAGGGTGCTGGATACTCAGGTAGAAAGGTAGAACCATGGACAGCTCCAAGTCAGGACAGGCAAAATTCAGTATGGAAACAAGGACTTCAGAGAAGACTGAGTACATTTCTGCACTACACTCATATACTGCTATTATTCCACTTTCAACAACCTATGGAATTCTGGGTTTCAGGATTCCATAGGATGATGAAAGTGGAATTATAGCACTATAAGAGTGTAGTGCGGAAATGGCCTGAGTGTGCCTCTAGATGATTAAAAAAAGGGGGGGTTGGTGCTTGTACAAAACAATTTTATTTTGGAAAAGTTGAGTAGTTCACTCAACTTTTTTTCATTTTGAAATACTTCCCAGATGCTTCCGGAATACCACAGTCCTTCTTTCCACCCCAGGTTAGTTTAAATTAGCCTAGTATGTTCTGAAATGAAATGTATGTTTACTTGCTTATTTTCAAAGAAGTAGCCTTGTTAGTCTCTAGCATAAAAAGGAGGAAGGGAGGGAGAGAGAAAAAGAAGAAAGAAAGAAAAAGAAATGTGGCAGCACTTTTAAAATCTTTACAGTGGTCTGTCGGTTCTGATGTGTGCAAACAATAAACCTACAAAGCAGACTACAGTTTCCCAGGGTTCAAACCTCTCTCTGAGAAGATTCCTTTTGTTGCACAGTAGTGAGGACTCTTGTAATAATATATGTAGTGGCCATTGTCTTTGTCCATATCTCTGCTAATGGTTTGGAGTTTCAAGGACTGCAACCTGTTAATCACTTAATGTTTGTCCAGGAAGGTTGAAATGTTCTGCAATGAGTTTTTGGGTATTGCCATTTCTAATGTCAGATTTGTGTCCATTAATCCTCTTGCACAGAGACTATCTTGTTTGTTCAACGTGGAAGGAGCATTGCTGGCATATATCACATTGGAGGAAGAGCAAGTAAATGCACCTCTGATGTTGTGAGTGATGTTATTCCTTGTAATAGTGCTCCCCCAGCAGATGTGGAGACCAAGTTGGCATCTGGATTTGTGGCAGGATCTTATCCCTGTATTACCATCCATATTATGCATCCTGTTGCTAGTGAGTAGTTTAAGATTTGGAGGCTGTCTGCCTCCCAGAATTTGTGAGGGGGCTGTGTTATTCTCCAGAATTGGCTGTAGCTTACTGATGATGCATTTGAATGGTCTCAGCTGGGGACTATAGATGACCACTGAGGTTGTTTTGTCATTTTCTAATTTTGGTCTTATAATAAATGTTTCCTGGGTGTTGTCTTGTCAATTTGTTTCTTCACCTCCTTAGATGGGTATTTTACTTTGAGAAATGCCTGTTGTAAATCCAAGAGTTTTGAGTCTCTGTCTTGTGGGTTTGAACTGATGCAGCTGTGTTGGAGGATTTGACTGTAAATGTATTTGCCTGTGTGTCTGTATTCTCTCAGGAACTGGTAAAGATGGCTTCCATCAAGTAAGCACAGCTATTGTTTCCAGGACACAGATTCAGCAGAAATCAAACAAGGGGAAAAAGAAGCACTAAAGCAAAAGATTCTAATGATCAACTAATATATTACTGCTAAGACACTTCAGCACTTTTTTTTTAAAGTCTTAGTGGAAATCGATGAAAACCAATTTCTGAAATGTTTCATAAGACACATGATCAGAGGGAGTGAGTGAAAGAAACCTGGGATGTTTTGAGAAAGAGTTTGAACGCAAATTCATGAATATGCAGATAGAATAAAAACAAAAAGAATCAGAAAGCCTCAATACTTCCTATATTTTTTTTTTAAAAAACCCTCCTAGAGTTAACCTGAGATAAGACTTCAACTACATTTTGGAATCTGGCTGACAGTTTTAAAACTCCTGGTTCCACAAGCTCTTAGGGAAACTCTTGTGGAAACTCTTGGTGCTTAAAGGAAGAGCACTCCTTAGGCATTGACTGTAGAGAGTCTCCTCCCTGTCATCATCTATAGTTTTCTTGGCAGGGTGGTACCTTCTAGAACCTTCTCTGAGGTGAATTCCTACACCAAGTCTCTCCTCCTTGCTGTTTTCAGACCCCTCATGTGATTATAGGGACCTGTCTACAGGGGTCTGACAGGTTCTGATAAATAACCTGGCAACTGTAGCACCTCTGAGGCATAAGGAAAGTTTTTCTGTACAAGCCCTCCACGTGAAGTAAGTTTTCCAAAATGTCATCGGAATGCTTACTTTTTCACAACAATGCATCACTGGGGGTCACCAGTGTCAGAGTTACCATGTGTGGCCTAGTCCCTGTGATGTGCAGCCGTGCAAGCAAATGCAGATCCCATTAAGAGTTTATACAGCAAAATGCTCCTGATTGATCAAGTAGTAGCTCACCCAAGTTTTACCAGTTTAAGTCAACACACTGGGTTTAGTGTGATGACATCTATTTGGAAACAAAGGTTGCTGACACACTGAAAATGCAAACAAATTTAAGCTAGAAATATTACAAGATTGTATGCCTTCATCCACAGAGAAAGTACAGAGACAGTACATTGCAGGTTTATCAGGTTATCAAAAATTGCTATGTCTGCTGTAGAACCCAAGAATTTAGACTGTTTTCTTGGTAAAGTTATTTTTTTTAAAATCTATTTTTAAAGCTGTTGGCTTGCTTTTATCATTTTGAACTTTTAATTGCTCTGGGATGTTAATGCAAATGGATACAGTCTTAATTGCCATCTGTTTTGCTTTTTAATGATTATGTTAAACATTTGCTTGTGTGCCTTTCTGCTGCTGTTATGTTTGATTTTCTTATGTGGCATTTTCAAAGGCCATTGCATCCATTCAGAACTCTGGGTGCAATCAGCTGTGTTCATGAAGCTTTTGATCATTCTGCACTGTAAGATAGATGAGGGAGAGCTGTAAAGCAAGAGGTATTGCTCCATTTCATTTTTAAACCTTTTTAAAAACACAGACTTTGCTTTGCAGGTACTTGGTTTGTAGATGTTGGAGGAGGGAAATGTGGACCTTAAAGATGCTTTAAAGACTCATATGTGCATATCCGCATATTTATTTATTTATTTATTTATTTATTTAATTAATTAATTACCTTTTGGCCTTCTTCTAGGGAGCCTAATGGGTCTCATATGGTTCTTCAGCCTCACAACAACCCTGTGAGGTAGGTTAGGTGGAGTAATGTGGAAACTAGTTCACGGTCATCCATGAGCTTCATGTCTGAATGGGGATTTGAGCACTGGTCTCTTTCAAAGCTAGTCTCTCTCTCTCTCCCCTCTCAGATTTTAATCATGACCTGGTTGACTAAAAATATCAGGTTTGCTGCCTCTTCTGAGGGAGGATCAGTCATAGTTGGTAGCTTCCATGTCATTGGGGCAGGAAGTCTGCTCCAGGTTTTACCTTTGATTTTAGAGGAGCTGTCCAAGGTGCTGAACCTATTTTAGAGATAGAGTTCAGACTTTTTTTATAATTCCTTTAAAGGAAAGACTAAAACCAGATTGGGTTTGCCATTCCACTTGCATGGAAGCCACCAGAAGTCCTGGGGAGGATAGAGAAGTCCAAAAGATCAAGGTGGCATCTCTCAGAATAAGGCTGGAGACCTTGTTGATTGATCAAAAAGCTGTCTTTCAGCTGATCTCCAGCAAAATAATCACACTTTTCCCTATGTATAGGGAAAGACTGCATATCAGGAGCACAGTGCCATGGCCCCACTGCTGGCTCCATTTGCGCAATGGTCCCAATGGTGTACCTATGTCTTTTCTCCCCTTCTGAGAATACAAATGTTACCCCATGGTACAAATCAATCTGATATAATTGTAAGTCAATTTATGATGGTGAAACTTCCCAACAGGATGCCAACCTCTGATTCTAAGATGTTCAGATGGATAGTGTTTGTGGAATATCCTTTTAGCCATGCCCAATTAATACACTTCTGATTCTAAGCATGTTCAGAAGGATAGCACTCGTGGAGCAACACAACAGATGTCCTAAGTTCAGGAGTGAAAGCAACATGAATAGGGATGCTGAGGAGACCAGGGCTTACATGCATGCCATCCCTCTCTTAAGCCCAACAGATGTACCAGGTTCCATGGTTCGAACTCTGCAGAGAGCCCTATGCCTCTAAAGGCATACAGCAGTGACGCAGTGTTCAAAATGAAGGTGTGTTGGCTGGGAACAGTCTTCTCTAGGCTGGCCTGGAGACCCAACAGCATAAGTGCATAAAACCTGTGCTGTGTGAAATAGAGAGGGATAAAGTCCAGTAAAATAGGATCATATCTGGTGAAGGAGGACCATGTCATATATAAAGAATTGTCAGAACCCTGGACAGCTTACTGTAGAGAAATATGGCAGGACTTTTGTTGTTATATTATGGTAGTGAACAGGAGAAGTGATGGTGGAATCGTCTTCAGAGTCTGTGGCTGGGGGGAGCACAGTCTCATCATGCCCGGGAGATACATAAAGAGGGGCTGAGAGTTCTTCTACAGATGAGGTGGTCAGGGGCTCCTCAGATCCCAAGTCCTCCTGGTATGCTGTTGAGCCTCCGATATGGGTGGTTACTACAGCTGGAATCTTAGTCTCCTTCTATGTGCATTTATCTTTAAATAGAAGAACTGGCTTTTCTTGGCATATCTTCAGCCCAAATAACATGCTCTATCTGAGTAAAACTGATGCAAGCCAGAGTCCTACAGAGTTAAGGAATCCAATTTAAAAGAGGTAGAATGAAGCTTTCAAAAATTACAACGTACTGTGGTAATGGGGAGTTCAGCAAGGGCTCCTTGTGGTGAAAATCAAGGTATTACAAACTATTTTCCTTCTCTGCAGTGTTGTAATGGATTCTAGTAGAACATGTAGGGTCAAAGCACCAAGATCTTTTGAGTAGTAGGAGTGAAGGCAACCTCTTGGCAAGCGTCCCCAACTCCTCTAAGTTCCGCTGCAATCCTTATGTTACGTGGAAGTGAGAAAGGATTTTTGAGGTCATAGGATATTGCTGTGAAGTATTGTTGCTGGGCTATTGAGTGCCATTAGCCTTCCAAAAGATCTGTTTCTGTTGAAGATAAGAACTGTTAAAAACCATTTTGTTGGTATTGCTATCTCACTGGAAAATCCTGTCCTTGGGTCTACAATTTTGATATTAAAATATGATTCAATGTGCCTGAGAGGTTACCCGGATGGGCACGTAGGCAGCAATGGTCAAAGGATCAAAAACCAGGTCAGGCCGGTAAAATTCCCAGTCACGTAGCCTCAGGAGACCTCAAGATGTGTAAACCCACAATAAACAAAGGGTCCTCAGACTCTGGGAAGCTGACTTGAGGGGATTAGCGTGTGTGCCCCAAGTTGAGCAAATATTCCATCAGGCGAGGACCATTTACATGAAGTCACACCACAAACTAACACAACTGATGATCCTGAGACTTGGCAATACCTTGCAATCCCATCACACAAAGGAAATCACCATGGTGGAGCTTCGTTATCGCTCCAAAACCCATTGTTCTCCTTGGGAAAGGATTAGTCCTCCAGGTACTTTTTCCCATACAAATAGTCCCAGTTTTTGAGCAGTTCTTTGGATCACCCCTGGTCATCCCAGCAGACTGTTGGGTCATCCGTTGAGTGATCCCCTCAGCCCTCCCCGTGCTGAGCCCCACTTCTCTGCTGTTTTTCCGGGACCAAGGATTTCAGGATAAAGGTGCAGTATCATCCCAGCTACACCCCTTCAATATTCCCCTATGCAGTTTCCTCTCTTTTCCTTCTTAATAGGTCTTGAGTGAATGTGTGAGTGATTGCATTGCTGTGTGAGACTTTCCTTCAATAAAATCATTTATTGGACATTTTTTGGGGGGTTTTTTGGCTTGGCCTGACCCCATTAAAACTAGGTAAAAAACCCCCGCTAGGTTACCCTGCCTCTCGCATTGCTATTGCTTGTGCTCTGCCTAGTTTTCATTCCTCATCACATGGAGCACACTGAGGTGTCCCCCAAAGAACCCCAGAAATCAGGGTAACAGTATGCACTGTGTTCCTTGGAAAGTGGCTGGGGGAATGGTCCCATCCAAACTGCCAGGGATGCTGTACAAAGAGAAAGGTGGGATATAAATTAATTAATTAATTAATTAAGGTCACAGCTAGTGCATATGCTTCAAAAATTGTCTCTAGCTTACCATGTTGGCTGGTATGTCATTATTTCCTCCTTCCTTCTCTTCTTAGAAAGCTTGGTTTTGCTTTAGATCGTAATCAGCTCAATCAACTTGAAAGGCATATTATTACCACTGATAACCCTCCTCCCAGCTTCCATGTTGACGGTTGCAAACAGTAATATTATACATCACCAGCCAAGCTGTCTTCCCAGCTATAATTCCCTTTCCTTTAAGGCAACCAGCACTACCTCTGCCATTTTAAGATTTGTGAGTGGGGTGTAGTAGGCTGTTACCCTTCTGGGCCACTTAATTACATTCTCATTTCTTTAGGAATAAAGCTGACATGCAATTATTTTCGTGATTAACACTCTTGTTCCACTAATTGTAATTATACCTTATAATCATAGTTATGATCATCAATTACTCATCCTGGCCTCATTTAAATGTTTTTTTTCCCCTTCATATAAGTTTTAGGAAGTTGACTTGAACTGGTAATACATATGGGCACAAGCACTAGAAAACTTTGCAAAGTCTATCTCCCTGCCCCGCTTTTTCTGGAGGAGATAACAGATATACTTCTGAAATAGAACCTCTAGGTGGCACTGTGTGGAAATGGAGCTAATTAAGACAAATGCTTCTGTTTTCCAATGAGGTTAAATCTTCTCCACCCTCAATTGCACAATGATGGCTTCTGGCCATGCAGGCCACTAAGTAGTCTGTGTTGCGATTTGTTTTGTTTTGTTGTTCCATTCTGGAATTGAATTTTGTGGTATCTCAGGCTGTGTGGTGCATTAAAGGCTGAAATGTGTAACTTAATGATGAAAGAACTATGCTACCGACACAATACACAACATTGTTAGAAGGCTGCAACATATAACAGGGCACCATGCAAAGTTTCCTGTTGTGCAGTGCCACTCCCCATGTAATGGGGAACTGCATGAAATGTGCAGTTGTGCAATGGGAGCTCCCACTCCACATTGAGGCACCATGAAATGTTGAGGGCATGGGGCTCCCTTTCCACTGCCCTCCTTTGTGGAATTACTACACCCCACGGCTCTCTTGGGGCTTTTGCTCTCTTCTCCTTGTACTGTTGTTGCATTCAGGTTGCCTGTTCTGCAAAGTGGAGAACTATTGTATATTGTGACTATTGCACAATGGCCATGCCAAGGAAAGAGAGAAGCAGCTTTGTAAGTGGAGGGAAACAGCTCAAAACTCTCCAATGGCACTGAACTTGCAGTATTGACACATGCAGCAATATAGGAGGCTGTTGTTATCAAATCTGAGTTCCTCTCTAAGTATTCAAAGTTTGAAATCCCACTATTGATCTTCAGAGATCAATGTCTTGTGAGGGAATCCCTTTCTTTTTTCTAATAAAAGTATCCACTTTTCTGTGTTTGGGCATCTTTTTTTTTTTGCTGTTCTTGATCTATGCCTCCTTGAGATGACATGTACCTTGAGTCTTTGATGTTAGTTTGGGTAGCAGAGTGAGTGAGTGAATTCTGATCAAATTATGCACTGGAGAGAGAAAGTGGATCAGTATTAATTATCCCTTTCCTGGCATTATAGGATTTTAATTCACCCAGTGTAAATAATTTTTACAGGAGAGGGATAACATATAGGAGTTTGAGACCTGTGGCTTTCTATAGGCTGTTGTTCTCCAGTTTCTATAGTGCTAGCTAGCCTGACCAATGGCCAAGGGTGATTGCAGCCGCAGTCCAGCAACACTTGGAGGATCATGAGTGTCCCACCCTTGCTTTATGAAATCCAGCAACCTTGATCTAGCTTTCTACTGGAAGTTATATGTCTGAGAAGGGATTTGTTTTGTCATAGATATTTATATATGTTAAATGGGCTAAAGGTAACACTACTAGTGCTGTAGCTGCTTCTACAAATCTATACGATCAACATCTTTCCTTTTTAAATTAGGGCTTTGAGAGATCTAGGGAATAGAAACTGCAGTCTTCAAGCAAGAAAACATGAATAAGAGAAATTTTTTTTACAATGCAACCCTTGTCAAGTATAATGGGAATAACTCACACATTTCAAATTGTGATTAATAATCACTTTACAATTCAGTTTTTGATGTACAGGATATGTAAATATTTGTGTGAGGGGAAAGGGCTATGGAAATTTGCTAAAGTCTGTTGCCTTCATGAAAAGTAATCTTTGTACATTTATTGAACAACAGTTGGTCTTGGCAATGTACCAGTTCCCTGCCACCATTTATTTCCATATGAAACAAGAAAATCAGATTTCCCTCACATCTTTTACATACTTCGTATCCTCTTCATAAACATCATTTGTAGTGTACCTGTGCTCCTAGGTACCTGGTTCCCCAAGAACAAAGGGGGCTTCTTATAACACCCGGGGGGGGGGGAGAGGACATTTTTTCCTGACCTCAGCCCTGTCTCCAGATTTTGCCTAATCACCAGCTATGCAAATTACTGGAATTCAGGATATACCCTGCAACATACAAAATAGCCGGGTGGACCAGATCACTGATTCACTGAATCCAGCATTCTGCTTTCCATAGTGACCAACTAGATGTCTTCAAGACACCCACAACCAGCACATAACCCACTGGGCAACCTTGGATGCATCACAGACTCTCAGCTCCAGAAAAACTCATGATAGCTTTGCCTTAAGGTCACCGTAAGTCACAAGTGACTTGAAGGCACAAAACAGCAACACCTGTGTAAACCTTCAAGTCACTGTCACTTTCTGGTGACCCCATGAATTTCATAATGTTTTCTTAGACAAGAAATACTTGGAATCGCTGAGTTGGAAGGACCTCCATGGGATATCATGTCCAAACCCCGGTTCAATGCAGGATCTTCCACTAGAGTGTCCCCAGAAGGTAGCTGCTCATTCTCTTTTTGAAGACATCCAGAGAAAGGGACCCTGCCAACAATCCAGGCAATTAATTCCACTGGTGAACTGTTCCCACTTTCAAGAAATTCCTTCTAATGTTCAATTAGAATCTACCCTCTTGTAACTTTAAACCATTAGACCTAGTTCTGAGGCAGCAGAGAACGAGCTTGAACCCCGCTCTCTGTGCCAACCCGTGAGTGTGATCGTGTCACCCCTCAACCTTCTCTTCATCAAGTGGAACATGCTCAGTTCCTTCAACTTCTTGTCATGTGTTTTGTCCTCCATACCTTTTATCATCCTTGTTGCCCTTCTCTGAACTTGCTTCAACTTGTCCATATCCTTCTAAAAATGACCTGCCCAGAACTGAACACAGTACCCTAAATGAGACCTCACCAGTGCAGAATATAGGAGGACTATTACTTCCCTCAACTTGGAAGCTATGCTTCTATTAATGCAGGTTAAGATAGCATTTGCCACCTTTGCTGTAGCATCATACTGCCAGCTCATGTTCAATTTGTGATCAAAAATAGTCAAAGGTCCTTTGCATATGTAGTACTGCTAAGCCAGTATATCTGTCCTATATCTGTACATTTGATTTTTGTGGCCTCAATGTCGAATTTTGCGTTTGTCTTTGCCAAATTTCACTTTATTAATTTCAGCCCAGTTTTCTAGTTTTATCAATGTCCTTTTGAATTATTTTCCTGTTTGCCATTGTCTTCCTCTGAAATCTACCTACAAGACCTGGTATTCCTTGGTGGAATGCCAAGTGCTTTCAAGATCAGAAATAATATGATGATTTCAGGGTATTTAAGCCTTCTCTCTCTATTACTGTACATCACTAAATGCTCTATTCATTAAAGAGTCATAGTTCACTGGAAGAAACATAGTCTCCATGAAGAAACTTACAGGTTTGGTCTCTAACATCTCATAAAGTTACAGGTTTGGTCTCTAACATCTCCTTTAACTAAAAGGGATCAGCAAGCAGGTGAAAGGAAAATTTCTGCAATGCCACAGCTAGTGGGTTAGATAGAGGAAATAGTCTCACCTTGCATAAGGCAGCATTAAGTTCTTATTTAGTAACCTGTCCTCATTTGTTTAAAAAGCAAACCCAATACTTCCTTTAGCTAAAATCAGAATTTGCCAGGCTTGGACCACGGTTCCCACATTTCCCAAGCCAGTATGGCCCCTTCCACCTTTATGCTCTTGGAAGCCTGATTGCCGTTCTGTTCCAGTGGCTCAAAATGGCTAGCAATTGTGTAGCTCTAGAAACTTAGGACAGAACCGATAGTTCTCCTTCTTTGTGTCATATTCCTGCAAAATTCTTGCAGCTTGCATTTGGTAATCTTACTCCTGCAACCCTGCCCCCCTTTTCCTGGAGAGCCATTAACACTTTGTATTTTCTGCAACTTGAAATAAATATTAGATATGAAGAAGTGTTCTGTCTGTGAAAACTGGCTCTCTTTGCCATGCAAACAAACTAGAAAGTCTTACATCAAGCAACACTATCTGATGGGAATCCTGTTGGGCAGATATGAATATGTTCCCTAGAGTTGTGCAATTGTGACTGTTCCCCAGGTAATCTAGGATCCCTATGTAATCTAGGATCATCTAGGATCCCTATGTATGTACTGTTTGAACTGTGAAAGTCCCATAAGTCATACTCATCAGTCAGCATCTGCTGCATTCAGCAGAGGTCTGTGCCCCTGCTGTTCAGGCAGCAGCTGGCTAACACTGGCTCCCCTCTCATGTGAGTGATCTCTAGCACAAAGGTTCTGCTTCTGCTTCTCAACTGGAGATTGCTCATGGGAAGGGGTGGGAATATCAGTTAGCTGCTTCCTGATCAACAGAGGAACAGATCCACATCAATCACAGTGGATGCTGCCCAATAAGTGGAGATGGGGGGGGCTGAGGCAGGGGTCACTCTATAGCTATGTAACCACAGTGCTTACATATTTGAAATTTCAGAAAAGGATTCCAGCCCATATTATTTTGGAATTGGGAAACTGTGATAGACTTTGGAACAAGCCATAATATTAAACCATGATTGGTTTAACCTCTTGGATTTTTTAAAATTAAAACTGGTAACTGAAATCAAGAGATAAATTGGAAACTGAAGGAATAAAATTAAGCTGGTTTCCCTACAGACAGCTAAAGGAAAGATTTCAAATGGATGTACAAACTTACGGAATACAACAAAAGGAGCAAATTAATTTACTGCGATTGCTAAGAGAAAATCCACCACATTTATTAGCACATTTGTATCAAGAAATTTTACACCAAGAATGCGAGGAGGAGACAGTTAAAGCAACAATGATACAATGGGCACAAACTGTTGGTCATCCAATATAGTTAGGATGGCGGCAACAGAGTTGGCAAAGAACACAGAAATTTACTGATGCTCAAAATTTAAAAGAAAATTATTATAAGTTATTTCATAGATGGTACACGACACCAGAAAAATTAAAGACAATTTATAAGACGGGTACAGGTCAATGTTGGAAATGTCAAGAGAGTTCTGGCACACTATATCATATGTGGTGGTCATGTTCCAAAGCACAAAAATACTGGAAAGAAATACACAAGAAGATAAGTTCAATTTTGAAGATTCAACTTGGGATGACACCTGAACTTTACTTGTTAAACATGACACATATATTAGATGGAATGTCAGTGAAGAAATATTGGAGAATAATACTATATATGGTGACGATGGCTCGTATTGAGTATGTACAACTTTGGAAAAATGAAACTATAGCTACTATTGAACAGTGGTGGACAACCTTTATGGAAAATAGAAATGCGGACATTCTTACACAAAGATTAAAAGGGAAATCAGACGAAGATATTAATAAAGAGTGGAAGATTGTTACAGATTTGGGCTGGGTGTAGACAGAAGGCAATGCATAATTCATGATATCAATTACTTTACGAGGTAATAATCATCGAAATATCATGTAATAAGTAAAGTAGAGAAATATAGCAGGAACTAACGAATTATTGATTACTAACATTTTATTGCGATACGCAGTATAATAAATAGAGGAAATATTAATAATTGTAGCCCAGAAAGGAAAGGAAGAAGAAATAATATTGCATGAAAACATTGCAGAGATAATTGTTTGTTTTATTTGTTGAAACTTTAATAAAATTATAATAATAAAAACCAACAACTGGTAACCACAATTTTTCAGTTAAGACAAAATGGGAAAGTGTGATCCATTAAAGGTTTCCTGGTTTCATGGCAACTTGCTCAGAGTGACTGCATGCATGAGGACAATAAAAGGAGAAATGCAGCACAGAATAGGTAAAGAGGTAGTATAGGAATACTTGGCTACTATAAATTAATTCAAGTCACCAGGGTCAGATGAATTATATCCAAGGATATTAAAAGAACTGGCAGAAGTAATCTCAGAATGACTGACAATAATTCTTGAGAGTTCCTGGAGACCAGGAGAAGTCCCAGCAGACTGGAAGAGGGCAAATGTTGTCCCTATCTTCAAAAAGGGGGAAAAAGAGAACCTAAACAATTACTTCCCAGTCAGCCTGACATCAATACCTGGAAAGGTCCTAGAGCAGATAATCAAACAATCTGTAAATACTTAGAAATGAATGCTGTGATCACTAAAAGTCAACATGATTTCTCAAAACTAGACTAATCTGACCTCTTTTTTTTTTAATAGAATTACAAGCCTGGTAGATGAAGAGAATGCTGTGGATATAGTGTATCTTGATTTCAGCAAGCCCTTTGACAAGGTTCCCCATGATATTCTTGAAAACAAAGTAGTAAAATATGGGTTAGACGATGCTACCGTTAGGTGGATTTGTAATTGGCTGACCAGCCAAACACAAAAGGTGCTCACCAACAGCTCATCTTCATCCTGGAGTGAAGTGAGGTGCCACAGGGTTCTGTCCTGGGCACAGTGCTATTGAACATTTTTATCAATGACCTGAGTGATGGAATAGAGGGCATGTTCAACAAATTTGCAGATGACACCAAATTGGGAGGGACAGCTAACATCCAGAGCTCAGCATCAGAATTCAAAATGACCTTGACAAATTATACAGCTGGGACAAAACTGACAAAATGAATTTTAACAGGAAGAAACGTAGAGTACTATACTTAGGAAGAAAGAATGAAATATACAGATATAGGGACGGGTGACACCTGGCTTGAAAACAGTACATGTGAAAGGGATCTAGATGTCTTAGTGGACCACAACCTGAACATGAGTCAACAGTATGATGTGGCAGTAGAAAAAGCCAATGCAATTCTGGGCTGCATCAATGGGAGTATGGTGTCAAGATCAAGGGAAGTAATAATACCACTCTATTCTGCTTTGGTTAGATCTCATCTGGAATACTGTGTCCAGCTCTGGGCCCCACAATTCAAGAAGGATGTTGACAAACTGCAATGTGTCCAGAGGAAGGTGATCAAAATGATGAAGGGTCTGGAAATCATGCCTTATGAAGAGTGGTGGAGGGAGCTAGGTATGTTTTACCTGAAAAAAAAAAAAAAGATTAAGAGGTGATATGATAGCCATGTTTAAATATTTGAAGGGATGTCATGTGGGAAATGGAGCAAGTTTGTTTTCTGCTGCTCCAGAGACTAGGACTCAAAGCATTGGATTCAAACTAGAGGAAAAGAGATTTCACCTAAACATCAATAAGAACTTCTCAACGGTAATTGCTGCTCAACAGTGGAATATGCTGCCTCAGAATGTGGTGGAGTCTTCTTTGGAGGTTTTTAAACAGAGGCTGGATGGCCATTTACTGGGGGTGCTTTGAGTGTGTGTTCCTGCATGGCAGGGGGTTCGACTTGATGACTGGCCTCTTCCAATTCTATGACTCTATGATTCTGCGACAAGCCTTGCCTTGTTGAGCTGAGATATGAAGATTGAATCTAGTTCCTCTCTTTACCATGGACAGTTTCTGGTGAATAGTGACAGTTGGAGCATATGGAAATATATGCATACCTCAAATGTGTTACTTATACATTTAAGGGTTTGGGGGTCTGAGGGGCTTATCAATACATTCAAGTTCATCTGGTGTTACACAGGAAACTGGCCTAAAGATAAAACTCTTTGACCTCATTGCGTTAGGTTTTTCTTTTTCTTTTTGATGAACAGGATTTTTAGGTAATAGTTTCAGGCAATTAAGGGTTTCTTGGATATCAGTTACTAAAGCTTTGGAGAGCCCTTCTGAAAATTAATAGAGAAGCAATTATTCTCCAGAAGCCATTGTCCTGGGTTTTGTCTGTTGCAAAATCCTTAATATGGAGCTTGGAGGAAATAGGCAATATGATAAAAAATAGTATGATTCCATAAATAATTATACTTCTTACTGTCCTCAGAATTAAACTTGTGTAATCAGGGGACCAGTCTCTTTGGATGATTAGGAAGGCTCTCTTTTTCTTTCTTTCTTTGGTTTTTGCTAAGTTTTTGGCTTTGGAAGATTGGGAAAGTAGTACCAGGGCAGCAGTTAAAAAAGTGGAATAAATATCAAAAATTAAATAAAGCTGTCCCACGTTTGCTCCAGTGTCTTTTCCCCAATATAAATTCTCAACATACAGCTGCTATCCAAACATACAACATGGGAGAAGGAGACAAGTTCTATTTTCCCCACAGATAACAACAATTTTGGAAAGCTAGGATTTACATGGGAAGAAAAGTCCAGGAAAGGAAGCGTTAAACCAGAGCTTGGAAAAGTAACTTTTTGGACTACGGTTTTCAGGATATTCAGACAGCATGGTGACTGGAGGAATGTGGTAGTCCATAAAGTAGCTTTTCCAAGTTGTGGGTTAAATATCATCTCCCAGAGTGACACTTCCTGTCTTTAAAAAATCACTCTAACAAAATGAAACAAAACAAAACAAGAGTCTGAATCGTTTTCAAACATGTATTAATTGCGTCCTGTTTCAGTGTGTATGGAAATGTGTCTTCAGGTTGACTGTCAGCTTAGGGTGACCCCATGAATTTCAATAGCTGCTTCTTCAGCAAGGAATAATCAGAGGTGCCATTACCTTCCTCTGCTATTCAGCCTACAGCACTTGCTATTCCTTTGTGGTCTCTCACCCTAGTATTAAGCAGGCCTGACCCTGCTTAGCTTCCAGGATCTGGTACTCTCAGAATATTTAGGGTCCCTGTTTGGGAATCAGTTGACTTTTTTTTTTTTTAGTGCCCACTTTTCAAACACATTTCTCTGAGTGACAGTTTGTACTTACTGTCTCCTAATAGATGCATAGTTTGCAAGCAGTTTTACCCCAATATGTCCAGATTTTTTTGGATGTGTTCCCCCATGAGTAGGCATTTGGACTCATTTCCCCCATTCTTAGCTGCAGTCCCTTTAAACTTTGGCCATTTCCTGGTACATATATTCACATGTGGTGGAATTTGTGAAGGTGTACAGAAATGTTGGCAAATGGTGTTTAAAGAGATAAAAGAGATAACAGAAATTAATTTACAAACATGTCCAGGTATAGCATTATTATCTATATTTGATAAGGTTAATTGTACCCAGGCAATGAAGGATTTAATTATAACCTTATTAACTGCAGCAAGGTTAATTATATCAAGATAATGGAAAATTCATGGAGATTTTCAAATAGAGGATTGGTATAAAGAAGTGTGGAAAATTGTAATTAATGATACGTTAACATGTCAAATTAAGGCCAAAAAAAGAATAATGAAGGGGAATGATTTTGAAGCAATATGGAAGATATTTGTGGAAAAGGTTTTAATAAAAGAGGAAAGTGCCATACTTCTACAAGAAGAATTACAATTCTGGAAAGTGGAGTAAGTTGAAACATAATTGGTTTTAGGGGGTGGGTTTATTTTTAGGAATAGTTTGAGATGTTTAGTAATGAGATCATATTTAGTAATAGTAATAGATTAAATGTAATTGTAAAGTATAGAGTTAAGAATGAAATAATAATAATAATAATAATAATAATAATAATAATAATAATAATAATAATAAGTATAATGAGTATAATGAGAATGAGATTTAGATATAGGTAACCAAAGTATGTAAGCAGTATGATATAGAATATGTTGAATAAGTATATGATTGTAATGGAACTGGACAGAAATAACAATGTAAGCTTGTTTTTGTTGAAATTCCTCCCCCCACTGTTATGTGCATCACGTGGCGTTTTTCTTTCTTTCTTTCTTTTTGTACTTTTCTTTTCTTTATAATCAATAAAAATAATAATAATAAAAATAAGCTTTGGCCATTTCCTCACTCAACTGTTAACTATTATTCTACTTTCAACATCCTATGGAATCCTGGGGTTTGCAGTTTAGGGAAGGGCTTCAGAGGACCAGGATTCCATACAACATTGAAAGTGGAATAATAGCACTGTAACAGTCTAGTGTGGAAATGCCTTTGAGAGCAGCATGTTTGAGAGCAACAGACTGGAGCCCTCTAATGAAAGCACAGCCTCGATTCTCATTGGCCTGCTCAAAATTCCATCTCTTCTGACCTCCCCTTGCTTTCCTGCATAGCCTCCCTGGCTCCTTGTTTTTTTCCACAGACATCATATCTCTGCTTTAAAAACTTTTAAATTATGGATTTCCTGGCTTTTCTTGATGCAGCTTGTGTGCCTTGGTATGCCCCACGGATCCACCCTCCTTACATCCCTGTTGTGCGCCAGAGATCCCAACTATGCATTATTTTTAATGATAAACTATGCTTATCCTTTATTTATCTTCCCCCTAGGTAAAATGTGTTCATGTAGTATGTTTGGACCTTGGTGTTACTAAATCAGATAATATATATAAGAATCATTGCTTGCTCCCTTTCCACCCAGCAAACTGGGAAGCATATATTTCCCTTTTCATATTCTCGTGTATTTATGAGCTATTTTTGGCTCCTTTTTAAAAACATGCACCTGTTTGATCATACATTACCTGGCATTCACAAATGTGTTTTGTTTAAGCACCTGAAAACATGAGATGAGCTGGGACATGTAGGTGAAATGGTGTCTGTTTCAATACTTGGCAAATTCAGTTCTTGGATTTACTGAGCCAGAGACGCTGAGCAATGGGATGCTGGGAGGAAAAGTTCCATGAGAATTGGAGTAAACCTAGGTCTCCTCTGGTTCTGATATGTTTAATTTGTGTGCATTTGCCTTTCATCCCTGAGTGCCTGATCTGAAACTGTCCAAGCTCTAAGATCCCTCTACCCCACTGCTTTCACACAGAGGCCATTTCCGCACCAGGCTGTTACAGCACTATTATTTCACTTTCAACATTCTATGAATGTGTGGAAATGGCCAGGGACACTTGGTAGTAATGTGGGCAAGAGCCTTCTTTGTGGCTGATCTCCCACTTTGGAATTCCCTTCCTATAGAAGTTAGAGCTCCTTCTTTGCTCTCTTCTCAGTGTCAGGTGAAGAACTTTCTATCCAGTAAGTTTTTGGGAAATATTTGCAAACAGAAGAAGGGTTTTTTTTTATGATGCTATGCTGGCTTTAGTCTTTGATTTAAAGTAATTCTTTAGATAGTTTTAATTCTACTGTTAGTTTAATATTGTTTCAATCTAAACTTTTATATATTTTTAGCTGTATGTACTTGTGATTTTCTGCTTCTTGTAAGCTGTCTTGAGTTCTACTCTGGAAGACAGGTTGGATATAAATAAAGTGCTGGTGGTAGTGCTGATGATTTGTAAAACAGGACTTGCTGGGACAGAAGCCAGCTTGGAAATCCCATTGTGAAATTGGTGAGAAAATGGCATAGTACCAAGTGGAAGAAACAGGTACTGAGAGAGTGAAAAAAAATGATCCCAGCAAGTAATCTTTCTTTATATATCGGGTAGAATTCTACCACTAGAGCCAGCAGAGTGTACTGGTTTGAGTATTGGACTGTGACCCTGGAGACCAGAGTTTGATTCCTTGTTTGGCCATGGAAACCTATTGGGTGACTTTGGGCATGTCTCTGTCTCACACACAGCCCCACAAAACCCCATTGATAGAGCTGCTATAATGTAGAATAAGTTGTTAAAATAAGAATAAGGAATAAAAGAATGTTTGGGTTGTTTGTACTTTCCTGTCAATCATGCTCAGCAAGAGTGTTGCCTCCTGCTCTTTATTTGGGTTCTTAGATCTCAGGTCCTGGCCTAGACAATCTTCTTCAGTCCTCAGGGCAAGGGGGACAAATCTCAAGGAGAGAGCACAGCCTTGAAAAGTGTTTTTTTCCCCCATTGGTTAGATTTTGTCTTTTTTTATTTGAATAGAATACTCTATGCAGCTGTGGTTGATGCTTAATATATCATGCTTAATGTCATCACTAGGGGGTGCCCCTTGTAGCACCATCTTTTTAACACCATCAGGCCCCATGACTTTAAAAGAAGGTCTTCTCTCAGACCATTTCTGCACTAGACTGTTATAGTGCTATTATTCCACTTAGGCCCCTCCCTAAACTGCAAACCTCAGGATTCCATAGGAGGTTGAAAGTAGAATAATAGCACTATAACAGTCTAGTGTGGAAATGGCCTCAGTCTCAGGTTTTAGTGGTGAAATCTCAGGGCCTGGAATAGTCTTGATCTGCAATGTACCAGGTAGCCCTAAGCTCTGGAGAACAGGAGTTGTAGATCTGGGGAGGAAAGACTGAGAAAACTGGTAGTAGGATCTTTTAGACTTTGCCGTGGACTTAGAAGAGAAGAAAATAGGAATGATTTTTTTCTTCTGCAAAGAGAAGGTCAAAGAATTTATGCTTGATTAAAGAAGTGCTGAGCTTCCTATAGAGATCCTTTGCTGAATTGCTTAGGCATGCAAATTGGAGATTCCTGGGTGGAGGGTGTTCAGGCTAAAACTTAAGAGCAAGAAAGAATAACACCTAGATATGTAGCAGCGCCATCGTGAAGGAATATTTCTGCATGAAGAGGTCCTCTTCCTCCAGTGGGGATGAAAAGAAGTTCAGTGTGAACACTTCAAACACTCTTTACAGAAGTTTGAACTTGTGTAGCTGTAACTGCTAATGAGAGCCAGCATGGTATAGCGGTTTGAGCACTGCACTATGACTCTGAAGATCTGAGTCTGAATCCCCACAACTCACTGGGGGACCTTGTGAAATCATACTGTCTTTCTCACAGAGGAAGGCAAAAGCCCCTTTGAGCAAATCTTGCCAAGAAAGACCCATGATGGGCTCACCTTAGGAGCACCATAAGTCTTGTAAATGACTTGAAGGCACACAACAACTATTAATGGACTAAATACCCTAAAGGCACCAGATCCTGTCCGATATTGGAAACCAAACAGGGTCAGCTCTGGTTAGTACTTAGGAGACCAGCCAATGAATACCAGGTGATGTAGACTGTATTCAGAAGAAGGAACTGGCAACACACTTCTGAGTATTCCTCACCTAAGGAACCCTTATGAAATTCACAGGAGCACCATAGTTGACAGGCAACTTGAAGGCACACATATACAAAACTGTTAATTTATGGTTTAGATCCATTCTTTAGAACAGTTTGTTTAGTCTATGAATGTAACATGACCTATGTGCATCCACTGGAATATCTCAACCTGTGCCAGTCTGTGTAATAAGGCCTAGCCTTACTGAGAGGCAGAATGAGGCAGCTGCCTCAGTGAAAAGTTCTGGTGTTATCATGTAAGGAAAAGAAATAGTTATGTGAATTGATACAGAGGCAGCTGGTGACTCCAGTGTTGTGGGGTGGAGAATCCACACTTTGTTTTATTGCCAGCTCCTCAGTTTTAATGGCAGCTTCACTGTAGCTGCTCCAGGTTATATGGCAAATATCCAAGTGCTTGAACCATATCCAGCTCCTGGATAGCTCCCATACAAACTGGAGCAGTTGTGATGGAGCTGCCTTTAAAACCGAAAAGCTGACGTTAAATCTAAAGGCAGGTTCTCCCCTGCTGTTCTGAAGAAGTTCCCATATACCTTGGATTTGTTTTTATTGTACATTTATAGTAGAATAGTAATAATAATAACAACAATAACACTTTGAACCTTGACTTGTGTGTGTTGTGGAGGGGGGGGAATCCCTGCTTTGCAAACAAAGACATGTTTCTGGGGCCTAGGCTCCTTTTGAATCGTGGAATAAATATGCCATTGCCAGATCCCACATCAGGTCATGGCAGATTTGAGAAGCTGGCTGTAGACCCCCACCACACCTCAGGGCCATCTAGAAGTAATTCCTGTCCTGTTGCCACTGCCATTGAGCCCCTTCCCTGTAAAGCAGCCAGCTGTTCTCACTTGGAACCTGTGGTTGTGTATTTCCTTCTGAATTTTGTGGGGCTGGTAGTAGTTGAATATTGCAAACACAATATATATTTTAAACAAAAATTTAAACTGAATACAAATACAGTAAGCCCTCTACCTTTGCAGGGGTAAGGACAAAAGATCCCCACATGATTCTATGATTCTTGCTAGGAATCTCTGATTCTATGGTCAACTTCCAGCAGATGTGGGCCACAGAGTCATGCTGGAGGACCTAGCAATACTTAGAGAAGTGATCTTGCTAGAACTCTCTAGGTCATCCAGCACAACTCTATGGTCTACTTCTGATGGAAGTGTATGATAGAATCATGCTGGAGGACTTAGACTTTCCTAGAAAGAACATATTTTTTTCCAAGATGGGGCAAATAGCTAAGATTTTCTTAAATCCATAAATTCAATAAATTTAAAAATAATCTGTGAATAAGAAAATCTGTGAGTGCTAAACTAGTCAATCTGGAGGGCCAACTGTATACTATCTCCAAAGGTCCATGCATCCAATAAGTCCCCTTGCAGGACCTGATTGCTAGACTCTTCTGCCTGGGCTGCTCAGCAGTACAAGTAATTAGAATAGCTAGATGCTTGGATTCCAGGAGGTGGAATATGGCACCTTAAATATAGTGCAGAAGCTTTGCAAGATGAAATTATGTATGAGTGTTCCCCAAAGAAGAGGCCAGCCATCAACTGTCCCAAAAGTTTCATGCATCCTATGAGTTGCCAGTGTAGAATCTAACTGTAGGACTATTCTACATATGCTGCTCAGCTGTGCTGCAGCCTTGGATGTAAACTTTTAAAACAGTGTAAATAAAAGATACAAAATAGATGATATGTATAACAGTGATTCCACTATAAAGAATTTATCCTTTTGTCTCTTCCTAGATACATAATTGAAAATCCTGCTGCCTTATTCAAGATGAAAAGGACCTAATCCTTATCCCTCCCAACTGCAGTTCATTTCCTCTCCTGATGCCCATTCATAGTACACAGTTATACTGCTGTGATTCTGCTTTAAACTGCCAGGGCTATATTCTATGGAATCTGGGGTTTTTTAATTTGGTGAGTCACTAGAATTCTGTGGCTCCATAAACTACGTAGGATTCCATAGGATGGAACCATGATAGTTAAAGTGGAATAAAATTCCTTTTATTGTCTAGTATGAATGGACCCTGTCTCCAACTTTTGCTGAAATGAACTAATAAGTACAGCTCCTTCTTCAAGATTTCTCCACTCGTTGGACCAAACCAATCATTCATAGGGGTTATAGTAGCATAGCAAATAGCAGTCCCATCCCCATTTATGAGACAGCACAGTTTTTAGTAGAACTTCTTATTTTTGAGGGTGTGAAGGTGGGGAGACTATAACTCCTAGAATCCCTCTGCCAGTGTAGCTGTATTGTTTGTGGGATTCTAGGGGTTATGTTCTAAAAAGCACTCATCTAAAAGAAGACTGTGTCCCAGTCTCTGTATGAACTTGGTCTGAATTAGGCCAGTCTGCTTAAAAATTCAGACCAAATGAGACTCTCCTGAATCTTTATGGCAGACTTGATTGAGGAAAGAAAGCAAGAGTTTCTACAATAAGAGAGAGAGAGAGGACAATTTTATGTTAATAGGTATCACAGGTGACTGAGTCCTGTGAAAGGTGCGTGACTTGGCTTTGCTCTGCAAATGAAGATGGACAGACCCTGCCAGTGGCAAGGCAGCCCCATCCAACTCAGTGCCATGGCAAGCTGATACACTCAAAGGTACTCCAGCATTGTGCACAATTAGTGGGGAGATGCATGCTCGGCACACATCCTGTTCTTTTTAGGTCACTCCAGTGAAGCTCCCACCTGGAGTTGTGGGCTTAGGCTGATGAGCTATTATAGCTGCCGCTTTTCATTTATTACCATGACAGGCAATTCATATTAATAAAACAAGCATTCATGCCTGTGTGGAGAAAAAGGTAAAAGAGAGGATGGCACAGGGACGAGAAGGGAAAGTATTCCAGTGATATTACTTACCCACTTTTAAGGCCTGGTCCTTCCAGAATTGGTCTGTGAGATACAGAGGCCAAATATTTGTGGAATAGAATCATAGAATCATAGAGTTGGAAAAGACCCCAAGGGCCATCAAGTCCAATTCCCTGCTATGCAGGAACACCCATCAAAGCATTCCCAACAGATGGCCATCCAGTCTCTGCTTAAAAACCTCCAAAGAAGAAGACTCTACCACACTCCAAGGCAGCACATTCCACTGCTGGACAGCTCTGCCCATCAGGAAGTTCTTCCTGAGGTTCAGGTGAAATCTCCTTTCTTGCAGCTTGAATCCATTGTTCCTTGTCCTGGAGCAGCGGAAAACAAGCCCGTTCCCTCCTCAACATGACATCCTTTCAAATATTTAAACATGGCTATCATGTCCCCTCTTAACCTCTCTTCTGCAAACTAAACATACCCAGCTCCCTAAGCCATTCCTTATAGGGCATTGCTTCCAGACCCGTCACCATTTTGGTCATCCCCTTCTGGACATGTTCCAGTTTGTTGATATCTTTCTTGAATTCAGGTGCCCAGAACTGGACACAGTATTCTAAATGAGGCCTGACCAATGCAGAATAGAATAGTACCATTACCTCCCTTGATATAGACATTATACTGCTATTGATGCAACGAAGAATTGCTTTGGCTTTCTTGGCTACCACATCACGCTGCTGGCTCATGTTCAACTTGTGATCTACCAAGACTCCTAGATCCCTTTCACATGTACTGCTATCCAGCCATGCATCCCCCATCCTATATTTGTGCATTCCATTTTTTCTGCCTAAGTGCAGGACCTTACATGTCTCTCTGTTGAAATTCATTTTGTTAGATTTGGCCCGGCTCTTCAATCTGTCAAGGTCATTTTGAAATTTGATTCTGTCCTCTGGGGCATTAGCAACCCCTCCCAGTTTGGTGATTTGCTGATGCTTTTCATAGTTTGTAAGGAGACTGAAGCTGAACTTTTCTATTTAGAAAATATCATGTAAGGTGGAGTTTTGTTTTATAAACACTGGTTGGCCTTCTGCAATTACAGATTTGTAGCCTAGAGTTATGGATCTGTAACTGCTTCATTTTCAGTAACACTATGTAGTCACAATTGTGGCAATATTGCTATGATCATAAACGCCTCTCCACTCTGCCTTAACAGCCAGCAGCTGCATCAACAAAGGAGCTGCTGACTGGGCTGCAGGGAGAATGTTGCTTCCAGGTCCCTCCTGTCACCAAGTGAGTCTGTGACAATCAGAAGCAGGACCTCTGTCACAATTTCTTGTTGCAGCCTCATTTACTTGTGGGAAGGGGCTAGAAACATCATCATCCTTGCACCCCGATCAACAACTGAATAGATCTCTTTCGCTCAGGCCATTTCTGCACTAGACTGTTATAGCAATATGCTTCCACTTGCAACATCCTATGTAATCCTGGGGTTTGCAGTTTCAAGAGGGGCCAGCTGGAATCATAGCAGTATAACAGTCTAGTATGGAAATGGCCCCAGTGTGGCTGTTGAATATTAAAGTCTCAGGGGTGGCTAGGTGGGTGGGTTGCTGGATCAGGAGATGTTACTTAGAGATGCATTTGTAACTGAGTAGCTCATATGGAATATCAGCAGTTATTGATAGGATTACTATGTCATTGTATTTTTCCAAAGTGTGCGTGTGTATAAGCTATGATACTGTTTATAGACTATAGCCTTCTATAAACTATATTATTATTTTTAATGTAAGTTTTATAATTGTGTATTTTTATAGCTTTTCCAGATGACCTATCAGTATATTTAAAAATGTATGAAATGTATTTTTTACTATATTTTAAAAAAGTCTTGGTAGTCACATACTGGACCACATCCAAGTCCTAATCTCTCTCTGTCTCTCATATGTCTCACACACATTGTCTCTCATATGTCTCACACACATATAATATCTATGGCACTGTGACTTAAAATAAGTCTGGCTAGAATTGCAGCCTGGGAGTCACTGTTAATCCACTATTCTTCACTTTCATTCCTTTCTGCTACATTTAGGATATGGTTGGAACTGGCAGAATACTACCATATCTGTGCCTGCCAACTGTATAAGCTCAGTGGGTCTCTGCTGGCATTCACAGCGAGTGTGTATGTGGGAAAAGGGGTGTGCTTGACTGGTCATGTAACTCTCTGGATCTGCTACTCCCTGGATGGTTTCATATAAGTCCTTTTTTCTACCACTACCATCCTTCATTCACTTTCTATGATTCTGCTCCAGTAATTCAAAGATGCCTTTATCACTTTTTTTACAACCTTATTTTGTCTGTGTTGCCATTCTGTGGTTTTTCACCCCTGATTTGTGGCTATCTTCTTTTAATTAATTTGTGACTGCAGCACTACCCTGTCCAGTGTGGTTAGCTAAAGATCCATAGAGACTATAGTGCTGATTGTTCCTTTAATTAAAAGTTTCTTGCTCACATACTCCAGTTACTTTATTTCCATTCAGCACACAGTAGGGGATGTTGATGAGGAGGAGGATTGCTATGTCCCCACTAAAGAAGTCCTCTAGTGAAGATGAAATGAAGGCCAGGGGCAGGGGATTATGAAGACTCCGTAAGCCTCTTGGACATTCCTCTCCTACGCTCCAGTTAGCAAGTGTCCCAGGAAGCAGGCAGTTGGGATGCAAGGGCTATTGGTTAGCTACACCAGCCACAGTCTATTCAGCATGTTGAAGGGGGAAGCAAAAGGATGGTTGTCAGCTGGTCCTGAACTTGCATAGCAAGTCAGAAGCCCAAATAAAGCTGGCAGGGAGTAAAACAGAGTTGTAAATAGCAGCCAATCCAAGATCTTAGGAACATGAAATGCTGAAGAATACTGCCAGTCACCAAGATAGACTGTTGTAAACAACAAAGCTGCCAGTAAACTGCTGGGAGATTTATAGCCAGGTGCTTAATTAGTCAGCATCTCCTACTTAAGAACCTCTGGGTCCAACAACCTCTCCTTATCTTTCCTTTGCTCAGTAAACAGCTGCACTGCAGCTTCAGCCTCCTGTTGAAGAGTAGGACCCCCTTCTACCTTAGCCCCCAGTTTCTCCTGTACAATCAGGAGTTGTACAGTACATTCCTGGTATTCTTACTTTGTGTCTGAATCTTCCAATTCCAGAAGGTGAGTTATGGCACTTTCATGGTGTGGAAAGGTGCTCCTTCTGAGGAGGAATGCCCAGTCCATAACTCAGGCAAGGAAATGGTCTCCTTGTGAGTAGTGGCTTATTTGGGACTAAGCGATCTTGAGAGTAGGTCTCTGGTCACATGGGGATTTAAAGCAAAATGGTTTACATCTGAGCCTTGGGTTGGATCTCTTGTAGCAGCAAGATATAAGCTAGAGGTGGGAATGTTGTGGCACTCCACGTATTGCTTGACTGCAACTCCCACAAACCCCAGCAGCATAGCCAGTGGTGAAGAATACTGGGATTTGCAGTCTACATCTGGAGAGCCACAGCATCCCCACATCTGAGATATACACTCGAGCTTCAGGAAGGTTCAGTGCTCAGAGCAACAATCTAACATTGGCCATTTCCGCACTAGACTGTTATAGCGCTATTATTCCACTTGTATCATCTTATGGAATCCTGGGGTTTGCAGTTTTGAGAGATCAGCTGCCTGTATCCCTGAATCCTTTGACTAGTTTTCTGTGTATGACCCTGGGGTGTGTCTTGTTTTGCTGTGTGTTTGTCTGCATCTGATATTGCTTTCTTGTATTGGCTTTGGACTACTTCGTCTAGGCTTTGGAACTCCCTAATCAGAATGGCCTTGCTGTCTGGTAGGGCCTTAATTTTCTTATTTTCTTTTTCCTTTCCTGAACTCTGTCCCTTGCTTGCCATTTCTAGACTAGAAGTCAGCAGACTGAGGAGCCTATAGTAGAGATCACATTGCAGAGCTTCAACAACCCAGGAAATAAATGACAATGGCAATAACAATTATGATCTATACTCTGTCCTATAACAAAAAGTTATTAGGGCAGCTTACAGAATAAAGGGAAATAAGTTATAAACAACAATAACATAAATAACAGAGGAGAAAAATTAAGGAGTAGTGATAAGTTGTCCATTAATCGTTGTTGTTGTTGTTGTTGTTGTTGTGGTTGTGGTTGTTATTGTGTGCCTTCACATTGTTTCTGACTTCTGGTGACCCTAAAGCAATCCTATCACAGGGTTTTCTGGGCCTGAGAGTGTGTGATTGCACCCAGGGTCACCCAGTGGGTTTCTGTGGCTGAGTGGGGAATCAAGCCCTGGTCCTCCAGGGTTGTAGTCCAACACTCCAAGCACTACAACATACTGGCTTACATGCCCTTGCTTGCTTTCCCTGTGGGGTTTAATCTCTTCCTCTCTCCCTTCTATGTTACTAGTTGTAAGCTACTTCAAACAACCTGAAAAGTATAATAAACTAGTGTATTTTCCCACAGTTACCCAGGATTTTATTTTCCTCTTAAGAATGCACCAAACTGTCTTCTGCAGTACCTGTAACTTTTCCCCATATTTCCCAATGCAATCTGTATTCAGAGTTATTTACATATACAGTTTGGGTTACTAAGGGAATGCAGTGTCCTCCTCCTTGCTGCTAGGCCTAATCGTCATAGCAACTGGCCTAGTTCAGAAGCTGTAACTTTTTCCCATAGTCCACAGTCCAATCTGTATTCTCTGGCAACATCGATGCACTGGCTTTTGATTATTTTTTTTTGCTTTTCTGTTGAATTTGTGCAATGGCTTTATGTTTTTCTGGAAGCATTTTTTTGTTTTGAATTTCAACTTTAAGATTCCTCACATATGGAACCCATACAATCTACTGTGTGAGGCAAGAAGACCTTGTAACTATGTCACTTTAATTTTTCTCACATATGCCTCCCAAATGTTTTCTGGCATCCTCATTGATGGTAGGCCTCATCTCCATAGCAACTGGCCTGAGGCCCAAGACCTCTCCGGCTGAGAATTCTAAAGGCCCCTCCCTGAACTGCCAGCCCCAGGATTCCATAGAATTTTCACAGCCAGCCAATCCTATGAGGTCTTCTCGCCTCACACAGCTGAAATCGTATGAGGTCTTCGCCTGCCTGATGCAGACAAACTTACAGACAAACTTTGACTTTTAGAATGGTAGATATGTAGGGAAAGAAAAGATGTTTCTGACACCACAAAACCAGGAAAGAGGCTTGTTGCTTCTCAAAGGCAGATCAGCACCAATGCTAACATGCTATTACATGCAGTGTAGCACTCCTCCACCTTCCTACGATTCAAAGATAGAGAGCAGGAGGAGCTGCCTGCTGTTGCTGTAAGGCCGTTTCTGCACTACACTGTTATAGTGCTACTATTCCACTACCAACCTCCTGTGGAATTCTGGGGTTTGTAGTTTACTGAGGCCAAAGAGCTCTCTGACTGAGAATTCTAAATGCCCCTCTGTAAACTGCAAACCCCAGGATTCCACAGGATGTTGCAAGTGGAATAATAGCAGTATAAAAGTGTTGTGTAGAAATAGCCTGTCAAGGTTTCTCAGCAGGGTTTCCTGGTACATTAGGTTTCTGCAAGAGGTCTGCAGAGGTCCTGCGAGAGATTGTTACTGGAAAAGAAGTATCAAACTTTTATGTTTTGAACTGTGGATAAATTTTTTTTTTATGTGAGGGTTTCCTAAGACCTAAAAACTATTTCAAGGGTTTCTCTAGGGTGAAAAGGTTGAGAAAGGCTGCTCGAGGACTTCCACCTCAACATTGGTAGGTAAAAGTTTCATGGTGTATTCTAATGGGGGCAAATGCAGCTCCCCAGATATTCTTGGACTATAGCACCCATGAGCCCCACCCAGCATAGCTAATGTTGAAGAGTGCTAGAAGTTGCAGTCCTATAGTATCTGAAAGATTGCACTCTACTCTGATAGAAAACAAATGTCATGTTATAATTTTTAACAACCTTCACAGAAGGAAGGGCAATTGAAATCCCATTTGACCATGCAATCTGAGCCCACTCGTAACACGGAGCAGACTGAAGTGCCTGCTGTAGGTAGCAGATCTGGGAGATCGTAGGAAGACAGCAAATTATTAGTTCCTCACTTTTTTGTTTATGGCTGGGATGTTCTGCTGCACATGCTGACCTTGTCTGAATTTGGCGACTATTTGCCTTGACTTGGACGGTGGCTGTGGGGAACTTTTGCTGTTCTGCTTCAGGCACCTGAATGCTTACACATGTACAAGTTGCTTTACCATGTCACTTCAAGAATGCAGATGAACTTCAGATTTGTAGCAAAGAAAAGTTATTCCTGAAGAAGTATAAAAAGCTCAATACGTTTTGATTAAACAATCTTCCCTAGGGGAAAGTAAAGATCCTTTTGTTGTAGAGAAAAAAACTTTTTTTTTTCAAAATCCTTTCTTCAGAAACCTTGTTGAAGTTGTGTTCCAGGCACATGGGGAGGAGGGTGTTGGGTCCCTTGTCCTTGTAACATTATAATTGCCTGATTACAATAAAATCAGAAGCATCTTTCCCAAATCCTGATTGCATTAATCGTTTTTATCCTTAATTCTAGAGATTTAGGTTTATTGATAAGCGAAAAGCTCATACTCCCTAGCTGACTGGCAGCCAGAGGCTAATGAGATTGTGCGATCGTTTTAATTTAACATGCACATATATTAAGTGGTTATGACTTTATCGCTCTCCAACAGCAATGGCACTTAAACCATCTGGTGGATTATTCTGACCACGGCAGGTGTCCCTTGAGCTTCAGCCAAAAATAATGATTTTTGACCTCTGCTATATAATTCTCCTTTAGTAATAGTCAAATGATATCCACCCCCATTATTGTGCACTATGTTTGTAGCGCATTTCAAATGAAGAAGTGCATTAAAACGGCGACAGTGTGGACTGGAGTCTGGGAACACAGCCCTTCCTCCTTCTTCAAATGGATATCTATTTCCTGGCTGTCTCCACTGAACAGTCCCTTAATCTCCAGTTTTTAAATACTGGCTCTGCTAAGCAGCTATACAAGGGAGGGATGTTTCCATCAGGGGTATAACTACGAGGTGTGTGTGTCAAAATGAGTGCATTGCCCCCATAAAAATTCTGCTTCTCCAATGAAATTTTCCTTCATCCCCCTAATTTCTAGCAGACAGAGAGAGATCTTGAACTCTTATATAGTCATACAGTATCAGCCCCAGAAAACCCTGTGACTCCAATGAGCCACCTACTCCATCACTCACTCCACAACAGGAAATGGAGTAAATGGTACCAACCCTTGGTGAGGGGGCTGTCCTTTCTCTAGGGAAATTACACACTGACTTGACTCGAGACTTGCATATTTTTGGTGACTGACTTGCTGCCCTTGGTTCAGTAACGTAACACATTCATCCAGAAACCTCACAACTTACTGGTTACATGACAATCTGTCTCAAGCCCAATGTGTGGATACATTTCTCAGAAGCAGCAGCAAATGGCTTGAGGTCTGCTCAGCAGCCTGTCCCTGCTGCATATCAGAGGAGCCTTCTAAAACTTTTCCTAAAAGCGGAAGGTAAGACTTGTGCCCAGAGGGCAGGGTGCATATCTCCGAGGAGAACAGAAAATGTCTTAGGGAGTGGGCTTGAGGAGGAAAGAGCCTTCCTTCTAAAACTCTTGAAGCTTCAGTAAGGGGGAATAAAAAGGATCCTATTCCCGACATCTGAAAAAGCCTCCAGCTTTGCAAATGGGAAGTAAGAAGGATCCTGTTCCCCACTTCTGAAGCTGCAGATGGCAAAATCACAAAAGTGGAGCGCCAACTCTACTTAAATTGTTAAAATTGGCTTTATTCAACTTTGTCCAGAAATTCTGGCATACAGGTTGGGGTATAAAATTGGCTCCCAGACTTGAGACTTGACTCGAGACTTGACTTGAAAGTATCTTGCAAGGACTTGAAGCTCGACTTGAGACTTGAAGGTAGAGACTTGAGACTTGACTTGAGACTTGGAGTAAAAGACTTCCCTACATCACTGGAAATTTCTCCCTTTAGTAGGATCACAGTTAGGGTTACTAGATCTCAGGACCTGTCTCCAAGTCTCCAGTTGTGAGTCATCTCCACGAAAGAGACGAGGATAAAATTTTTCCAGTTTTGAAGGGGGCGGTCAGCTCCAGCCAAGAGGAAAAGGCTCAGTGCAAATATCCACCTTAGCAAGGACATTTGCACATATATAGGTATGCTTTGCTTCCTTCCCAGTCAATGGTGGCACCCAGACTTAGAGGCTCTGCTTCTAACTTCTGGCTAGAACCAAATAGGCTAGATTAAATGTTCCTTATCTTGTCTACCCAAGTTAAGTCAGAAGGAGCAATCTTCACATTTCACTTTCATCTGGGAATATTTGGTTCCTCCTGTAAATGCAAACCCCAGGATTCCATAGGATGTTGAAAGTGGAATAATAGTGCTATAACAGGCTACTGTGGAAATGCCTTAATTTTCAGAAAGGAAAATAAGTACGCTTTCTCTCTCTCCCCCTCTCCCTCCTTCTCCCCTCACTCCTCCTCTCTCCCCTCCTCCATCCTTGTCCCCCTCTTCTGCCACCCTCTCTCCCTCTGTGTATTTGAATGACTGGCTGTGATTGCATATGGTGCATAAATTTTATTGACATCACCAGTAACCATTCCTAGGTTTCAAATTTTGGCCCAGAAAGCTTAGGGCCTGGGATAATCCTAAACTAGCAATTCTAAATGGTACAAGAAGAATGTGTATATATGTCTGTGATGCCAGCAACAGCACAGGCTTGCTAGATATTTGTTCCAATCACACTATTGATAAACTAGTCTTGTCCTGATGTTTTTTTTTCATTCCTTTTCTGAAAACTAAAGTACTACCTGACTGTGTCTGTGTTTTAAGCCAGAAGACCTGATCTAGGTCGTTTTTTAATGAAACGTTAGATAAAAAGAAGGCTAGCTCCAGCTTATAAATCTAAGCTACCGCCCCTCACTCCAGCCCAGGTCCTCCTCTGAGTCTTAACAACAATGGAAAGGAACTCAGAGTGATAGGTCACCCTCTTTGTTGCTATTGCTTAATGTTTGCCCATGTCTTAGAGTTGCCAAGTGTCCCTCATTATAAAGGATGTTCTCTTACTGGAGGGCCAGAAAGATTTGAGCTGCCTTGAGTCCCCATTATGGGAGAAAGGTGGGATATCATTCATCATCATCATCATCATCATCATCATCATCATCATCATCATCACCATCACCATCATTCATTATAGGATTAGGAGGTGCACCTTATATATAGATTAAACAAGATGCCAAAATAATAAAATAAAATAAAATAAAATCCTGTATTTTAGAGTGTGGGCCCTTCATAAAGAACAAAATGTGAGCATTATGTAACTTATGAATGTGAATGATATGTTAATTTCACAGATATATACACAGCTAGGTTAACTGAAGTCAATACTTTCATTTGGTACTTTGACACATCAGAACAAACAGCAAATACCATTCCGTATTTAAGGCAGAACACGGAACACGTCAGCCAGTGTGGTATCAGTGGATTGAGTGCTGCATTAGATTGATGAGGGTTTGAACCCCCACTCAACCATGGAAGCCCACTAAGTGGCCTTGGGCAAGTCACAGTCTCTCAGCCTAGGAGGAAAGCAATGGTAAGCCCCCTTTGCACCAATCTTGCTAGGAAAACTCTGTAATAAGTTTCAAGTTAGGCTTGCCATAAATTAGAAAATGACCTGAAGTCACCCAAAAGCAACATACATATTAATAGGTACTTCCTGATTGTCAAGCCTAGATGTAATGAATGTTTGCTGTTTTAGAAAAACTAGCAGGACTGGCAAGTCTTGATACTAAGCTGGTTTCCACTATAGGGGGAATTCTTCCCCATATATTCTTCAGGTATAAATGGATACTTTACATCATTGTAGTATACCCCAAAGGGAGTATGGGAGATCTAGAAAGTTTGGCAATCACATTTGCAAAGGAATTGTGCCCATTGCAGAAGAGGAAGAGGAGGTGGAGGAGGAGGCAGTGGCAGCATGAGCAGTAGCAGTTGCCCCCACACGCTAGGAGGCCACTGAATAGAAGTTTCTCAGGACATAACAGTGAGAAAGCTCTCCACTCTCAGATCCTGCATGGAGCAGGTCTCCAGTGTGATCAAGACCCTTCCTGGGTCAGTGAGGGGAATGGCAAGTTCACAGTTCATGACAATCTACTACCTAGGGCAGCTGCTTCATTCTGCCCTGTAACTCAGCTATCTGTCTGGCTAAACATGAACAAATCAACAGCAAGAAAATCTAATTCTGTTAAAGTACCACTCAGATTCTAAATTGTTCAGATTGCCTTGAAAGACCTTACAGAATTTCTTAGATAACATCAAATAGGCCTGTTGATGTAATCTACGGTGGCAACACATTCCAAAAGCTTGGCAGCACAGCTGAAGTCCTCAGATTTCCTTCAATCAGAAAAAGGAATGGGGCACACAACCTGCGTATAAAAAAGACTCTGCATATTTAAGGGTTAACTAACACTACGCCATGATCCTGTCCTCTTATTTTGCATTTCCCCATCCTTTTGTTGGAACTATTATTGGGTACTAATTTTTGCTTATAAGTGCAGATACAGGATGTAACTTGAAGCTAAGGTTGCTCTGGAGAATCGTGTTACAGGGTCTCTGCTAAGCGTGAGCAGCGAGGTGGAAGACAGCGGTGTTGATTATTTGGCTCTGATGGCTTGACAAGTCTGAGTTGACAGACATCTCACCGCTCCACTGTTCTGCTGAAAAGTGACTCGACAGACAGAGATCTAGAAGAGCTTGACAGAGAAACAGGTTTGGAACAGTATCCTCACTCATCTTTAGAGCACTTCAGGAGGCAGTTGTTAATCTGATCTCTCCTCCTCTTTAGCATGCACAGGGACTGTATCTTTGGAAAGACTGTACATCAATGGCAGAACACAGAGACTATTTCTGCACTACTCTCTTAAAGTGCTATTATTCCACTTTCAATATCCTATGGAATCCTAGGGTTTGCAGTTTAGGGAGGGGCCTGAGGCTATAAGAATATAGTGAGGAAATGGCCATACTTTGCATACAGAAGATTCCAGGTTGATTTCCTGGCATCTCCAGGGAGGGCAGGGATAGAATCCTGACTGAAATACAAGACAGCTGTTATCGTTGACAGTAGATTGACCAATGGTCTGACTTAGAATGCAATTTGCAATGCAAACTAGATTGACCAATGGTCTGACTCAGAATGCAATTTCATAGGTTCCTACCCCATCAAGGGTTGCCATAATGACAACTGGAAGAGGGCTCCCGTACTTTTAAGGGTTGTGCATGTGAGTGAATTTTAGTACACGTAAAACTCTGTAACAGGTTTGCCTTAGGGTTGCCATAAGTTGGAGGTGACCTAAGGCACACAACAAACACTACAACCTTGTTGTGTAATCAGCTAACAAGAAACCTCTGTTGGAATTCCTGCTACTTTGTTGTTAACTGCCATCAAATCACTCTGTCATCAACTGCCCTGCTCAGATCTTGCAGACTAAGGACTGTTGCTTTCTTGACTGAATCTATCCATCTGTAATGAGGTCTTCCTCTTTTCCTACTGCCTTCTACCTTACCAAGCATTATTCTCTTTTCTAGTTAGTCATGTCTTCTCATGAGGTGTCCAAAGTACAACAGTCTCCGTTAAGTCACCTTGCTTTCTAGGGATTGCTCAGTCTTGATTTGCTCTAGGACCCATTTATTTGTCTTTTCAGCAGTCTAGGTATCTGTAGAGCTCTTCTCTAGCACCACACTTCAAATAAGTTGATTTTCTTCTTATCAGCTTTCTTCACTGTTCACCTTTCACAACCTTACATAGAAACTGGAATGTTACCCTGATTTCTGGGGTCCCGAGGGCGACACCTCAATGTGCTCCAAATAATGGGGAATGGGAATTAGCCAGAGCATAAGCTCTAGCAATGCAAGAGTCAGGGCAACTTAGCGAGATCTTGAGCCCAATGTTTACGGGGTCAGGCCGAGGCACAAACCAAGCAGAAGTAAATTATAATTGTTTGCTTTATTTAAAAAGACAGTCAATGCGCATGTATGCACTCACTCACACAGACCTAAGAAGATAAAGGTGGGAGATTCGATAGAGGATTTTGAGAGGGATTTTTCAGGGGAAATACTACACCTGATCCTGTAGCCCAGGTAGTCAGAAGAAAGTCAGTTGGAGCGGAGATTCTCAGCACGTGGAAGCTGAGGGGAAGGCTTTACGAACGGAGCAGCAGCAAGGCGGGATGGAAGCCAAGAATGATCTGAGTGATCCGAAGAAGCGCTCAAAATCAGGGGTTCTTATAGGGGAAAATGTGCCTGTAGTGCAGTCCATTTCCGGGGAAAACAATGGGTTTCAGGTTGGAGACAAAGCCTCCGAAATGTCAGTACTTAGAATGATTGGATTTTGATGGCACTGTCAATAGCGCAGACAGTATGCAAATAGGGAGTGCTTGACAGTTGGCTATTCGGAAGCGCTAATCTTGTCAAGCTGCCCGTTCGGGGCAGAGAATCTTTTGTATGCTTGGTGCATACTTAATGTAGTTTCAAAGTGAACTTGCCTGGAGGTCTCTTGTAGCTGCATGCTGGAAAATTACTGGCCTGCCTGGATTTGTCTTGTATTTTTCAGCCTGTTTGGCCGTGTCCGTGTGAGTGCTTGTTCGGGGGCCTCGCAAGCACGTGGAGGGGAGCAGTTTGGAATGGCCAATCTTTTGATATCAAATTAATTTTAGTAAGCCCTGGGTTCAGACTGTAAACCACAGTAACAGGAAATACAATAGCATGGACATCCTAACTCTAGTATTCACTGATATCTCTCTACACTTCAGGACATGTCTAGTTTCTTCATAGCTGTCCCTCCAAATCTTCTTCTGATTTCTTGACTGCAGCTTGAGATAATTAACTAACTAATTAATTAATTAATGATAACTACTTCAAAGTTATGTAAATCATCTGTGGTGATTATTTGGTTTTTTAAACATTCATCTGTAAACCAGCCTTTGCATTTCTTTGTTATTTCCTGCTTGTAACATGGTGCCATCTGCATAGATGAAATTGTTCTTCCTTCCACCATTTTTAACAACTCCTTCCTTAAAATCTAATCCACTTTTGTGCATGATATGTTTAGCATACAAGTAAAAGAGTTCAGGTGATAAAATGCAGCCTTGCCTAATCCCTTTGCCAATTGGAAACCATTGTCTTTCCCCAAATTCTTTTCTGGCAAGTGGAACTCTTTCTCACCTGGGCTTGCCAGAGTAAAATTTGGAAAGAGCTCTTTTCTCTTTAATGGTTGCATAGAAGAGGGAATTTCAGCAGGTGTTGCTTGTTACCTGGCTGCACAACAAACAACATCTGCTGAAATACCTTCTTCTACACTGCTGTTAAATGTATAGGAGATATCTCTACTTTTTGATCTACTCCCACCTCATTTTCTAAAATTTATTTTTTAAACCATTTTAAATCTGTCTCTCCTTAAATGTAGCAGATCACTGTGCAAATACAATTAAAAGAACAGGGGAAAAAACCATCCCAAACTTACTAGCATAATAAGAATGGGAGAAAAGCAGCAAATATAGTAGAAGAGATTGAACTAGACAGAGCTTAGAGAAGTGGTCATTCTAGCAGTTGTTGTCCAAAAGATATATCTTTTCCAAGTTCTGGAAAAACTCCTTTTAAAACTCTTTCATCAACAAAAAAGTTTGGAACTGATGCTGAACCAATTCTTTACCCCCATGGGGTACCACAACCAAAATGTCTCTCTCTTTTGTTGACACAAAACATAATTGTTGGACTTGGAATACAGCATCACCTCGGCCATCTTAAATCATAAGCATGTGGAGTTAGTATACCAAGAGATGTACCTCCATATATCTGTGCATAAGTATTTTTCTTTTTGCAAATACAGAAACTGATCAGCCTGGCAGCTAAATCCTGCTAACAATGACCAACATTTTCCATTGCACCTGAGGGCAGTAGGCTTGTCATGAAAACAAGCTTTTCATCAGTTAAAGCAGTTCGTTATCTTTTGTAGCCATGGTGTTCACTGTTATCACTACCTCAATACCTGCTGCCCTATGTTTTGGCGTAGTCAAGGTCAACCTGAGAGTTCCCAAGTGAAAGCAATTTCAGCTTGAGTAGGATGGTTGGGGCTGAATGTAAGCTCTAAAAGGTTGAGGGTTCGAGCCTTTGGACTAGTTAAGCTAGCTCCACCTAGTTGCCTGGGGGAAGCCATGTTTCTTGCTGCATAGTTGCTTCACCAACAGCCTGTGCTTTTATTGCATAGAGATGTGCTGATTTGATAGATTTAGATGTTGTTTTTGTTCTTAGAATCTTAGATTGTCCAGTGTAGACCTAGGGATCACATGGTTTAGGCGGAGCAGACATGTAAAGCATACCCTCCAACATTTTGCATATCAAAACTGGGATATATGTGGCCAAGGAACATCAGAGGGTGGTCAAGATGGCAAATGTTATTAATGAAGAAGAACACACAAGTTAAGAAAGGCTGAAACAATTTGCTTTTGTCTGGGCTTACTGGGATGGGCAAAATTCCTCCCCCTCCTATTCTCTCCTCTCTCCAAGTTAATTGTGTGCAAACTGCATTTGGATTTTGAACTCAGTTTGCAGCAATTGAAGTAAGTTGGGGAAAAAAGGGAAAGTGGGAGGAGAAGTGTTTAAAACTGACATTTTAAAAGCAGCTGAAAATGTGGGATGACAGAGGATTAATTGGGATTGTCCCTGCTAAATTGGGACATTGCAGGATGTGGTAAAGGGTAGTAGAAATCTAACTTTTTTGGTTGCTTTTGATCCCTAGTGAGAGGCAAGTCAGAAGACTCAGTTTACTTAGGTGGAACTTGATAAACCTCTCCCTAGACTGCTCATGCCCTCTGTGGCAAGGCTAGGTTGCACACACAGCTGCGTCTTCCAAAAACTCACTGTCACTCCCATGCTTAACATCTGCCATCTGATAGGAAAACTTCACCCTGCATAATGGTAGGACCAGCCTTGCTGCCAGTTAGAATAAGCAATGTAGAGTTCAATGGGCAAAATGTCTGACCCTGTCTGAAAAGCTGATTCCTGTGTAAAAAGGATTGATTGCTATTTTGCAATTCCATCTCTTGCTAAGAAAAAAAACAGCAGTATTTTCAGAGCTGTTTGGTCTTGAGATCTGTCCCTGAGGGTGAGGCAGATGCAGTCCAATAGGGACAAATGAATTAGGCTTCCCCCCCCCCAGTTAATTTCACATGTTCATTCCAAAATCCATTATACCCCATTTTACCCTCTTTCTGCATCAATTTGCATGAAAAACATGAACATTTGCATAATTTTTCATTCATCATTTTTGAATGTATTTTCCACAGAAATATATTTTCCCATAAATACACATTTATGGACACTGTTGCATATAAAATATGCATTTTTATTTGAGCTTTAACCTAAAATGCATATTTTTATGTGCATGCTGTATATTGTTTGGACAGAGAACTGTATTAACAATTCTGGAGCAGTGGAAATATAACCTGAATCAGGCTTGAGAAGTGTGAATCAGGTCAATTTTCTTATAATTACTGATTGAATGAAATCATCAAGGATGTTTCCATCCTAGCTCTAGCGTGCATATACACCAGTGTCAAAGCACACATAGATAGATGTATCAGCTGCAGGTATTCTAAATATACAAACAGATTCGTTGTGAGACTAAACATTTTTGTAAACATTCATAAATTCTACTTTTAAAAAAGGACCGATACAAACCTCTTGCAATCAGTTTAAGATAGAGTAGGTGTGGTGTGTATGTGTGAGGACTTAGGCAGTGACTTTCTTTGATGTGACAAGAGTCAGATTGAAAATACACAGATATGTCCCTATTTCCATTGGTGGAATGTTGGAGAATATAATAAAACAGCTGTTGATATTTGCATGACATTTGACTATGTCAACAGAAGCCACAGAACACAACCTGGGGACTGCCTTAGGATATAATTGAGGGCACTTTGCACGGTGTTGGCAAGCTTATGGGATGGGTATTTGCTCATTCCACCTGAACCACTTGTTCTCTGTTTGGAAAACAGACCTAATATTGTCCATGTTTTCTCTAGGTTTGATGCACAAGTGCATATGTCAGACATCTCCTTTTTAGTTGGCTTGAAATCATTATCCCATTCATCCTTGCCATGATTCATAGAATCATAGAGCTGGAAGAGACCACAGGGGCCATCCAGTCCAACCCCCTTCCATGCAGGAACGCATATCAAAGCACTCCCAACAGATGACCATCCAGCCTCTGCTTAAAAAGTGTGATGGAGTCTCCAAAGAAGTAGACTCCATCACACTCTGAGGCAGCATATTCCACTGCTGGAGAGCTCTGACAGTCAGGAAGTTCTTCCTGAGGTTCAGGTGGAATCTCCTTTCCTGCAGCTTAAGTCCATTGCTCCCTGTCCTAGTCTCTGGAGCAGAGGAAAACAAGTCTGCTCCCTCCTCAGCATGACATCCCTTCAAATATTTAAACATGGCTATCATGTCTCCTCTTAACCTTCTCTTCTGCAGACTAAACATACCCAGCTCCCTAAGATGCTTCTCATAGGGCATGGTTTCCAGACCCTCCACCATTTTGGTTGCTCTCCTCTGGACATGCTCCAGCTTGTTGATATCCTTCTTGAATTGAGGTGGGAAATGATTACATTTCCTATTTTACAGAGCAGATCAAATAGAGACTGGTAGCCACACATAAGGATACAGAAGTATCTGAACCATATATGCTCAAGCTTCTGTCATCAATTACCCAGCTGGACATTCTACAGAAAGACCAGTAGCTTGTGGGGCCATGGAGCACAATGCTGTGTTGCTTGAGCTCCTGCTTCTACTAACAGATGTTGGGCAGACAATCCATGGCTAGGTGGCACATGGCTAGCTGGGCCAAGAAAGCCTACATTTTGGTCCCTTTTCCTTTGATTGATGTATCTCCACACTTGAAACAAAAAAAGAAGGCAGGTACTAGAGACTACCTGGCCATGTGCTCCATGAGCACTGGCATCTGGTTGGACAGGCTGGAAACGGAGGGCCAGACTGTTAAGGAATGTGAAAGATAGTGCTATATGTCTAAAGCAGAATAATTAGTATTGGTAAGCAGGAGGTGAATAATGACCAGTCCTAACCCAGCACAGGGCTAAAAATCTTAGCTGAGGAAGGGACTTGTGCTGTTACAGGGATGGCTCTTCATGATGTTACAAGCAAGGGGTGAGGGAAGAATGGAATGACTTCTGGAATAGCTGATCGCTCTCAAATTCATTTCCATAATCTAAATAAATGAGTCCAGAATTTGGATAAAACACAGTTTGCCATGTAATAAGGCAATCTAGATTTTTGGTAGCTTCACAGGTACCAAAATGTACCCACTAGCTGCAGCAGCTGGTGGCATTCCTTCTGAATCTGGTATCCCAAGTGGATGCATCTACACCATGAGGAGTTTTCTCAGGCCCTGTGCTGCTGCTGGGGATTATGGAAGGTTCACTCTCAGCCTTTTTTCCATGCCTTTTGACATTCTTACCAGTGCTTATACAACAAGATAGTTCAAAACCTGTAGCACTGGCATTCCATTCTCTATCTTGCTTCAAATGGTATGATGGCTCCAAGTGCATTTACCTACACATCTCTCTCCCCATACCCTTTGTCTCACTCCTATTTTTTTCTTTTTTTCTTTTTGGTGTATTGACACGGCACAAGTTAGTGTGGTACACATACACACACTTCTGGGCAGAGCGAAAGAATTTTGATGATACGAGAAAATGGCTGTAGATAGGTGCCAAGGTTTTGAAGCCACCTCATATACGAAATGCATGCATTCTTCTCCTCTATACTCTTAGTCCTAGGATCGATCTTCCTCCCTGGAGAAGCATAGTTCCGTCCTTCCTTCCTTCCTTCAGCAGCCAGAATGTCCTATATGACTTGTTATGCTATGCATCTTTGTGTATACCTGACTATGGTAATTTCCACACTAGACTGTTAGAGTGCTCTTATTCCACTCTCAACATCCTATGGAATCCTTGGGTTTGCAGTTTAGGGAGGGGTCTGTGAGTAATAATATACTGTAGCCTTTGAGGCCCCTCCCTAAACTGCAAACCTGAGAATTCCATAGGAATAACAGTGGAATAACAGCACTCTAACAGTCTAGTGTGGAAATGGCCTATATAGCAGAGGTGCTAAGAAACTTGGTGACTGAATTGCAATGATACACAACAGGGCACAGGCAAGAGTGCCTGATGTGTGTCAATCACTTTGCTAGCTCTGCTACATGCTTACATAACAGCAGCCCTTTACTAGATATGGATGTTAAACAACTGCTGAATTCTAATTCCCACAGACTTAAGTCCCTTTACGAAGCTGTAATGCCCCAACAGGATTCTGGCTGTTTTTAAAAAAATTAAAATTGCTAATTAAAAACACAGTACAAAGATAAACTGTGAAGACAAATGATATACCATTACAATTGCAAGAAACTGTATATCATCTTTTGAAAGATATGGGAAAAGGAGACAGTAAATTAACCAAATATATTCTTCCACATTTGATCGTGAGAAGCAGGAGGACAACAAAAGTCTTCTGTGTCATCATTTGCAAAACAAAATAAAAAGTGAACTATGCCTCCACAAAGAGATCTAATTCTGAGTCATTTTGAGTTCTGTTTTTGTTGTACCTGCAGTGCCCATTTTTCTGAAAGAGCTAAATTCAATGGTTTCTAATGGTACCACTGATTCATAGACAATGAAGTAGTCATATTCCAGCTTTTAGCTGTTTCTTGTCTGGCAGTAAGCAGAAGTGATGAGCTCTTTATTGGATATCTCTAAATTAGGACATTGAAATATGTGTAGAAGTGGTTTATCTGGTTTCAGGTTGACTGTGGTAACCCTAGAAAGTAGGGTGATCAGTTATGGTCCTGGCAAAACTGCAGCATTCCCACAACACAAGTGGCTGCTGTTGCATTCTGTATATATAAATCAAGAAACCTGTTTGTTCATAACAACTATTCTGTTTGAACAGAGATGTAGACAGATTTAATGGATTCATGGGAATTGTCAGTTGAGGCTGCAGTTTTGTGCATCCTGAGTTCCAATTTGTGGGAAAAGATAGACATAAATAAAATTCATCACCATCACCACCATGATCATAATGATAATGTTCTGTTTTATATATACACTGTATAGCTTCATTTGGCTGAAACCCAACAACCAGTTCCCAGTCAAGCAGATGTACGGAATCAATGTGACTGGCCTAGGTGTTGATTTACCTTTCAGAAACTGATGCCCTTGTTGGGACTGCATTTAGGCCTTGTGTGTTTTGCTTACTCAGAAGTCAGCCTGTTCTTCCACTCTGAATCAGCATATTGGCATGCAGGAGGAAAGATCTAATTCTTTCCTCCTCTACTTCACATGTTTGCATGTGGCAGTTTGAGATAGTAAAAACTGGCCCTCTATTGGCACCACTGGGAAGGATTTGTTTGTTGGTGTGTGTATAACCTGGATATATGCTGGCAGTCAAACTCTGCCAAGACAGCAAGGTCCAGCAAGTTTCTTGCTTGTCTTGCAGACAACTTCATGGCCCAGAAGGTGGAAGAGGCCACAAGGGGATCAAATATTCTAGATCTGATCCTGACCAACAGGGACGACCTTGTTAATGAGGTAGAAGTGGTTGGATCTTTAGGGGGGAGTGACCATGCCCTGTTGGAATTTGGCATTCAGTGGGAAGGAGAAGATAAGGGTAGCCAGACACTCATCTTAGATTTTAAAAAAGCGAACTTCTGTAAACTTAGGGAGCTGCTGGCTGGAATTCCGTGGTCAGGAATAGTGAAAGGGAAAGGAGTTCAGGAGGCATGGGAGTTCCTTAAAAAGGAGATACTGAAGGCACAGTCTAAAACTGTGCCAATAAGGAGGAAAAATGGAAGGCATCTGAAGAAACCAGAATGGTTGACTAAAGAACTCTCAGCTGAGCTAAGTGTTAAGAGAAACATGTATAGGAAATGGAAGAAGGGGAAAACCACCAAAGAAGAATTTAAGCAAGTAGCTAGGAGATGTATGGAGGAAGTCAGAAAGGCTAAAGCACAGAATGAACTTAGGCTGGCCAGAGACATTAAAAACAATAAAAAAGGCTTTTTTAAATATGTCCACAGCAAAAGAAAAAAGAAGGAGACGATAGGGTCGCTGCGCAGAGAAGATGGCAAATTACTCACAGGGGGAAGAGAAAAGGCAGAGCTACTTAACACCTTCTTTGCCTCCGTTTTTTCCCAGAAGGATACAAGCGCTCAGCCTGGTGGTTGGGGAGCAGGGGAGGAAGCAGGAGAAATGAGACACATAATAGGTAGAGAGATGGTACAGGAATACCTGGCCACACTGGATGAATTCAAGTCTCCAGGGCCAGATGAATTGCATCCTAGGATATTAAAAGAGCTGGCAGAGGTCATTTCGGAACCGCTTGCTATAATCTTTGAGAAATCTTGGAGGACAGGAGAAGTTCCAGCAGATTGGAAGAGAGCAAATGTTATCCCCATCTTCAAGAAGGGAAAAAAAGAGGACCCAAATAATTATCACCCAGTCAGCCTGACATCAGTACCCGGAAAGATCCTGGAGCAGATCATTAAGCAGTCAGTTTCTAATCACTTAGAAAGGAACGTGGTAATCACGAGAAGTCAACATGGATTTCTCAAAAATAAGTCATGCCAGGCTAATCTTATCTCTTTTTATGATAGAGTTACTAGCTTGATAGATGAAGGGAATGCTGTGGATGTAGCATATCTCGATTTCAGTAAGGCCTTTGACAAAGTTCCCCATGACATTTTTGCAAAGAAGCTAGTAAAATGTGGGCTAGACAGGGCTACTGTTAATTGGGTTTGTAATTGGTTGACCGACCGAACCCAAAGGGTGATCACGAATGGCTGCTTTTCATCCTGGAGAGAAGTGACTAGCAGGGTGCCACAGGGTTCTGTCCTGGGCCCAGTGCTGTTCAATATTTTTATCAATGACTTGGATGAAGGAATAAAGGGCATGCTCATCAAATTTGCAGATGATACCAAGTTGGGAGGGGTTGCTAATACACCAGAGGACAGGATCAAAATTCAAAATGACCTGGATAGATTGGAGAGTTGGGCCAAGGCGAACAAAATGAAATTCAACAGAGAGAAGTGTAAGGTCCTACACTTAGGTAGAAAAAATGGAATACAGAAATATAGGATGGGTGACACGTGGCTGGATAGCAGTACGTGTGAAAGGGATCTAGGAGTCTTCATAGATCACAAGCTGAACATGAGTCAGCAGTGTGATGCGGCAGCCAAGAAAGCCGATGCAATTCTTGGCTGCATCAATAGGAGTATGGTGTCTAGATCGAGAGAGGTACTGGTACCACTCTACTCTGCTTTGGTTAGACCCCATCTTGAATACTGTGTCCAGTTCTGGGCACCCCAATTCAAGAAGGATATTGACAAGCTGGAGCAAGTCCAGAGGAGGGTGACCAAAATGGTGAGAGGCCTGGAAACAATGCCCTATGAGGATAGACTTAGAGAGCTGGGTATGTTTAGTCTGCAGAAGAGGAGGTTAAGAGGGGACATGATAGCCATGTTTAAATATTTGAAGGGATGCCACGTAGAGGAGGGAGAGGGCTTGTTTTCTGCTGCTCCAGAGACCAGGACAAGGAGCAATGGATTCAAGCTGCAGGAAAGGAGATTCCACCTGAACCTCAGGAAGAACTTCCTGACAGTCAGGGCTGTCCGGCAGTGGAATCTGCTGCCTCGGAGTGTAGTGGAGTCTCCTTCCTTGGAAGTTTTTAAGCAGAGGCTTGATGGCCATCTGTCAGGAGTGCTTTGAGGGTGTTCCTGCAAGGCAGGGGGTTGGACTGGATGACCCCTGTGGTCTCTTCCAACTCTACATTTCTATGATTCTATGATTCTATAACTAGGGTTGCCAGAGTGAACACTTGAGAAGCTTCTTGCATCTTTAATAGTTGTGCAGAGGAAGGAATTTCAGTGGATGTTGTTTGTGGTCTTATCATAGGATATTAAAGGTAAAAGGAGTGGTTTACCACTGCTTTCTTCTACATAGTAATACCTCCTTCAGAGTGAGCTAAAGTCCCACTGCAGTTGTCTCCTAAAGATCTTCCATCAGTGTCCTCTCCTGCGATGCTGCTGCCCAGTAGCTATTTGGCATATTTAGTCTGGCCTCTCAGCAACATTCTGCCTGGCTTGGGACATCCTACAACAAGCAATGCTGCTGTCTCTGCACAATCCCACCACCATGGAAATGTAGTGCCAAGATGGATTGCATGACAAGCAACACCTGCTGAAATTCCCTCTTCAGCACAACTTGGAGGCCTCTCCAGTTTTCACTCTGGTAACCCTAGCAGACACACCAACTGCTTTATGAGGAGGAAGCAGTTCTGGGAGGTATCATGGCTGGGGAATGAACTTCCCCTTCCCCTTGCATTGTGGTTCTGGCCTCGACAAGCGCCTCCTCAACCCCAATTTATGAGGAGAAAACACTGGTTGATCTGGGTTAAGAATCTGAGATAATAAGTACTTCAGCTCTTACAGACTCCCATTATACTCTGCTAGACTGAGCAAGCATGCATAAAATTGTATTGTAAATGAAAAAAGTGAACCTGCTGGACTTCTGCCTGCCATACAGTTGTAAAAGACCCAGGTGAATAGCATGTACAGAACTAGGCATCTCTGCACACAATGATTCTTTTATTTGATTACTGACTCAGTCATCTGAGGAGGTCACAGCAGAATCTCTTTTCATGCTTCAGCTGCCAGGCTGTGTGTTTCTAAAGGCATTCCTTGCATTTACAAGCACCTCTGTCCATTTTTCATAAGCTTTCTCTTGCTGATGCTAATGCTTTTGCCATACTCAATTCTGGAGATTATAAACCCACAATTATATGCATGCATACCTACAACTGTTGTAGTGACATTTGTATACTGCCTTTCTCCCAAAGCTCTCAAGGTTTTGTAATAATGACAAACCATCTAAGATGGATGGGGAACTTTTGGCTCTCCTGATGGTTTGAGCTAAAACTCCCATAATCTTTATAACTGGCCATGCAGACTGGGGTTTCTGGGAGCTGATGTCCAACAATATCTGTAGGGCCAAATATTTCATAGTAGTGATCTAAGAGATAGGACACATATAAAAGGGAGAGACAGGAAAATGGGAAAGAGGAATAGGAGGAAAGTTAAGTAGCAAGTGTTATTATTGTTCAGTAATGGGTGGGTCACTGCAGGACACAGCTGAGGTGGTTGGGGTCTTACTGAATGCTCTTCCATATTTAAAAAGTGAAAGAAGTAGATGAAGTCTCTTTTCTCAGATTATGAGGATGTTGTCATTGTATTTCTGACTTAGGGTTGCCATAAGGCAAAACTGAGGGTTTTCTGGGGGCTGAGAGCATGTGACATGACCAAGGTCATCCAATGGGTTTCCATGGCCAAGTAGGGAATTGAACCCTGGTCTTTAGGGTTGTAGTCCAAACTCAAACCGCTACACCATACTACACCATGCAGGACGTAGAAAGTGGAATAATAGCACTATAACAGTCTAGTGTGTAAATGGCCATATGTCCCCAGTCATCCAAAAATATGGCAGATGGAACCTCTTTAACTTCCCTCAAGGAAGCAACACAACTTTTTTTTAATGAAAAATTGAAGCCAAAAGTGGTATTATGTGATGTTACTTTCAGGCAGTACAACCTATGGGGGAAAGCAGGGGGAAATTTGCCTCCTCCACTGTGCAGTTGCTCAGCCTTGCTATAACGAGAGGCTATTTGCCTCAAAGACCAGCCCTGTTATTAGGCACTCTGAGGCAACTATCTCAAGATGTTGTTGCAAGATGCTAAGGGGCAGAAGTGGCAGGCATCCAGCTCTTTCTCTTGAACTCTTTGCCTGTTCTGTAACCCCTGAACTATCTTGCTACCCTCAGGTGTGTTAGGATCCCTTATCCTACTGTCAATGTTGGGAAAAGATTTGATGGGTAGCCCATTTGACTTCTGTACATGGAACTGAGGAGTGTGATATCCAAAGCGGGGGGAAGAGAGAGAGAGAGAGAGAGAGAGAATGAGCTGTAGTGTCAAGTAGCAAAACATCTTGGGTTGGCCCCATTAACTCCAAATTTGTGTCAGTCTCTAATGTCAATAATCATATCTCTAAACACTCATTCACAAGCAAACTTCAATTAAGCCATTCTTCTGCTTAGGTGGCTTTTTATCTCACTCTCCAATGGACTTTTGTTCAGTGCTGCTCCCATCTCCCTGATTTTGCTGCACAGGGATTTTCTGCTGCCCTGTGCACGGCATCACCTTAACTTTTCCTTGAGCGCCTTCATTTTTCCTTGTCTGAGTGTTTACAGTGAAATAATACTCCCCCCACCATTATTTCTTGTATCAGGCCAGGTAAAGAGGACAGACCCTATCATCTGTTGCTATGCATTTAATGAAGTGATAAGACCAGCAGCAAGCTTTATCAGGGAAGGTGAAATTGCATAGTACACAGATATATGAGGAAAGCTCTCAGGGGAATGCTGATGGAATGCTGCTTCATAGGGATTGTCTGGAAGTTTCAGGACATTCATGCTGCAGCGTTTCTTCCCTTTCGACCTGTGCAGGATGAATATACCATTCCCTCATTTAGGGAATGGACTGGCTTAAGTTAACATATAAGATGAAAAATGTAGTCCTGATAGAGCAGACCAAGATGGATCCATCTAAACCAGCATCCTGTTTCCATTCATATGTAAGTATATAGTAGATAATCAAAGCTCTATTAGAACAGACCAAGGTCAGTCCATTTAAGCCAGCATCCTTTTTCCATTCTTAGATAGTGGATTAAAAAAAGCCTGTTAAAAGGATGAGATTATCTAAACCAGTATCATGTTTCTGTTAGTAGAGATATGTTAAATCAACAGAGCCCTGACTGTGAAATGATCAAGATGAATCAACCTAAACCAGCATCTTGTTTTCATAGTAGATAAACAGCTAGTACTAAACAAAACCTCATTAGAACAATCCAAGATGAGTCCATCTAAACCAGCATCCTGTTTCCAATAGTAGCCAGCCAAATCCTTCCAGTGGGGATAGGGAATGTTCAGTGTTCTGTCTTGCTGGACTGTAGTTGTTATCAGCCATAGCCGATGGTGAGACAAGAAGCGAACTTCAAGCCAAAAACATTAGAAGAGCTAAACACTCCCCTTGTTTTCAGGTATCCACAAATGGAGCAATGCCCTCTACTCACTGCTCCTAGCAACAGGAGCACAATAGCCTTGGAAATTTCTTGCAGGCTTGTTTTCATTCATTTTTCCATTGTTAAATTTACTTTGTCTTGTTTCCATTTCAGATCATATTCTTCTTTTCTGGCCTTCATAAACATTCATGTGCACTTTTGTATACATTTTAAAAATATATGAACTTTTTGCATATACACACACACACACACACACACACATATAATATATAATTTTATTCAAATTTCAACAAATAAAACAAACAATTACCTCTGCAATGTTTACATGCAATGTTTTTCCTTCTTCCTTTCCTTTCTGGATTACAATTATTAATATTCCCTCTATTTATTATACCACGTATCGCAGTAAAATGTTAATAATCTATAATTTGTTAGTTCCTGCTGTATGTGTCTACTTTACTTGTTACATGATATTTCATTGACTATTAACCTGTATAGTAATTGATATCATGAAAAATGTATTACCTTCTGTCTACCCCCAACCCAAATCTGTAACAATCTTCCACTCTTTATTAATGTCTTTGTCTGATTTCCCTTTTAGTCTTTGTGTAAGTATATCTGCATTTCTATTTTCCATAAAAGTTGTCCACCACTGTTCAGTTGTAGGTGTAGTTCCATTTTTCCAAAGTTGTGCATACTCAATGCAGGCCATCGTCACCATGTACAATATTATTCTCCAGTATTTCTTAACTGACATTCCATCTAATATATATGTCATGTTTAACAAGTAGAATTCAGGTGTCATCCCAAACTGGATCTTCAAAATTGAACTTATTTTCTTGTGTATTTCTTTCCAGTATTTTTGTGCTTTGGGACATGACCACCACGTGTGAAATAGTCTGCCAGAGTTCTCTTGACATTTCCAACATTGACCTGTACCCGTCTTGTAAACTGTCCTTAATTTTTCTTGTGTCATGTACCATCTATGAAATAGTTTGTAATAGTTTTCTTTTAAGCTTTGGGCAGCAGTAAATTTCTGTGTATGTTGCCAACTCTGTTCCCAACATTCTAACTGTATTGAGTGTCCAACATTTTGTGCCCATTGTATCATTACTCCTTTAACTGTCTCCTCCTCACATTCTTGGTGTAAAATTTCTTTATACAGATATGCTAATAAATGTGGTGGATTTTCTCTTAACATTCACAGTAAATGAATTTTTTCCTTTTGCTGTATTCCATAGGTTTGTATATCCATTTGAAATCTTTCCTTTAGCTATCTGTAGGGAAACCACATATATATTTTTTCAAAGTCCACATTTTTGTGCATATGCTTTTGATTATTGGCAATTTTCAAGTGATTCCCATCCCAGTGAATAAAGAATATATGTGTGCTCATTTAAAAAGACATGTATTTTTGTACACAGTGCCCCAAATGTTCTACTACCAGCAGGCAACAAATAAAAATAAAATAAAATCTAAATTAGAAAAATGGCATTCTTTTCAGTCAAATTCTTTCAAAGAAAGGAGCTTTTAACAAACATTTAGTACTGCTTTTATTTCTTTTTTCAAAAGGATCAGTTAGTGTTTTACTGTTATAGCTTAATTGCATTTTATAACCTCTTGTATCTTCTTATCTATACTTCATTTATCTGCTTCTCTTTTGTAAGCTGCCTTGCATTCCAGTTCTAAAATAATAAAATATAAGCTTGTATATTTTTTGGTGTGCTGATCCCTTCCTTCAGCTCCGCTTTTGAATGATTCTCTTCCTGACAGGTCCTCTGACTAACGTCAACCCCTTGGGTTTGGGAGCTGCCATTTAAATTCCCCGCAGGGCATTGACCATAGTGTTGCTCCTGAGCTATGGGCAGGTATAAATCTCAGTCTGAAGGCTGCCATTGTAATTTCCCAACATCCATTTCTTGCCTTCTCAAAACAGAGCTTGGAAAGTTATGTTTTAAAAGTAACTAGTTACAGTTATAGCTCCAAGGGCTTGTTAGATAGTTTGCTACTTTCATTGTTACAATGTTTTTAAACCCAGTCTTCTCTATTTCTTGAAAGTAACTACTTATACAACAAGATATCTGAAGGATACAAACTGATGGTTGATAGTATAAAACACATTCTTCTTCTGGTCACCAAATTGTTCTGCAACAACCACACTGATATATGACAGCAACATAAAACATATCACAAGTGAAGACCTGAACGTATGATGTTCCTCAGCTACCATTTAATGTGGCCATATCTCCATCTATAAAAGTAACCCAAAAAGTTGTAATTACACCACCAAAGGAGTTAAATCTCTTGTTCAAGTACAATTGTGATGATATGCAGTTATACCTTTTTCTTAGAAAATGACAAAAACTTTTAAGGTCTGTGTACAATAAATCATTTTTTTCCTGTTGCCCCAATGCAAATAAAGAATATATTTTACAGGACCATTTTCCCTCTTTTTCAAACTTATCATAGAAGAATGCAATTTCTTTTCTGCCCAGAGATGAAATTAAAATATTCCAATTACCTCTAAGTGGTTTCCAATTTACTAGGCTCTCAGTCTTCACCTGTCACTCAATTTGAATGACAATACTGAGCTTCGTTGAGTTGTCATGCTTTTAGGATGCGGGGCTGTCTGGTTTGGAAATTTTTTTTTTCTGTTTCTTTTAGAACTCCACTAATTGGTGACAGTAAAACATGAAATATACCCTCCTCCCTCATTAAAAAACGTAAAACATGAAGCCTTAGAGGGGGGAAATTTTGCAGGAGAAACTTCTTATTTCATCAATCCAACATTTCTGGATCAAAAACAAGTGGGCTGACCCATGGTGCGAGATTTGTGCAAGATCATTCCAAGGCATCTTACTGCATGAGGAAGCCAAGATAATGCTCCATTCCAGGAACAGAAGCCAGAGGGACTGGCAGTTCACCTTTCTTCCACACTGGCAATAGGACTATCCTTAATACATCTGAAGCATGAAGCTAATTTAGGGAGCCCAAGGAGAAGCTGTGTGGGTTCATCCATAACAGCTGGTGCTACCCTGGCATCTGCCTGCTCAGGCAATTGCCATACTGTTTTGTGGTCAGGCTGTTCCTGGATTTGTGGCTAGATGTCCCAACACATTTTTCTTCTCCTCTAGGTAGATGTGGTATGTAACTGTGCACCAACTGGATCAGACCTGTGGCCTGGTACAGGGAAGACAGTTTAGGCCTTCCACACCATGTAGATTTGGGAACCCTGATTTCCTCCCTCCCCCATAACTGTTGTGATGAACACACAGTGCCTGAACTGAAGGTGGCTACTTCTGGATCATCAAAAAAGAGGAAGCATATCATCGAAAGAGGACAAAAGGAAACACAGATCTGCATTTCTTGTGCCTATGTCAACATTTGTAAATGCAAACTTAGAAATAATTTCTAAAATTTAAATTGAAATACTATACATTGCACCATGGTATGTATGACTGTGATGAGTTCTGTGTCTGCTCAGTTGCTGTCTGGGGCGAAATTTTGAAGCGCAACTTCAAGGTATCTGCTCCCAGTCTTAGGCTGCTTATTTTAAAATTGCATTTGGCCTGGAAAGTCTTTCAAATAGAAGACACCTTCAAATTGGGGAGTGCTTTCTAATTGTTCTTCAGACAGGGGACTAACATGAGAACACACAACCACTGTGCCTGTACTGTGCCTCTGTGTTTTTTGTTTTGCCTTTATACTTGCTGGTAGTTCTGGGGAGAGGCAGGCACTTAGACCAGGAAATTACTATGGAAAATAGGGTTAACTGCTTTGGGGCATGTTATGGCCCTAATTCCCTTCCATAAGCATATTTTTAAGAGAAATGATGTCCAGAGATTTTCTCACGTAAGGTGTTCTTTGGTCTTCTATTTTATCATGAGTTTGGCAGACTTGGTCTTACGCAGCACTGCAATCATATTAGCGACCTGATGAGGAAGCTACATTAGAATAGGCAGTAAGCCAAATGGTAAGAAGTGATGACTACAGATTGTATGTTACTGGCTCCTGTTCAGTTCAGACCAGCATTTCAGCTGGTGCAGAATAAGTTGGTGTTGTGGAAAAGGCTTTAATAAAAGAGGGAAGTGTCACACCTCCACAAGAAGAATTACAATTTTGGAAAGCAGAGTAAGCTGAAATATAATTGGCTCTGTGAATGGGCTAACATTTAGGGTTAGAGTATATGGTTAATAATTGGATCATATATAGTATTAGCAATAGGTTAAATATAGTTGAAAACAATAGATTTAAGAATGAAATTATTATAGCAATAATGAATACAAGGAGAATGAGATTTAGATAAGTATATGATGATAAAGGATCTGGAGAAAAATAGTAATGTAAGCTATTTATATTGAAATTTTTGTCTTTTTCATATTTATGTTATTCACATGGTATTTTTGTTTTATTCTGTTATGTATTGTTCTTTTTTCCTTATAACAGAATTTTTTTAAAAAAAATAAGTTTGTGTGTTGTGTTGGTGTAGCAGGGAACTGTGAAATGAACTTCTTGTAAACACAGGAGTAAAAATGGGACTACTCAATATGATGGGCCATATCCTTGCAGAGAAAGGTAACATGGAACATATTGCCCATTTTTCTATCTTCACAATTAAAGAGGATCAGGATCTACCAAAGCCTACCAGCTTGGCTTGATAGAGATGACTACCTCAGCATTTTCTAATTTATTTTCTAATTTATCCCACTGCGCTGTTAAGGATCAAAGAGAAACACCCTTTTGACCTTATGTGGGCCAAATATGAGCAGTTGGTTGTTCTTTGTGGTGCTCCCTTCTCTTAGAGGTGAATCCATAAATATGGGTCTGCCTTATATTGAACCAGACTATTCATCCATCCAGGCCAGTATTGTTTACTTTGGCTGATAATGGCTTTCCAGACTTTCAGGCAAAGAAAGATCTTTTCCCCAATTTTCTAGCTGCTTCTTTCAACTGGAGATGTCAGGGGTGTGAATTAGGGGCCATTTTCATGCAAGATGTACACTTTATTGAGAGGTTATCACCTCTTTTCTTAAAAAAAAAGAAAACAACAACAATAATATAGGAGGCACATTTAAACAGCATTGGCTTGTGATATAGTTTTCTGGCACCCAACTCATTGAGTAAGGAAGGGCTTCTGTCTTCTCTGAGGACAAGAGATGAGCATGGGGAGTGTGTTGGAGGAAGGATACTGTTCCAGGATCTGGCAGGCATGGAGCATAATTCTTACTAACTGGAAAGACACACCAAGGACTGGTGTGCACCATGGGTTTGGTGGCTAGTCATTCCATACCAGTCATTCCTGCTAGTCATTCTGTGCGCTGAAACTGATCAGTGAACTACTGTGCTTTTTATGTCAACTTTCTGACACTTTCCAGTAAGAGTATAAATTCCTGCTTATTTTGTTCTCATGAATGAAAACTTCAGTGTTGTTGAGCAAACTGATCAGAAGCCTTTGTGCATTTTGAGAAAGTATCTGCATTTGCAAAGTGATTTTTTTTGTGCGTGTGATTTTTGTGCAAATTACTCTTGTTGCTGTCTTGCTGCATAGTTTTTGAAAGGTACAAGCGTTGGATGATTGTTTGTACCTTTTGCAGCAATAATTCTGCCCTGTGTTGTTCCTTTTTTGTCTATTTTGCTGAACATAATGGAAAGAGGCTAATTCTGACCAGGGACATTCTTGTGTTAAACGAGGGAAATTCATGGTGGGGGAAGGCACTTATTGTTTAGCCCTCATGTAGGTTACAAAGAAACTTTGCTGGAGCTTTCAATTTTTCAAGAAATTTGTCCCAATCAGTCCAGACAGCCTTTCTTGTGGAGGGGACAAATGCATATTCTGTACATTCCCACTCTCCAGTAAGGACAGTACTTCCCTCCTCCCTTATTCAGCATTGGCCTCAATAGTGGAAGCTTGTAATCTTCTTGTAAGCCATTATAAACACCTCATTGCTGGCATGAACAGCTACTACTCAAGCCACTGTAGGGTTTTTCTCCTTTTACATGACATTTCTACAGCTAGAGTTGAGCAGGTGGTGAATAGAGACAAAGAAAAAACAAACCTTAGAGACTTATTTCTCCCTTATGTTTCATCGCAGTCTTAAAAAACAGGTTTCTGCCAGTTAAGAGTGACCTCTTGATTTGCTCCTGAAGTACTAAAAGAGTGTGCACTGTTAGCTGCTCATAATATCTGCCCCACAATGTGAAATGTTCTTTCCCTAGAGTTGCATAAAAGTCTAAGACTGGTTTTATTCCTGACACTAATAAGGACCTTTGAATGTCTCTAGGGCTCTTTATGTTTCATGTGCATACCGATACAGAAGAGGGGTGAAATGTCCATTCTAGCCTTGTGTGTTATTCACATATGCATCATGAATAGACATATTCAGGGCCAACTGAAGCCCAGTGTGATGTAAATCTTACACAAGTAAAGAAATCCTTGCCAGGAGCATTTGCTTTTGATGTTCTCTTGGAACATCTTTGTGCTTATTTGTGCTCTGATTTTTGATCTCTGAAGTTGAACAGTTAACAGGGAATTTTAAAATTTATTCCAATTTGCAGTTATTAAAAATTCTAATGCAGATTGCATTTTGTTTGTTTTACCAAATACTTGCTTTATAGTTCCAAAACTAAAGCTCAGTGTTATAGAAGAAAATTTAATATGCCAAAGAGTCTTGTGACAGTTTAGGATAAATACTGATGCAAGCCTGGGTGTCCTGATTTTTTATCTATATTTATATCATCTATATCTATATCCATATCTATATCTATCAGGACACACAGGCATGTATCAGTTTTTGGTGAATAAATATGGGGTTTTTTTGTCTGTGAATAAACATGTATATAAATCCCACTGATGAGATGGAAGCATCTACTCTAGTCAGGACTCAACAACAGAATTTAGGATGCAGTGTATTTGTATAGCTTTTTCACCACTGCAGTACAAATCTGATAGAGAGCAGGAAAGTGATATTATTTTCCTTTTCACTCAGATTTATGGACAAATTGGTGACACAAACACTATCCTAATGTAAATAATCCTCTATATATATTATAGAAGAGGATTTCAGAGACAATCAAACAGCAGCTCTTCTGGAATCCAGGGCCTAAAGGAGACTTTCACATTATTTTGTGGAAAAGAAAGCTTGCAAATATTCCCAGCTTGTATTATGAGCTTTAGAAAAAATGTAATGTTTTTTGTTCCTCAGTATACCACTTCTGCTTTGCTAGAGGATAAAAAAAAATCTAATCATGTTGTAAAATCTTCACAGAGGAAGGAGGAGAAATACAGAACCATATTTTCTTGGTCACTTGGGTCACTGGGTGATTACACATGCTTGATGTACAAGAATGCATGACTCGTGATATTAAATCCCTGTACTTATGAAAATAGCATGGTGATTAGGCACAGTGTCACACCAAGTATACAGTCAGCCCTCCACATTTGTGGGTTTCACTTTTGCGGATTTGATTATTCACAGATTATTTGCTGTTACCTCTGCTACCTCCCTGTGCCATTTTTAACAGAGACTGCAAGGTTCGTGAGACTGAGAAATTGCAAAAGAGGCTAGTAAGTCCCTATTAAAAATAGTGTGGGGAAGCAATGGAGGTGGCAGTAAGCCCCACCAGCCACCCACTTCTGCCTTGTGAAGAAACTTTGGTGTCTCAAAGGAATCCATGGTGAATAGAACATGGTGATCATACTTTTTTTGTTTGTTAAATGCAGTTTGGGAGGGCCTAGAGTTATTCATGGTTTTTCTACTTTCATGGGTGTTCTGTGCCCCAACCCTAGTGAATGTAGAGGGATGACTGAATTTTGTGGGAATGGAGTGAGAGGTAAGTCAGCAAAAGGCAAAATTCATTTGTGTGTCTTCCCTAAATAAGCGATCATTTCACAGTAGTATCTTGGATCAGCCCTGCCTGTTCCTGAATCAAAAATCATGCTGCCTTATACCTTTCCTTTTCTAAAGTCACAAATGGAATAGGAACACAGCATCAACTTGACTTTACTGTAAACATGAAAGCATTATTTGTGGGAGAAAAAGAGATTGCACTGCTGCTTAAAACATTTAAAGAAAGAATTTCTTTGGCAAAAGTACTCCCGAGAAATAAGAAATGGTTGATGTGATATGGGAAAACAAACATCAAAAATTTGAAATAGTATCAGGAGGCTACATAGTTACTACCTCTCCCTGCCTTGCTGAGCCCATTTATGTGGGCCCATTTAATTCCAGCTAATTGTATAAATCCTTTATTTCTGTTTGAAATGTCTCCAAATGCTGCTATCCTTTGACAATTTTTGATTCCCTAGTAATGCATGCCCTCTCATTTTAAATAATGAAATACACCAGGGGAAAGGGGGAAAAAAAGAATGAGATTTTATTGTCTTGTTTTTGTGCATTCCTTTGATTTGGGGTTTCCCCTTGAAGCAAATTATATGTCTGGAAGAACACTGATTTGGAGGAGGCGTACAGATAGTTAATTGAACAACAGAAGCATTTGAGATAGGAATTAATATTTTTAGGATGGAGGAGAAATAAATATGTAAAAGGAGAAATTCTTTCCAGCTCACATGGGACAGAGGAGTGCTAAATTAGCATTTGCCTCTTGCACAAAAATAGAAGAAAACTATTGCTATCTTTTTTGAGGCTGGGACCGCATGGGGGTAAGACTTGACAAGAGAGTGGTCAGACTTTTTTTTTTTTTGCAGTATTTTTTTTTTCATTTTCATTATAATACAAGACCAAGCCTTTATATATATGCTTTATAATAGAAAATAATACAAAATCCTTTACCTTAATAAAGAGAGAAAACTACATGAAGAAAAAAAATCCAGTTTGTAATGAAAGACCAAAGTCTTGGTCAGCTCACTGTAGCTTAGTGACTGGATGCAAGGCAACAAAAATAGGGGTGCTGCTCTAGCAATTGTCTGGAGGCCTTGTTGGGTTTTCTGCAGTTCTAAAGTCAGGACTTTGCCTGCTGCTGTGAGTAAACAGGCCCATGCCCAGTTTCTCAAGTGCTACCTTTGATAGGACTGGTGACCTCCCTAATGCAGTTAGCCATGAGATAGTAGCAAGAAGGCACCCTCAAATATCATGAAGGATTCCAAGAATGAGATATCCTCAGGATTAGAGGGAAAAGAGGCAAAGATATCTCTTTAGTCTAACTAAATGATGGCTATGCGGGCTATTTCGATGGCTGTCTTTGGTGATCATCCATATTTTCTGTGTTATCAGCTTTACAAGGTCACAACCCTTGCTGGTCCACTACAAAGTCCATCTAGTATATCATTTTGCTTCATCCAGTAGCCAGTAAGATGCCTCTTGATCCTTACCAGCATGGCACAAAGCTGATTGCTTTCACCAGCATCTGTCCAACTCTGCTTGAACCTGGAGGTTCTATTGAGTTATTGTGACCAATAGCTATTGGCAAACTGATCCTCCATCTAGTTCTCTAATCCTTTTGCAAATCCCATTTAAGCTTGCGACTATCATTACGCTTGTCTGCAATATATTTTCTCATTTTCGCATTCACTGCATGAAGAAGCAACATACTGAATGTTGCTTTGTGGGGCTGCCTCTGTTTGGTTCCTTTTCCTCTGTGCAGACATGGGATTCCTAAGAGTGGAGTAGACATGATTTTAAGAAGCCCTCATGTGATTTACCCCGTCCTCTGAAACAGGGCAGGTAAAGCACACACAAGAAAGCCTTTTCAGTAGAGGTCCCCAAACTGGAACATTTGCTCCCAGAAAGTATGTTGATATTTCTCTATTTAGGCCAGAAGAGGAGAAGGACTGTGGCTGGCATTCTGTACTGTCATAACCTAGAGTTATGGATCCATAACTATTCCATATTTGGTAAGGCTACATAGTCTTACTGTGAGACTAAGTAGATGCCCCCAAGACCACCTTAACAGCCAGTGGTTGCACCAGGTGAAGGAGACCTGTTCAAATGCCGATTGGGGCACAAGGAGAATGATTTTTTTTCAGCCTTCTCCCACCAGTGAGTGAAGCCATGATGAAGAGTTCTGCTTCTGATTGTCATAGCTTCACTTGCTTGTGGGAGGGGGCTGGAAACATCATCAGCCTTGTGCGTGGCTGCTCATTGTTAAGGTGATCTGGGGCTTGGAGGTTTGGGCCAGGAGACATTACTTATGCAGATATAGGTAAGCACCGTATTTGCCAGTGTATTAGCTGCACTGGTATATAAGATGCATCTCATTTTCCAAGGGATATTTTTCCAAGCTCTCCTTTCACTCTGCTTCCCTTTCCTGTGCATTTAGCCCTGGTGGGAGTTATCCATATTTGTTGATGTATAAGACACACCAAAGTATAAGATGCATGCCATTTTCAGACAGTATTTTTTAGGGGAAAAAAGTGTGTCTTATACATGGACAAATATGGTAGCTAATGCAAAACCTTGACGTACAGTCTTATTTCAGAAGGAAGCTAGTGTCACAACAATCACATTACTTGCTGGTATTTTGTGGTTTACATTGTTATCTTAAATGTACTGTTGTTATACTTTTAAGTAATTATTGTCTTGGCTGTTTTAATTTTGTTTTACCTGCAGTTTTTTATATAGAAAGAACTGGATTTTTTTTTCTCGGTAAAACAATAACAACAGCATTTGACTGAATTAATTACCTCTGCTTCTCCAAAGCAAATTTAAACAGACAGCATGTGGAACCTACAGACGGGAGAAGCAAGAGAGCAAACTCTGACTCATTTTGTGTCACCAGGGCAACAAGAAAGGAGATTTAGCCATGGTATCCTTAAATGACTCCAATGCCACAGAACATCTATAATCCCAAATTAATCCAATAGATGTATGTATTTAGTGAGCTTCCCTTAGGTCAGCCATTCGCCTGTCCCAAAATATTGCATTGTGATGAGCTGTCATTGTGTTTACGAAGACTTTGGTCAGAAAAAGAAGAAAGCTATGGTTCAGCCTGACCAAACAAAATGAGCTAAGCCTGATCTCCTCTACCAGGTCTAATTAGGCTTGAGGTTCCTGTACTTCATGGATTTTGAAGAGCATGACCCCTGCATTTTTTTTTAAAAGCTACTCCAGGCTGATGCCTTGTGTGCTCTTGTCACTTTGAAGCCTTGTTAGCCATACTCCCGTGCTTTAATTCCCTCTGATTAGCAGATTGGCTGTCTGCTGGAGCAAGGGGTGAGAATGAGGTTTAACAAGGTTCTGATTGCATCCCCCACTCAGCAAGAAATTGTTCCCGCATTGTGTTATTAAAGTGGGCATGTTTTCTAAAGGTATCATAAAACATTTTGGCATGGTTTGGCTTGCTTTTTTTTAAAATTAATACCAGTACTATACAGGCAAAGTCTAAAACAAGATATACTACAGTGATGGCATACTAATCCCAAGATGGTATGTATTGTAGAGAGGTAGGGCTAATCACATCTACCTTTTATTCCTGTATGCTACATGCAAACAGAAGCAAGCACTAGACACATGTTATGCGGTGACATGTGAAGCAATCCTTAGGTATTTTATACTGACAGTTCAGTTGTTTGTATGTCCACTCAGAAGTGCATCCCCCTGAGTTTAACAGGACTTACTGGCTGCAATCCAATATCCTCTCAATGTAGCATAAATATCTGCATGCAGAGATATGCTACACCAGCACTATTCAGAATGCAGAATAGTAATATTGCACAACACATATGTGAATGATTGCATACTGTTGTGGAATGCACAAGTGCGACAAGCAATGAGCAATACACAATGTGAAACTGCAATACACAGTTAGGTAGGAGCAGCTGCAATAAGCAATGTGAAACTGAAATATACAACAAAACCACAACCTGCAACTTTGCTGTAGCTCTGCTCCTGTCACCAGAAAGCATCCGTTGCACTATGGTGAATGATTTTCCCCACACATGTAGTGTGGCTTACACAGTCTTATGTTACTAGCAGAATGCCAGCCACAGTTAGGCAAATTCACATAGGATCATAGCCTTGTGCCATTTTTATTGTTTGATTTCTGCTCTCTAGATACTGCTAATTTTATTTCTGTAAGCTGTTAGCATGATATGTGTGTGTGTGTATGTGTGAAATAAAATTAGTTAAAGAATAAATGTAAAAAAGAACATGTGAGAGATTATTTTTTTTTTACATAAAAAAGGTGATTAATTCCATGAGTTGGGATTTTAGGTTGTTTTTTTTAATATTAGTCAGTTTGGCAACCTCACTCATTTTAACATTACAACCTGTGGAAGCTGCAGCGTATTTCATTTTCAGAAACCACAAGCATTTTTTTTTTGGGAGGGGGTATCCCTAGCATCCAGCCTCTTTTTCAAGACATCCAGAGAAAGAAACATTTCTACTGTGGCATTTAAATTCAAATCCAAATTACTGAGGCATTGGATTGTTTATTAGCAGTAGAAAATCATCATCATCATCATCATTTATTATTATTAAATTATTAAATAATTATTAGCAGTAGAAAAGCCTTCTTCTCATACTGTAAGAGAAATATAATTCACAGAAATCAGTGGGTGAGGCCTTTCATGGCATGGAGTGAAAGACTGTCACCAGTAGGACTATAGCAAAGTGATTTATGTTTTGAATAAAGAAGGTTCCAGGTTCTGTTTCTTGCATTTCTGGATAAGAGGATTGGGCAGTAGGTCATGAGAAAGACCTTGGCTTGAAACTGTAAAGGTCTGGTGCTAGCAGACGTTACTAGGATAGATGAGCCAACAATCTTACTTGTCATAAGGCAAGTCCTTATGTCCTGTTTTAGGGAAAGGTAATAGCTGAATACTAGGGCACAAGTTTTCTGTTTCTTCCTGTTGACAAATTTGCTGGTTCTGTGAAAGGAGAGGTGTTCTTATACAACATCAAGCACTTTTCAGTCAACATCTGCCTATTTGGAGTTCTTTTCACTTTTGTTAATGAGCATCTGTGGCATGAAGATTATTTTTCTTCTTGAGATTCAGGGAAGGAGGACCAATTTGGCATTCTTGTACTGCAGCTTGTTAAGTGCTATTGAAGGTGCTACGGAAGAGTTTATCAACAATATCTTTTACTGATCCCCTAGATAATACATGGGAGTTACTTCAACATCTTAGGGTATTAGTCCATCTCAAAAAAGCATATTCTTGAAGAAGTTTACTTAGAAGAGGGTTGGAGAACCTATTTTTAAGCCTGTGGGCTGTATCCACTGATGGTTGACCTTCCAGGAATCATCTACCAACAGTGGAAGAGTCTGAAATCAATTTATCAACAAAGTCAGAAATGACTGAGCCCAACTCTACTTTTACTAAAAGAAGATCTGAATTTTTGTACCCTTAGCATAGATGGGACTAAGACTGTGTAGCACTAGAGAGGTTGCTGTATATGATAAAAATGACTTAGGGGGTTGGAGATAGAATGGAAATAATGAATTAGAATTTTCAAGAGAAGGAAGTCAGGAAGTGGCATCCACCAAGAGTTTATAGAACTTAAAATGTAGGAAGCGAAGAAACAGAGCTCCACAGACTCCTGTTTAAAGAATCACTGCCAGTCATTTCTTAAGTAATATAAAGCAGCTTCTTTTGCTACTGTCCTTTGTTCTAATGCATGCATGAATGTCATGGTAAGTCTAGCTTCTAATGTACACCTGTGAATAAGATGGGTGGTTCTTTTGCTACTTTGTTGGCCTATAGGGGCTACAGCAGAGAGGAGATGGGAATATATATATATATATATATATATATTTGTATTATGCATTCTCCTTCAGAGGCCATAGATGGTGCTATTGCACTTATTATTAAAGTGGCACCGTGCATGCATAACTGCATTAAAAACAAAATATTCCCTAAATCTCTTGACCAGTAGATTAAAATGCTTTACCACTTAATCTCCACAAATTAATCTCTATGTTTTTTATCTGTTTCTTTTGATTTCAGGTGTCTATCTCAATTAGCATGTCTAAATAAATAAATGTATAAATATTTGACCTTTTATCATGTTCTATGAGTTTTATAAGACGGTCAGTATGCTAAAGGCACCAGATCTTGTATGCTCTGGGAAACCAAGGAGAAGCTTATTGAAACAATGTTTGAAGAATCCAGATTAAATACCCTAAAAACACTGGATTCCACCTGACCCTGAAAGTTAAGCAGGGAGTTCTGGTTAGTATTTGGATAGGAGTCTGTTAATGTGCTGTAGACTGTATTTCAGAGGAAGGAACTGGCAAAACCACCTCTGAATGTTCCTTGCCTAAGAAAAGCCTATGAAATTCTTGAGGTTGCCATAATGATGCTTTGATATGGTTCTATTCTTTATTTTTTTAAAGTTTTTGCTATTATTGTTTTATTTGATTTGTTGTATATTACCTTGGAAGGTCTTGTGGAAAGGCAGTATAAAAACATTTTGGGTAGATAGATAATGGGTGACATCTGGCTTGACAGGAATACATATGGAAAGGACCTGGAGATCTTAGTACACCATAAGTTAAACATGAGTCAACAGTGTGATGTAGAGGTCAAAAAAGTCAATGCAATTCTAGGCTGTATCAACAGGAGCGTGGGGTTCAAACTGAGGGAAGTAGTTATGTTACTGTATTTTGCATTGGTCAGCCTTTGCTAGACTACTGTTCCGTTCTGGGCATCAAAGTTCAAGAAGGATATTAACAAGCTGGAATGTGCCCAGAGAAGGGCACCCAAGATGTTCAAAGGTCTGGAAATCAAGCCATATGAAGAATTAGGGAGCTGGGCATGTTTAGCTTGAAGAAAAGAAGACTAAGGCCCTTTCCACACGGGGGTATTAAAATGGTGTAGTGTGACCTCTGACGGAGGTCGTCTACACCGTAAAATGGATTGGGGCGGATTACTTTAGTGTAATTCCACACCCCAATCTGCGCTAGGGCGACCAGAAGTGGCACTGCTGCGTGCTTTTTAAAACCACTTTCGAAGAGGTTTTTAAAAAGCACGATCGTGCAGCCCCGTGCAGCCCTGTCGCAGCGCCCGGTGTGGATTTGCAGGCGCGTGCAAGGGCATGTCTGCAGATCTGCCGGGGGCAGGCTTTCCAGCTGGCGAGCTTCTCTGATTGGTGGAGAGCCTCCGCCAGTCGTCAGCCACCATTTTGGGCACCGCAGGATGCCGCGGGACGCCGAGGAGTGTGGAGCAGCGAAAACGCGCTGCTCCACGTGGCGACGGACTTACCGGGTTTCAGGTAAGCTCCGTTTCAGGACGTCTCAGGATGTTTTTTCCTTCACGTGTGGAAAGGGCCTTAGAGGTGAAATAATCATTATCTTTACATATCTGATGGGATGTTATATAGAAGATGGAGTGAATTTGTTTTTTGCTGCTCCGGAGGCTGGAACATGAACCAATGGATTCAAATTACAAGGCAAGAGATTCTACCTAAACATTAGGAAGGAATTCTTTACTGTAAGAACTGTTTGACAATGGAAAAGAATGCTTTGGGGGTTGGTGGACTCTCTTTTTTGGAGGTCTTTAAACAAAGGTTGGATGGGTATCTTTCAGAAGTGCTGTAATTGTGTATTCCTGCATGGCAGGGGGTGGGACTAGGTGGCCCTTACAGTATCTTCCAACTCTATGATTCTAGAATTCCAAGATGTCTACGTTGCATTGATAGAGCATTACCCAAATGGGCCAGGATTGAAAGAAATTGTGGTCATAGCATCATGAGATTAAGGAAATTTTCCACTTGTAGTTCTTGAATGACATAAAATCTCAACAACTGCTGAATGCTTCTGAAACAGGGGAGGGTGAAGTTGGCAAAAGGAATTTGTGATTTAGCACAGGGTAGTCAATGTTCAAAGTGAAAAACATTCTGCTGGAGGAAACCCCACCTAAGTTAGGTTTTTGAATGACAGTTCCCAGAAACCCTGGGTTTGAGTCAACTTCAGCTCCCCAAGTTAGCCAAGCTTTGTCTAAAACCATCACTTTCTAACTAAAACCTACTGAAAACAAACCTATATTAGGTCTGAGCAAGAAAGAGCTAATTTTGGCATTTTTTACACTCTTTGATGACCCCAATTTCAGTGAATGTTCAAGTGGGGAAATGTTCAAGTGGTTGAAAATATTTGTTATGGTGATGCAGTTTTAAATATTTCAGAGTGACGCCCTTTCTCTTTTACTGGCTGTTTCCCATATCATTTTAAGGAAAGGATAAAGCTTTGGCTCTTTTTGCTCTCAGTGAGACTGATCACTCAGGCCGAGCTGAATTGCGACCTGGTGCAGTGATGCCATCCGGTTCTCTGTATGATCACACTGATGCCTTCCCCCATCACTCTGAATATGCTTATTGCAGATAAACTGGCTTGTTGTTTTTGTTAAAGGCTATATTTTTCTCTATGCTTTCAATGCATATTAAACATACAGGAATTTTAATGTTTGCATTAGATGTAACTACAGGACTCATGGGTGATAGCTGATATGAATTCATAACCACTGATTAGGTGTTTTATCTTGTACAAATGGTTGGGTTAGGATGAGCTCCCATAATTTCTATGATAGCAGTTTTCACTCAGGAGCCTGAATGTACAAAATAGCTATAATCAGTGTAGCGGTTCCTCACAAATGATTGCTGCATCACAGATGGAAATTGGGAGCTGCTCCAGGCAGCAAATGTCTTTGTGTACCATGGAATTGCTCAAAGAATTCTCTTCATGGCTATCTAGCAGATGGAACATGTGGATTCACTTCACTTTTTTGTCACTTTTGATGTTGTCATAGTAGGAAGTGAGTGAGGAGTTGTGTGAGAAAACAGGGTCTTGGAATAAGTGCTGTGTATTACAGCATATTGTGGAGAATTAAGATGTTTTACTCACTGTGTAAATGCACACAAAGTAGTACCTCAGAGCTTTGGGTAGGTGCAGTGTTCCTTTTCCCTTTCACTCTAGTTTTGAGATATTAAAAGAGGGAAAAATGACTGGTTTCTGTGAGCAGCCTCTGATTTGGCAGGGCTGAAAGGGTCAAATCGTTTCTGTGAACATGCCTAAAGCTGCATTGCTCTTGCTGTGTGCCTTCAAGTCATTTCCAACTTATGGTGACCCTAACATGAACTGATCACGGGTTTTCTGGGGGCTGAGAGGGTGCAATGTGCCCAGGGTCATCCAGTTGGTTTCCATGGCCGACTCAGGAACTGAACCCTGGTCTTTAGGGTTGTAGTCCAGTTCTCAAACTGCTACACCCTGCTGGATCTCAGAGGCTGCCAACATTGTGTTTCTGGGCACAATTCAAAGTGGTGGTGGTTTAAAGTCCTATAGGGTTTGGGCCTAGGAAATCCAAAGTATCATTTTCTCTGCTACAGTCTTTGTCAAAGTCATCTAAGACCATGCTTATTATGCTATACACTTTGGAAACTATCAGAGTTGTTTTTTTCTTCAACATGCCATGGACTGGCACTCTATTTATGCACATTGGCTAGAGCCATTTCTTTCTTTCCTGGACGCTAGCTGAGAAATGAAAGCCCGTAGCTCACAGACCAGCACTGATTCAGAGACCACCACTGGAATGGCAACTGAATAACACTGTTCCAAGGTACCCTTGTTCCAGGTCCTACTACTATGTGGTTGGTGGTGAGCCAGGACAGGACCATTTTCACAAAGTGATCGTGTACTGTACTTTAAGGAGGACAACTATCTGAAGACCGCCATCCTGTCCATTCTAAAATGACATAGAGCCATAACCAAAGGAAACGCAGACACTGAAGCTGGACAGCAGACTGAATAGGCACGCAGGTCAACTATTCAGCTTCCCCTACTGTGGTGAGATATATTTCTCTTGAAATTATCATTGCTATTTCTAAATATGCATCAATGCCTATATTTTTATTTTTTATATATTTAAAATAGGCCCCCTTTTCTTCTTGTTAAAATATTTATAGCCAGCTCCATATCTAAAACAGGTGTGGTAAATGTCAGATCAGATGCCGTGGACCACCCTTTTCCTGCCTCCTCCCGCCACAAAAAGTGGAATGAAAAGGCGGGGGGAAAGAAAGAAAAGAGAACAGTGATTTCTCTCTTTCCTGGGAACCTTCACGTGTGGCAATGCACTTTTAAAATAGATTGCATCCCCACCCGATTGCACTCTCTTTTTTAAAAATAGGTTGTAGTCCATGCACTGACAAAAAGTGACTATTTTTCAAATGCAGAAATCGACATTTGGATGCTTTTAAGGTTTTGGAATTTCTGGCACCCCATGCAGACCCTAAAGGGCATTTCATAGTGGGGATGAAATAGCTGAAAAGATGTGCAAACCACTCCATTCTGGCTCTGCATGAGGGCAAATTGAGGCTTACTTCAGACAAGGCTGAGGTACTTCTCATCAGTTCAAAGGCAGATCACACAATAGAGATTCAGCCTACACTGCATGAGGTTACACTCCCTCTTTTTTTTCTTTTTCTTTTTTGATAGAGTTATGAGCTTGGTGAATGAAAGGAATGCTGTGGATGTAGTGCATCTTCATTTCAGTAAGGCCTTTGACAAGGTTCCCCAAGATATTTTTGCAAAGGAGCTATTAAAATGTGGGTTAGGCAATGCTATTTTTAGGTGGATTTATAACTGGCTGACCAGCCAAACACAAAGGGTGCTCACCAGTGGCTCCCCTTCATCCTGGAGAAAACTCACTAGTGGAGTGCCACAGGGTTCTGTCCTGGACCCAGTGCTAATCAACATCTTTATCAATGACTTAGATGACGGACTAGAGGGCATACTCATCAAATTTGCAAATGGCACCAATTTAGGAGGGATAGCTAATTTCCCAGAGGAGAGGATCAGAATTCAAAATGACCTTGACAGATTAGAGAGCTGGGCCAAAACTGACAAAATGAATTTCAACAGGGAAAAATGTAGGTTACTACACTTAAGGAGAAAGAATTAAATGCACAGATATAGGATGTGTGTTACCTGGCTTGAAGTCTTAGTGGACCACAAGCTGAACATGAGTCAACAGTGTGATGCAGCACACTGCGATTCTGGGCTGCATCAATAGGATTACAGTGTAGAGATCAAAGGAAGTAATAATACCATTCTGTTCTACGTTGGTTAGACCTCACCTGGAATATTGTGTCCAGTTCTGGGCACCAAAATTCAAGAAGGATACTGAGAAGCTGGAAATGTGTCCTGAGGAAGGCAACAAAAATGATGAAGGGTTTGGAAACCATGCCCGATGAGAAGTGGCTTAGGGAGCTAGGTATATTTAGCCTGATGAAAAGAAGGTTAAGAAGTGGCATGCCAGCCATGTTTAAATATTTGAAGGGATGCCATGTTGAAGATAGAGCAAGCTTGTTTTCTGCTGCTCCACAGACTAGGACATGGAGCAATGGATTTAAAATACAGGAAAAGAGAGTTCACTAAACATCAGGAAGAATTTGACAGGGGAATATGTTGTCTCAGAGCATGGTAGAGTCTCCTTCTTTGGAACTTTTTAAGCAGAGTGCTTTGAGTGTGTGTTTCTGCATGGCAGAGGGTTGGACTCAATGGCTGTTGTGGTCTCTTTCAACTCTATGATTCTATAATCTATGATTCTATGAATTTGCAGTTTGGGTGAATTCTTGGATTCAGCCCTGAGCCTTAGAGGCCCAGGCTGCCAGCTTATTTTGGGGCCCAATTCAGCATGCTGTTTATGATTGGCCATATATGGCTTACGTCCAGGCTATTTGATGGATGATATGAACCTACTTAGGCTAGACGATGCTCAGGGGAGACCTTTCTCTCAGTTGGACAGTCTTTTCCGGTTCATTTGAAAGAACACGGGCCTCCCAGTGGCTGCTCCCAGACTTTGAGACTCCCTTCCTAGGGAGGCTCAAGTGGCTTCTTCCTTGTCATCATTCTGTCAGCAACTGAGACTTTTCAAACTATTCTGTAGGCTTCTAAGGAATGACTGTGAGTGATTTTAATGGTGTACTGTTTTATGGGGTGCTGTTCTTATTTTCTTTAAAAAAAATCTTTTATGTTTGAATGGATGTGCTTTAAAAGGTTTTAATTCTACATGCTGTTTAATGTTATTTTAACAATAGCTTTTTATAAGTTTTTACCTCTCTTTTTGTAGCTGCTTTTAATTCTGTTTGTTTTTCCTTTTGTAAGCTGCCTTGGGTCCCAATACTGCAGAAAAAGTAGGATATAATGAAGAAAGGAAGAGGAGGAGGAGGAGGAGGGATATAAATGAATGAATGAATGAGAGGAAGAAGAGGAAGAGGAAGAGGAGGGGTATAAATGAAAAGAGGAGGAGGAGGAGGAGCAGCAGCAAGAAGAAGAAGAAGAAGAGGAGGAGGAGGAGGAGGAGGAGGAGGAGCAGGCGGCGGCGGCTTGGCAGGACCAGATCAGTAGCTACATCTTCTAGGAAATGGATGGTGAACCTGTAGCCTTTCAGATGGTGTTGGACTGCAACTACCATAGTCCACCATCATTTGTGATGGTGAATGAGGATGATAGGAGCAGCACTCTAACAGTGGCCAGGGGGCCAGATATTCCCTTATTCCGGTTGTAGGATAAGGAAAAGAGCAAGAGAAAACTCTGTTCTCCACATCTACTCATTATAACATTTGCAGCACTGCTTTCAAATGATGCATCAAAATGTTTCCGGACTTTGCATTCTTTGCTGTTATTCTCTGTGATTTAGGTAATGGCTAAAGAGCAGCTCAAACTTTCCTGCATGCATGTAAATCATTCTTTTAACAGAGCATCCTTCCTTAAGAATTTTGGCTGATCACTTGCCATTGTTAGCAAAGCAATGAAAATCTACTGGAGGGGGTCTTTTCTTTTTTGCACTTATAAGAACTTAATGAGGCAAAATTGGGAGCTGATTATCAGGAGTTCTTCCTTTCCTCTCTTTGGGTCTTATTTACGAAAGCTTATTATGAGTAAAGCATAGGGAGGGCAATATGCAGTGATTAGAATCTGGCTTAATTATCTCTCTTTAGCCAGCTCAAAATATTCCAAAGGAGGCAGACAAATGAGAAATATCCAACGATGTATTGGCAGAGGTCCCTGAGTGAAAAACTTCTATTTTTGTTGTTGTGAACTTTTAAGCTATTTTAAGATATGCCCTTCATCTTAGAACATTTCCTGTGGGAAATTGCAGAGGGGTACAGTTTTTCCTGCAGAGATGCAAACTAAGGAAGCCACATCGGAGAGTGAGACCCTAGAGAAGAAAGCTGTTGGAAGCAGGAGTGGATTGTTGCTAAGCCAACAGGAACTGGCTGGTCAGGAGAATTTAAGAAAACCTGTGCTGGATCTAATGAAAATTCTGTTATATAAAACAAACATTCTTCTTAAAACATGCAGGAGTGAAATTGATTTTTTTAAAAATCAGCTTTGGCTTTGATCCTACCCATCTCTAGAATGTATTTCATGAAACCCTTCCAAGACTGAACTTCAACACTGAAGCCAATGCTGCCCATGCTATAATTCGACTTTAATTGTTTATGGAATCCTGAGCTCTCTAGTTCAGGGAGGGGTGTTCAGAAATCTTAGAGAACTCTGGTGCTTCACCAAACTTTAAGCCCCAGGATGCCATAGGAAGCAGACATAGTAGTTAAAGGGGAATCATAGTGCTGCAACTGCATACAGTTGGGTCTCCACATTCACTAGGGTTAGGGGCACAGGATGCTTAGAAGAGTGGGAAAATCTCAAATGTCTGAAAGGGTGTGTGTGTGTGTGTGTGTGTGTGAAGGGGGCTGAGGCATACTGGGGAGAACGAGCACATGGAGTCCAAACCAGGTCAAGGATAGGAGAGGGGAAAGGGTTGGTGGCCCTATACTTCCTCTCCCTCACCCATTTCTTTCCTTGAATGTGGCCAGGCAGCAGGTGGCGGTGGCGGTAGTGATGGCAGAGGAGGAGGAGCAGGAGGAGGAGGAGGCGGCAGCAGTGGTGAAGAGGGCGTTTATAGGGCTGCACAATCTGATAGGAGCCACTGGCAGGGAAGGTTCCCCTGGAACAGAAGTGCTTGACATGCAGGGTCGGGGTTTGAACAAACTTGCAAATAATCAAATCTGTGAAAGTCAGACTGGCAAATATGGAGGTCTAACTGTAGTGTGAAAGGGCCCATGGTCTATCTAGCACAGTGTAGTATTGTCTGAACTGGACAATAGGATAGTTCTAGGAAAGCCACAAGGAGGGTTTGAAAGCAATAGTCATTTATTCTTTATGTTATTTGTTATTTATATCCTACCTTTCTGATTCTCCAGAAACTATTGCTGAGAGGCTTTGTGAATATTTGTTGCTGTGTGCTTTCATGTTGTTTCAGACTTATGGTGACCCTATTTATCCTCCATGAATGAATCTGTCTATGAGAACAAATTTTGGATGGCGGGGGGATCAATATGTGCCTATTGCTGACATTCTTGCAAAATATGCAGACCAAGGACCTTTTATGTTCCTAAACAGGAGTAGAAACTCCAAAACATGTAGCACATTATTTATCCTTTGTGGATTATGCAGATTATGTACTCTTGCTCTGAAAATGTTTAAAAACAGAACTGTGGGACATAGGACTTATATCATGAAAGGAAAAACAGCCAAAAGACTATACAAGGCCAGAACCAGTCCTGTCCTGGTTTAATTTTGTTTAGAAACAAGGCTTTACCAATTTCTTCATGCTCAGTTTCTTGTTTCTTTTGTAAGACATCTAAATTGGTTTAAAACTGAAGGCCTCCAGTAATTATATTTTTAGTAGGGACAATGCTACAGTGCTTTTAATCATTGTTGTAACTTAAATGATAATTTATGGTAGAGATGCAGAATCTTCAGTGCTCCAGTTATTTGAGGCTGGAGATTTTGGATGATGAATCCTCATCACTAGCACTAGTGCTGCCCTATCCCATTGCTAGCTGCTTCTTAAGGTTGATAACTTCTTTAATCTTGTTTCTCATGTGCCATTCAGCATTCATCCATCTGCCATGCATCCTGCTAGCACAAACATCTGTTATCTCAAACATCTCTCCTTTTAACTCCACCAAGGCTGACTAAATGGAAGCCCGATTAAGGAGAATATCTGGAACCCTCTTTATTTGTTCAGTTTTTGAATACTTTGGTTAAGAAGCTGCACTAATGGATGTAGTTGCCATGATAGAAGTCCATTGTAGCTACTTCTGCTGACACCACAGTCCTCTAAACATACCCCTTAAGTCAGGCAGCACCCCAGCTGAAGGGTTTCTGAGGTACTTCAGATTAAGGTGCTATGAAATTATGTCTGGAGCTTTCTCCTAGTTGTAGTGTGCATTGAAATAGGCAACTGAAGAGAACTTTCAGGGTCTTGCTGCAGCTGCTTGTTTCAACATGCCCCATGATCAGTGGTGGAGCTTAGCATGAGTGGGGTAGGGGTGGGGATGGAGGGGCATGGGCAGGGCTACAGCATGTGTGGGTGGGGCTATGGCATGCATGGGCGGAGTGACAATGTGTGGGCAGGGCTACAGTACATGTGGGCAGAGTGACAGCACATGGGGGGCAGGCAGGGAGCGGTGCTGCCCCCCAAAAGGTGCTGCCCAGGGCACACTGCCCTATTGCCTTCCTGTCCCCACGCCAGTGCCCATGATTGGGAAAGAACTTCAGTGCTATGTACCGGTATTCCCATCTGCAGTGTCTGGGAAAATCCTTGGGCTGGAGTGCTGTCTGTCTTAAGAGGCAGGTTTCTGGGGTCGTGTTAGGTCATGAATGACTGTGAAGAATGAATCCAAAAGTTATGAGATTGTAAGTCCAGCTTACTATCTCATAAACAATAGATAGATGCTAGCCCTTGTTTTTCATTGCATTTGTAGTACATTTTGCTATTTTGATGCATGATTTGCTTGCATAATTTGTTCTCTTATAGAAGATGAAAAATGGAAACTCACTGACCTGATCATTATCCTCACATGTGCATTGTCTGTGAAACTGGAATCGATGTTATATATATTTGACTTTTTAAAAAACATATTTAATATATGCATAGCACATTAATGCAGCCCTGGTCAGCCAGACCAGTGTTACCAGCCATGCTGGAGTCGTAAACTTTGAAGAAGAAATACTCACCATGAAAGTCCTCATAAACAGATTCCCAAGGGGAATCCAAAAAGGCAGGTAACAGTAAAGATCACCATAAACAAGCCAGTTTCAGCAATTTTCAAGTAGGTCTTTCATCAAACTAATGGGTTTTAATTGCCCATTCAAGACTAACTCACTCCAAAATACTTTGCATTACAAGTACATTATAACAATATATTGCTACTGGGAAACTCTCTCTCTTCTGTCTCACTTCTCTGAGGACTGCAGCTAAGCTCAGAGGGAAAAGGGAAGGCCGAGAGGCTAACGGAAAAAATTCTACGACTTTGGCCCTGGAAGCCTTGTTTCCACTACAACACTGGTTAGTCCACTTTCATATGAAGATGAGCTTTGTTCTATATTTGTTTCCACTTTTGAGTGGATAATTGAACAGATAGCTATTGATGGCTGCTATTCTGAGTTCCAGCTCATAGCTACACTATTCATTCACATTCACTCGCCTTGATGTGACTTTATATTCTGCAAAATTGCAATGGCTGCATTTTACTATTAGTTTATGACTACTAGTCATGATGGCTATTCATTAGCTGCAGTGACAGGAGCAGTATTCCAGCTACCGAGGAGCATAAGAAGGGGGGGTGCTATTGGGCCCATGTTCTGCTCTTGGACTTCCAATAGCATGTCTTCCTACTGTTCAGATTTGGCAGGGACAATCCCTGTTAGTACTCTGATGTCACACATGCCATTGTCCCTTGTGCATGGTTTTACACTCTACTGGTGTGCTTTCTGGATCTCAGGATTTCTGTTGTGTGCCATTGCAATACAGCCCACTTCCTTTCTGTGATCAGTTTCTTAATGTAGTTAATTTAGCAAGATTGGGCATACTAGACAGAGGAATGCTGTGGTACAGCTCCTTTCCTCTGTTAAGGTCCTTACTTTCCTACCTTAAAGATGGTTTGGTAATTTATAAGGAGTATGACTGGAACACTGTGGATCTCACTAATGACTGGAGAAAGCCCAGTGGGTTTCTGCTTGATTTCCATTCCTCTTTAGCCGTTCCTCTTCCCTGGAATCTGTTAAGCTCCCCAGGATATTATTTTTGCCAGAGGAGCATTTAAACAAGCTCCCTTAGTCATCCTCCCACTCCAATCTGATGATACTTCAATTTCATCCTAATATATGAGACGAGCAGTCAGTAAACCACAGGAAACAATAAATGCAATGCACAAAATAAGCCGTTTCAGTAATTAAACAACTTCCATCCCTTTTACTCTTCTCTTGCAGCACTGAGTTTGATGGGCTCTTTATCTTTGGCACAACATAAGAGAATGATGCAGCAAACAATCACATGGAGAATGAGAGCAAGAGAGTGAGAGAGAACTGGCACTTAAAATAATTTAAATTCCTCATTTCCAAGACACTTAGTTTTAGAAAGAAAAATCCAGTGGCTACAGATCAACATTCTGATGCAAATGCCCAAATGTTTTAAGATCTCCTGGGTCTGGTTGTTGGCTCTCAGTCATCCCAGGGAGGCTTGTTTCCTGCACACTGTACTCAGAGGAAGGGATAAATATGTTCCAGGTGTGTAGGGATCCAGTTCATCCACTCACACATTTGTCACTTTTCAGGTCTCAAAGTAGGATGATCACATGCAGAAGGGGAAAGGCCTCCTGCAGCTTCAATGATTATGTAGAAAAGCCCAACTTTTATACCTGGCCACTCTCATTCAAAGTCAAGTGTGTTGTAATTATCATCTTTTGTATATCTATACTAATTGCTAGTTGGCATGTTTGCTGACTTCAGGTTTCTTTGCTTATGCACACCCACTCTCTTCCAGCATCTTCTCTAACCTGCAGCCATTCTCTCTTCCCTTTATTTCCTCCATTAAATCCACATATTTGATTATGCACAGGTACTTATATATATTTTACAAAAAAGATTAAAGTTATTTATTTTCTCTGACTCTCTCTCTCTCTCTGTACGTGTGTGTGTGTGTGTGTGTGTGTGAGAGAGAGAGAGGTTATTGTTCAACACCTGCCTTGTAAATCCCATAACTCTGCTTGTGAGATCAAGTATGATATCTCACATTTTTCAACAGAATGCCACCATGCTTCTTTTCGTGCAGTCCTATAATCACCTCATTTCTTTTTTTCAGTATGGACTAAGTTACGGTTGTCAACACCCCTATGACCATTTTGGTTTTTTCCTATCATAATTTTAACCCTCAAGTTGTTTCTGTTCTGAATATGAACAGATCTGCTAGTTCTTAAATTTCCTGAAAAACAAACTGAAACTATATTTTCTCCATCTGATGGATTCAATAGGTTCAGCTGTATCCCAGCATAGGAAGCACCCATCTGCCGAGTACTTATTAGGGAGGAAGATCTGCTCAGGAAAATAAAACAAAGGAGAGATGACAACCCTAACACAGCACTAACATGGTTAAATACACAAGGACACAAACCAAGGTTTAAACCAAGACTTTTAAGAGTTCAACATTCAAAGCCTTGGACTCAGATGAATGAATTTGTCAGTTTTGTTTTCTCCCAACTTTGCTTCTTAAAAAGCCCCTGAAGTTCTTTCTGTCCTGAATATGAAATTTGCAAATTTTTGTATATTCTTGTCAAAGACAAGCTGAAACAAAATGCTCAGCCATCTCCCCTCGCCAATCCCTTCTGGCCCTGATTCTTTGCTGTCTACAGTGTAACAATGCAGGTGCATTTGTTGATTCAATATCTTCCCCATTTCTTCACCCAGGTTGGACAGAACAGCTCCTGAACCTGCAAATCTGTACACATTGACCTAGGGGGGAACCCATAGAACACAGTGGGGCTTATTTCTGACTAAGCTATACAGGGCTCTCCTAAGCTAATGTGAAGAAGTGAGATCTCTCACAGTAAATATTGATGGTTGGTGTTCCTTTGCGCCCCCGGCCATTCACATGCAGCCTGTAAAAAGCAGTGGAGGGAGGATGAAAAAAGCTATGTGCCATGGCCGATAGTAATTCAGATCCTATAACACTATACACAATTGGCCAATCATCAGTTCTCTTGCATATCTTTACTCACTATTGGCTCTGGAGATCTAAATGGATGTGCCTTTCTCTTCAAATGTACAGTGTTCTAAAGATCTTACTGTTCTCTTGTAAAGGTACCTCTGTTCTCCTCACCTCCAGTTGACAAGGAGGAGGAGGAGGAATGCCCAAAGAACCTGGTTGAATCGCTAATACAGAACCACGAGTCTCTTGTTTTTTGTTTTTTTGTTTTTTTAACTGCAATATAACCTAGATATTTTTTTTTAAAAAAAACATGCTTTGAATAGGAATAAAATGTTACAGTTGGTAGTGGGTGCTGTAATTGAATGATCTGGGACGCATTTGATTGTTTAAAACAAAAACAAGAACAAAGGAAAACTATAGCAACAAATACAGCAGGCAACAGCAAAATAAACTCCCTGTGCTTATCTCCATAGGCCCTCAAGAGGAAGGTGTAACATATGACAAGCATAGGGCAGCAGGGCTGAAAACTGAAGAGGGCTTTAATAGTTGTGCAAAAGACAAAATTTCAGCAGGTGTTGTTTGTCATATAACCAGGGAACAAGTAACACCTGTTGAAATTTGATAAAACCTCTTCTATACAACATTCCTCTTCTATACAGTTTTCAAACTGGCAACCTTAGGCAAGGATGGGGAAAATGCAGCTTGTTGGCTGCGGGAACCTTCAACTCTTATTTAGTGGCTTCAACAGTAGACCCTCACACAGGTCTGCAGACTAAGCAAAACAAGCAAACAAGCAAAAAACAACCCTGAGTGAAAGATCTCCCAAATTTCTGCAAAGACTTAGCAGTTGGGACTGATTTTCTCCCTATTGCCTCCCAAAACACAAATCCTAAATGGCTGATTTTCAGCCCAAATCACCACTTCTAGACTGACCAAAAATACATCCTTCTGTATCGAATGCAACTGCCCGCCATGATGTAGGAGGAGGTAAGGGAGGAGGTGGTGAACATTCTTCTCCCCTTATATGTGTTTTTTCTTTATTGTGAAAATGTATTCATTTATTTATTTTCCTATAGTTCTGGTGGCATGGAACCCAAAAATAAGTTGAGCCTAAATAAAATAAATCCTAGCCATTTAAAATGTGAACAGGGCAGATAAATGAATTATGAACCTTGATGCCATCATAATACTTAGTATGGACAGGAGGAGGTATGGTGGTAGAGGTAGAACAAGCCAATGCAGGAGAAGTGTAGAGAGACGTCTGGTGGCTGTTCCTCCTTCTGGTTCACCATCCAACCTGGTACTGTAGTTGAACACCATCAGACCACAAGGTACTGCTGCTTAATGCCAGGTCAGTGACTGGAAATATATTTATGATCCTGGACAAGCATGCTGACCTAGCATGTATGAAACCTGGTTAACTGAAGAGGGAGGTGTCAAACTGATTCAGCTATGCCTACTATGTTTCCACGTCCCTCAACAAGCAAGATCTGACGGGAGGGAGGAGGAATCACAGTGATCTATTCTGAGTCCATTCCTCTATTGGGGTGCCCTGTCCACAATCTCCAAGGTGGCAATAGGGCAATGAAACAGGACACATCGGATATTGGTGTGCCCTCCACCTTTTTGCCCAACTGTCTCCCTGCCAGAGCTACTGGAGGTTATCTTGGAAGTTGTATTAAGTGGTATTAATCTCCCCCTCAATTTATTTAGGAGCCCTGGTTGCGCAGTGGTTAAATGCCAGTACTGCAGCCACAAGGTTGTGAGTTCGATCTTGCCGGGCTCCAGGTTGACTCAGCCTTCCATCCTTCCGCAGTTCGGTAAAATGAGTACCCAGCTTGTTGGGGGCAATTAGCTAAAACACATTGTAAACCGCTTAGAGAGCACTTAGCTGATAAGCGGTATAGAAATACATGCTATTTGTAATGTATAATGTATTGCATGTTGTTTGCCGCCTCGATCCATTTGGAGAGGCGGGATACAAATAAATAAATATTATTATTATTATATTATTATTGTATTGGAGGATTTTTAATATCCATGCTAAGGCACCCTCATCAGGGCCAGCTCAGGATTTCATGGCTTCTGTAGCAGCCATGGACCTGTCTCAATTACTATCTGGCCCTACACATGTAGCAGGCCACACTCTTAATTTTTTTTTCTTATTGGGATGATGGAGATCTGTGGGTGGGATGAGGGTTGAAGGAACCCCATTGTCATGGATACATTACTGCCTGATAGGGTTTAGATTTAGCATTAGCATGTTGTTGACACCCAGATCTATCTTTCCTTTACAACTGATGCCAAAGAGGTTGTGGTAATACTAAATAATTGTCTGGATGCAGTAGAGGATTGGATACAGGTGAATAGACTAAGGCTTAATCCAGACAAGACAAAAGTGCTGCTGGTCAGTAGGAAAACCAACCTGGGATTGGGATCAAAACCTGTTCTGGATAGGGTTGCTCTCCTCATGAAAGACCAGGTTTGTAGCTTGAGGTACTTTTGGAACCAGTGTTACTCTTGGAAAGCCAGGTTTCTTTGGTGACCAGGAGTGCCCTTGGCCAGCCCTTTCTTGAGGAAAGCAAATTCAACCATAGTGGTTCATGTCTTATTTCCCACCTGATTAGACTACTATAATGTGCTCTATGAGGGACTGCCATTGAAAAGTGTTTGGAAGCTGCAGCTAGTGCAAAATGCAGTAGCCAGGTATGCATTTTAGAGACCATATAATACTGGTTCTGCAAGAAGTACACTGGCTTCCAATTTGCTTTTATGCTCAGTTCAAGGTGCTGGTCTTGACCTACAAAGCCCTAAACTACTTGGGGCCAAAATGTCTGAAAGACTGCCTCCTCCCATATAAGCCTGCCAGAAATTTGAGATCTTCAGAGGAGGCCCTGTTGCTTGTCCCAACACTTTGTGAAGTGAGGTTGGTGGATACACATAGCAGGGCTTTCTCTGTAGCAGCACCTTGACTGTGGAACTCCCTGCCCAAGGAAGTTAGGCTGGTTCTATCTCTTTTAAGCTTCCAAAACATTGCTGTTCCTCATGGCATTCAGTGTTTGAAACTGCTGTTTTAAAACTAGATTCTAGGATTGCTTTTAGAAGTCTTCCGGAGTTTTTCAAGAGTATTTTGATGTGTTTTTAAAATGTTTTATCTTTGCATTTTTTTAAAACTGTTTTTTATTTGTTCATCACTTCAGGAGCTCTTGTGGGTTGGGAGGGGATATAGAAATGCCTTAAATAAATAAAATATAAATGAATTTGGGAAGATTCTGTGTCTTCAAAGTAATTGGTAATGAGATTGTGGCCAAATCATGTTTAACCATTGAGCTGAGCACATTTGTGGCTTAAGGAACCCCTCTTAGGCAGAGACATTTACAAGAAAGGCTCAAAACAGGTAAAGTATGTGTGTGTTTTGAAAAAGGCAGAACAATCAAGCTGAGAATTAACTGAAGACACTTGGCAGGTTTGAAGCCTCTCTCCAGGATCCTACTTGCCAAATCTGCTACCTGGGTCTCTTCCATTTATCTTTTCTTATGCTTCACTTGTATATTTGCAAATAAAGCTCATTCAGATGGCAGTGGTTTCGCATGATCTTTGGATTCAAGACTGTGAGATCTGCAGCAAAATGTTGCTTCTTAGCAGAGTTCCAGCCTGCCTAGGTAGGATACCCCACTTCATTCCCCTCTCTCGGCTCAATATCAATCAGCATTCCAGGTCAGCTGAGCAGGCCCATGCCTAACTGGGCTGTTTTGGTCTTTAGTTCTACAGACCCTGGGGTTGTTTCAAAGCTGTTCATCTTTAGTTAAGTGGGGCTTGGACTGCTACTTTGAGAGCCATTTCAAAACAGATAGCTTTATCACATGCTGGTTTGTTGCACAATCACACTGGCTTAGTTCTCTTTTTTGTCTCTCCTTATCACATGATGATGTTGCTCTCCCATTGTTGAATTGCATTTCTATCATTATTGACTTGTCTCTTTTCACTCATGGGAAATATCTGTGAATGGCTCCAGTAATACCATATGTCCATTATTATCTATTGATGCAATGGTGTCATTCTGCTGGAATTCTAATATTGCAATAGTCATGGGGTGTCAGTGGCTGTTGTTCTCACCTCCCCCTCCCGGTCCCCAAGCAGGGTTTGCTCTTTGCACTTCTGGTGTCCAGACAAAGAGGACATCATAGTGCAGGTGAACAATGTTGCTTTACTCTGTTCTCCAGTATGGTTTTATCTCTAGCTATAACTATCTTTTGATGTAATTGCACACTTGCGCTACCTTGGGAGTTACCAACAATTACACCATTATGGCAAAACAGTGAACCATGACTCTGGAAGAATGAAATGCTGAAATGGCAGCAATGACAGGAAAAACACAGTGCTGAAATGATGGGAGGAAGTCCCCCGATATGCTGAAATTGTGCAAAGAAATTAAAAAAAGAAAAAATATATCACACACACTAGGTTGCATGGACAGGCAGAGCATCAGTGAGGTGGGGTGGAAGACTGATTGCAGGAATGTGCATGACCAAACTGGCAGCATGGTGTTATTGCAGAGACTGAGTGATAGTGATTGTTTCTCTACAGTGTGTTTTCATTTCCTTAAATGATGCAATTCCTGTGAGACAATAGGCTGGTGTGATAAAGCCCAGAGTGGGTTGATTGGGTAGGAGAGGATGTGAATCCCAGGAATTAATATACAGGAGTAAAATGGGTCTGAGATGTCATATGCACAAAAGGGAGCTGAGACTCAGCAATGATGTCAAGAAAACCCAAGGCTGGAACTAAGGAAAGGGACACCTGGCATTTCCATGATGGGGCTGATCTTTGCTCCTATAGAAACCGTTTGGGTGTCTGTGCTCTTCCTTAGCATGACTGAAAAATCTGGGTCTGTGGCATCGTGCCAGTTCTTCATTGACAAACGAACTGTTCAAGAGCTTTTAATTTTCATCTGTCATTATCTTTGTGTGTGCTGAGGTTTAATGTGCAATAAATGTAAATGGGTGATGTATGTTCGTGTTTTATTAGCTCTCATTTATGTTTGGCATCCAGCATGCCTAGTTTGCATCTGAGGGAACTGAATCCTCTCCCTGATCACACTCAGATCATCTGCTCAGGTGCAGTCCCTTTCCAGCAACAGAAATATTTATTCCCGGTCTTTCTGCCACTCAGTTCCTTGAAGGCATTAAAGCCAAACAAATCTATGAGAAATCAGAACGACGACAAAACAATAAAGGAACAGAACTCTTTTAGGCAACTCATGTCTCATTCTGAGGGTCGTTTCTGAAGGCAGCGCATGACCTCTAGAGTCTAGGTTTCTTTTCTTTGACTTCCCTCCAAGACAATAAAAAGACTGACAGACTCTTTCACACTACTCAGTTATGCCACTATGATTCCACTTAACTGCTATGGCAACATCTTATTGATTTCTGGGGCTGGCAGTCGGTTGTTGTTGTTGTTGTTGTTGTTGTTGTATGTCTTCAAGTTGTTTCCAACTTTTGTTACCCTAAGGTGACCCTATCATGGAGTTTTCTGGGGTTTAGGGTGTATGACTTGCTCAAGGTCACCCAGTGGGTTTCCATGGCTGAGTACGGAAATGAACCTGCTTTCCAAAGTCAAAGTCCAATACTCAAACCACTATATCATGCTGGCCCTTATTTGGCAGTTTAGGGAGGGGGTATTTGCAGTTCTCAACCAAACTACAAACCCCAGGATTCCATAGGACACAGTCATGGCAGTTACAGTGGAATTGAATTGCTACAATGGCATATTATGAAGAGACTATAGAGTAAGACAAGATAAGTCTTAATGTTCCTCCAAGTCTTTCCAAGTTCCCTTAGTTAGGGATATTGCCTTGATTTTTACAACTCCAGGGTGTGGTGGAGAATGGAGAATATTTGGGAGAACCTAAAAGATCACATACTATTGTGCCTCCCAGTTTCAGATCTCCTGGCTCTCTCCTACAGTCTGTCTCTCTATCTCTCTCCATCCATCCATGGCATTTATTTAGTGCTTCTTGGCCCACTGTAACTCCAAAAGCAATGCACAATAGACAAAAACATGTAGAAATACTAAATTACTAAATGTTGGGAAAATTAAAATTAAGAGATTTTAGTAAGTCTCCCAATTAGCAGAGCATTTAGGAATGCACAAAACAGAAGCTGAACAGATTACCAATTGCACTTCTATCACCCTGCCCCAGACACACTTAATCTAGCTCAAAATAAACACAAAACAGTTTGGTTAAAAGTATGTAAAAGGTTTTACTCACAGAATCATGTGCATAGTTTACACAGGTTCATATTTTTGAAGAGAGGTAAGAAGAAAAAAATAAGCAATCACATGCTTACAAGGAAGCATCTTTGCTAGAGGATTGGAGACTACATGCTCCCATGAGGAAGGTAGAACAAAATAAGAGGTTGTAACACCAAGCAAGGGCTTTTTAAGAACAAAGGGATGTGTACATGCAAGGGAAAGTAGGTGCTGACCAAACAACAGGAAGTTTAGTCTAGGCAGTCCCTCTATACCCACAATAAACATGCAAACTAACTGGCCAGTTAATTAAGCATGCAAAGATTGCCACTCCCAATACTAAAAACCAGTTAAACTCCTCTTTAAAAATAGTTCTAAAAGCAGACAATCAAAAACAGGCAGAGCAGGCAGAATAGTTAACTTTGAAATGGAGGTACTCTGGTTCTCATAGCCTCAGAGTCCCAGAAGAAATTTTTTAAAGGCCAAGTAGCTATGTTGATCCAGATAAACAAATCAGTTCTGCATTTTCCATCTACACTGCAGTATGTCTTTTGTATGACTGATGGGTCTTAATTGCTAATTCAAGACAAACCCAGGTTGATTAAACATGACTTAATCGTGTTTACAGTGGACCCAATTAAATTAATGGGATTTAAGTTACTCTTGATAAACTTTCTGTATTAATATCATCATGTCTAGTTCAAGCATGATTAAGTCTGGATCTGAACAGATATAAAGATTTTACTTTTAGACTCAGGGAGGGAACATGCATTCATTCAAGAAACAGTATGATATAATTTAGGATATTTTTTTTAAAAAGCTTTTTAAAAATGGGGCTCTGCATGCCAGTTCCATCATTTCCTAGTTCCTGCCTGACCTGGAGCAAGTTGCCACTTACCTGTTGCTCAGAATAATTGCTGCAAATTAATTTTTGCTGATTGTATTTCACATCTGTGAACATAGCGAAAATGAGATGACAGAGAATAATTCCAGTCCTGCAGTCCCAGTGACTACCATCTTCATAGCAAAAGGAAAATGACAGAGCAAAGAAGTTTGAAATCGGCATATTTTTCTCCCTAAACTAGAGATGAGGAGGGTATTAGGAGATGGGAAGAGAGGGACAGAAGGAGCAGCTTGATTGCTTGGAAAGACACCCATGTAAGAATAAAATATGAGAGTCACGGTGCTCAAGTGGTTGAAATGATGGGCTGGGACACAGGAACGACAAATTGTAGTCCCCATAGTGGTGAGCCATAAAATTCACTAGATGAGCTTGGGCCATCCTGTCTCTTTCAGTCAGACCTACCTCACAGGGCTGATGTAATGATTCATACTATTGGTTGATATCTCGTATGGAGTGTATGGTAACATATACATATGGATCTATTGTATGCTGATTTATATTTATTGTGCTGATTCATAATGAAGGTTGAACTTAAAAAACATATCAACCCCTCCTCAAAAAAAAAGATGTAAGAATAAACTGGGGAAGTGGAGAGCTGTGTTCCTCATCTTGAGCTTATTGGAAGAAAGATGGGATAGAAACATAATTAAGTCTTACTTTTATAAAATGACACAGACTAGGCAAGGGAGGACTGCATTTTCCATGTGCACTGCAGGTGATCTGAAATTCTATGTGTCAAGGTAACAAATTAATGTGTTAGTGTTCTTATTAATTCATTTATATCCTATCTTTTCCCCAATATTGGAACCCAAGGTAGCTTGTAAAAGTTAAGACAAACAGAGTTAGAAACAAAACAAAACAAAACAGAAAGCAAAACCATGTTAAAAGTTATTAAAAGATATCCTTCAACATTTCACAGATAAAAACTGGGACCTGTGTGATCAGGCTACATCACAGAGTATGGTCAAAATAGGTAAAGTTATTAACTGCGAAAAATACCCCAGCTAGGAGAGGCTGTAGCAGTTTGCTTTGGCCTGAGGTTACTGGGAAGGGCAAATTTCAGCCCCTGCATACACCCTGATTCAATATAATAAGAATTGGCTCCATATGATCTTATTTGGCAATATATGTGATTCAGACTTGATATCAAGGTGATCCTGCATTGACTTGATAGCTGAGCCCATTTAGATGATGACAACCTGGCAGGCACATATGCTAGAGACTCTCTACCTCCAAGGCACGGTGAGGTCATAAGCAGGAAATCATGCAGAAATGTTGGAAATGAAAGATTGCTGCTAGCTTTGACAGCAGTAAGTCACAAAACGGGACAATTCCAGCCAAATCAATAGTCACACCAAGGCACCTTGTCCTCTCACCTGCATCCTCCTTCCATTGTCTCCAATCTCATCCTCAAATACCGGACTATCACACAGTCATTAACGCCTTTATCACCCATTGCTAAGCCCATCAGACCGTTCTGGACTGTATTGTCTGACTATGAAACTCCATTGTTTGAGTGACACTCGTTCCTTCAAGGTGGATTTGGGTATAAAAAGCCCTGATTTCAGGCAGATCAGGGCACTACCTTGCTTGCAGGACCCCACTTTGTCATTAAGATTCCTGATGAGTACTGTCCTTGGAAGCAAGCCTAAGCCATTTCACTTCCATTCCCATCCTCTGCAACAGTAAATATTGCCTGATCTCTGAAATCTTTGCTATCCACTTTCCTCCCTTTCTCTTCAGTTAGCCTTGTGCGATTGTGTATGTGAGTGACAATCTTCGTGTATGTGTTGAACATTTCTCCACTAAACACAATTTTAGCTTATTTCTGAGTTTTATGGCTGGTTTTTCCCTGCAGTGACCTCGTAGACATTGGTGGGAGGTCTTGCTAGGTTTCCTTCCTCTCACAAGCCTCCAATTAAGATCTGTTAATTTCCCCAATTTGCACAGAGGTATGGGTATGACTAGAGGGCTCTCAGGGGTCCCCTATACTTTGGGATAACATAAGTTCCACCCAGTGATGTTTCTAGGCCCAGCAGAGCCTAGGGCAAGCATGGAAATTGTGCCTCTAGGTGCTGCTGCACCGCTGCTGCACTGGGCCAGGAAGCAGCAGCGGCACGTGCAGGAGGTGGTGGGGGTGGTGGCAGCGGCAGGTGTGGTGGTGAGCAGGGTGCAGTAGCTCCCAGAATTCCTGACTATTGGGCAAGTTGGCTGGAGCTTCTGGGAGATGAAGTCCAAAAAATCTGGAGGACCAAAGTTTGGGAATGGCTGCTTTTAAAAGATTCATTAAAAGACAGAAAAGAAGAATCAGCAGAACACACCATAAGCAGCACCACTAAAAGACTATCCAAACAGTGAAAATTTCACTTATCAACAAAATGACAATCAGAAGGGAGCCATCTAAGCCTCCCTAGAGAGGAGGTTCCAAAGCAAGAGCAGCCACTGAGAAGGCCCTGTCTTGGATTCCCATGAAACAAACCTGAGAAGGTGATTGTCATGTCCTATCTTGGAGACTGTGGCAGCGAGGAGGAGGATTCTAACTCCAAGGTAGTGGCTTCCCCAGAGGCTGAAGTGTACCCAGAAGCTGGTCCAGAGGGAGTTAATACACAATAACAACACGGGCCTAAGCCAGGGGAACAAATAGAGGAAGACATAGCTGACACACCTACCTTACAGCAGAGACACTATGAAAGGGAGGTCTTGCATCACTTGGCCTGTTTAAATAGTAAGCAAGCCCTAATGAGAGAACACCTGTGGCAACAGCAGCCATAGATAAAAGAGGGCTCCAGCTGGCCTTTCCTCTGAGGGTCAGCAACTGGTTTCTTTGGTCCTGAAACCCTGTGCTGTGCTCTTGGATCAGGTGGTCCTGGAGCTCTGCCTGTTTGGACTATGGTTTGTATTTGCCCCTTCAGATTTGTTTGCTCTAGGCTGCCTTTCTGTTTGGACAATCTGATTCTCACCTCATGAGTAGGAGCTGTGTTGTTTGTGAATTACAGCCTGCTCTGCTGTAGACATGACAATGGTAGGAAAGAAGGATCTCTCCTAAAGATTTTAGCCTTGCCCCCCCTCTGCAAAAAAAGAGAAAGATTGAGAGAGAGAAAGAGAGAGGGGGGACACACAAGGAAGTACAGAGGTGCAGAAAATGTGTTTGCAAATATGTATATAGAAGCACATTTATATATTTAAAACAAGACTGTAATGACTATAAACAATTATTATCTGAGGGTTGTCCATCTGTCTTGCTGCTGTGCCATCAAATGCCCTCATGGTTCTTGTGTGAGACTTTATTTGTACACCACCCTTGAACCACTTCTGTCAACACAGACACTCTCTATCTCAACTCCTTCACACTAATAACGCTATAGCAGCATTCTCAGAGGCATAAATCTATAATACAAAAATTAATTTGTTAATGGAAGTTCAGCATAATAGGTTAACAACCTTAATCCAGATTGTACCTAGCTAAAATTAACTCACATCACTCATTCATATTTCTAATTAGGGCCCTTTCTGTACCTTATCTGCATCCTGCAGTGTCCCAGCTGTCACTGGCAGTGATTTCGCCAGGATGGGAGCATGTCCCAAACGCTCCCCTCCACACCTGGCTAGCTGCTGTTAGATGGTGGCAGTTGGGACACGCTCCTTTCTTCTGCATTGCAGCCAACCTTTTCCTGTGCTGCACTGAGGGAGGAAGTTCCTAGATAGTGAATCCTGCCTTTCTGCATGGCCCCTGCATGGCGGACATGATTGCTGTGGAAAAGGTGCCTACTGCCAGATTTTTTTCTGGTAATATGCATGATCACAATGGCTGGGGATGTGACAGAAGCGGGACTGCTATGATGTCATGCGGTAGCACGCTTTGTGGCCTGGCTTCAATGTGTCCTCATGCCAGGATGGGGCCGTAGTGCGGAAATGGCCCAAGTGACCTGAGTCTCATTCAGCTCTATCTCTGACCCTGATTAAGGATTCATCCAAACTTATTAAAAGGGCCAGAAAGTCCCAGATTTTATTCCTATTCTTTCAGATTTAATTTTGGAGATCAATACACATTTTATTTATTCCAGAATATTTGTTTATCCCAACTTCTGGTATGATCAGAAAAGTTGTCTACCACCTTGGTTTATTTTAACCCAATATAAAATCAGAAGGAAGAGGTACAAAATCTGGGATGTTTCAACCAGCCTGGATATGCCCTAATTAATTCTCACTACATCTTTAACAGATATTCCTACTTTTGACATTGATTTCTAACCATGACTGACTCATGTCTCTTCCCCTATCTAACCGACTGGCACATAGAACAACCTTCAAGCATACTATCCAAACAGCCAGTCAGCAGTCACTCCCAACATTCTGTGCTCTCATCCCCTCCTGACAGATTGTTGTTGTCACTGCTGTGTGCCTTCAAGTCACTGGGGGCTGAGATTGTGTCACATGCCCAAGGTTACCCAGTGGATTTCCAGGGCTGAGCAGGGAACTAAACCCTGGTCTCCAGAGTTGTAGTCCAGTGTTACACTAGCCTGGTTCTCTGACGGATTACTTACCTTATTACATTACACATAACCATACTTTACCCTGATTTCTCTAATAAACACAGCCTCACTTTTAAAACAAAAGTCCATACTATAACTATGAAGCTGCTGTCAGGGATTCCCCCTCCCTGATTCTGTTGAATCTCTCCTTTTGTTGCATGGATGGTGTTTTTCAGGCTATTGGGCTGTTCAGAAGGAGCCATGCCTGGACAAAGAGTTTGCTTTTAATTTGTACAAGGTCTCCACATGGTGCGGTCTTTTAGGTTTAGCTTGTATTGCAATCTACTGGAGTTTATTAGCCATAAATATTGTGACTTCCTTTTCCGATTGTCGGGTTTTCATACCTTTCAGTTCTCCCCCACTTTATTAAATCTGAGAGCAATCCCATTGCAATATACTGCACTTGGAGCAAACATAAGACTCCTTATTACATCTGGAAGTTGGAAAATGTTATTAATCTGATCTTTCCTTATTGCTTTCCTAATCATCTTGATATTAAACAATGGGAACTGGTTAGTGCAGCAGGCCAGTTATTTTAAGGGCTTTACTGCTGTGTGAGGAAAGAGACAAACCCAACAAAGTGAATCTCATCCCTACATAGAAAGAAATTTAAAACCACAAGGGAAAACTGAGGAATTGGCTACTGGCTGGAGGAAGAGTAGAAGCTCAGGGCCTTTTTGGATGTTTTTGGATTGGGATTCTTATCAGCTTCAGAGAGCACAGCTTGTGGCCAGGAGTTGTAGGCCAAAACATCTGGCGATCACTAGGATGCCTACCTTGTTCTAGGAATTTCTTATGCACTACTTTACAGGCCATTTCTTCAACATACAGGCATATATCAATTAAGAAATCCTCTGACAAAGAAGCTTCTTTTTACTGAATATTTTTACACCTGTCCTCCATCTAGCTGGAAATTTTTTTAGCAGCAGCAGCACTGGGAGAGGGAGAGAGAGGGAGAACTGAGGCAGACCTGTTTGCCTTGACCCTGGCTTGATTCAGAGATCTCCCTGGCTGTTCAGACCTGAACACAAAGAGATGTCAGGCTGGGCAGGCCTTGAGTGCGAGGCTTGGGTGTGCCTTTTGCATTTGGAGGCACTGACGGGCGGTTGGTTTTCCTCCGTGTTTTACAGAGACCTTATCAAGATCTTTACTGAAATCAAGATGTACTACTTCTAGAGCATTCTCCTGATTTACCAAACTTGTAATTCATTCAAAAGAAGTGGTTAGATTAGTCTCGTGTGACTTGCTTTTAAGAAAGCCATGTTAGCATGGGTTTAATAGGCTCTGGGTTTGATACAGGGTACCCGCACCCAGCGTCTCTGGTCTGCTGCTTTGGCCCATGCACATCAGGACTCACTGACCCTGGTTATTTTCCTTGGGTTTTGAGTTTTAAATTTCACAGAATTTCCTAATATGTCACAGGCCATCTGACATAAAGACCCTAGATCTGGCACTCCATGACATTGTGGACAATGTGGCAGTGGCCAGATTCTGATGAGAGATGAGTGGCTGGTTGGTTTTCATTGGGACAGTGTTTCTACCAGTGAGAAAGTGCACCCTGGTGGTGTGCAGTGCTCTTGTGCAGCTGAAGAGCCCCCTCAAGCCCAGTTCTGACTCCTGTGTGACCCTTAGATTTGACCATTGCAATAATTCTTCTCCTTCATTAATATTGTGTCCAGTTCGGGGCACCACCGTTCAAGGAGGACACTGACAAGCTGGAACATGTTCAGAGAAGAGTGAACAAGATGATCAAAGGCCTATGAGGAACAGTAGAGGGAGATAGATATATTTAATTTGGAGAAGGAGACAATTATTTTTTTGAGAGGGCATATGATAGGGTGACCTTGGGCACGTCACACACTCTCAGCTCTAAAAAACCTTGTGATAAGTTCACCTTAGGGTCACTATAAGTTGGAAACAACTTGAAGGCACACAACAACAGTGATAGTTATATTGAAGTATCTGAAGGGATGTCACATAGAAGCTGGAAAGTAGAACACCAATCAGTTGCTTCAAATTACAAGAAAATAGATTCCACCAAAACATTAGGAAAAACTTCATGATAGTAAGAACAGTGCATGCATCTTCAATAGACTGCTTTGAAGGGTGATCGACTCTCATCCTTTGGAGATCTTTAAGAGAGGTTTAAGTGGCCGTCATTCAGAAGTGTTTTAGCTGTGTGTTCCTGTGTGGGAGGGGACTGGACTAGCTAGATTACTTTGTAATCTTTTCCAACTCTAGGGCCCTTTCTACATGAGACGAGTGAATCGCTCCATGCTGTTACTTACCGGCTCTTCTTGAGTCTGAAGTAACACAGACTTTCCCTTGAGCCCTTCCGCAGGGCTCCTCCATTAGCGCAGGGCGAACTGGAGCAGTGCGAGGTCTGTAGATCCGCACTGCTCTGGCTCAAAGTGGCGGCTTCCAGTGTCTTCATGGGAGTGGACCAACCGCTGACACTGGCCACGCCCACAGCCTGCCCTCCACTGATCACAGGCTCGCATTGGTGTGAGCCTGCGCATCTGCACAGGTAAGCAGGAATGCAATGGTGCGTTCCAGAGAATGTAAAGACTGGATTTTTCCAGTCTTACTTAATGCGCTGGAGGGCCACTTGGGGGCGGTTTGGATTGGACTAAGGTGCGGAACTAAGTTAAATAGTCTGCACCTAGTCCGATCCAAGGTGCGGATGACCTCCATGCCAGGACTCCTTGGCCAGTTTTAACTGCCTTGTGCAGAAAGGGCCTAGGATTCTAGGAGCCTGTTAATTTCCAGAAATAACCTGTTTTCAAGTTTTAGGAAAACAGTCAGTCAAACTTAGAGACCTGAAATTGCTCACGACACTCAAATTTTAGCTTCTGGAGGATCCTGCCCAACATGTTGAAACCAGACAGGACACAATAGCCTACTTTTGTTGTTACTGCCAATATCAAAAGGTCACTTCACTAACAGAAGAGGAGAGGGAGGTTAAAAGGTTGCTTCTCCTAGAGTACTGTTTTACAACATTTTCTTTGCTTACAGTTTGTTAATTTTCACAGCAGACTTGCCTTGGGATGAGAACTGGAAAAAACACACGCATGCACACACGCACAATTGCACACACACATGCACACACACACACACATAGAGGCTGGTACCTCAAACTGTTAGGAAGGCCTCATGCATACTCTAAAGACTTTGATGAGAAACATTAAACATTTTCAATTTAGCACATCAATTTGAAAATCTAATTTTTTTTAATGCTTTGTAGCGGCAGATGCTTTTTCACGGTCCTGTCACTCCCCTCCAAGAATTATGAGAAACTTGAACCGCAAAAAGTAAATTAGGGGGGAAAAAATCTCATTTCGGTTACTCTAAGAAGAGAGGAAATTAGATTTTGATTAAAATCACTCACACATACAATTTTAGGTAAACTAATTTAGCAATACTGACTATATAATTTTTTCCCACAGCTTCTGTGTTCTTTTAATAGCTCTTTGCGAACATTTGTACTGTTGCCCTTCGCGGAGCCTGTTGTGAAGAGAAAGAGAGCTGTTAACCAAGGCTTCCTTTCCCTGTGTTCCTATGCTGATTCATTTTCAGTAGATGATTGACTGTTTGTCTGTCAATTAAAAAGTACCTAATCTTTGTAGGGATGCGATATTTAGAGCTGATCCTAAATTTCTCAGGAGACCTTTTTTTTTCTCCTTGAGAAACCTTGTGAAGTTGTTCCCCTGCTTCAGAAAAATGTGAGCACTTTACAGAATTTTCTGCTAATAATTCTTCAAGATTTGTAGGTTGACAGTTGTAATTCACCCAATGAGTATTAGTTAAGGGGGAGCAAAATGAGGACATCATCCCCTTCAGTTCTGCACCCTGGTCATTTTTTCCTTCAACTCCCAAGATACTTTCTTACACTGCAAAAAGTGAGATCTAGAATACTCAGAACATTATTATCATTAGCAAGATCCAAGATCCACCATTTAGTTAAGTCTGGCAACTAGAAGCAGGATCTCTGTCCCAATTCCTCCTTGCAGCAGTGATTGCTGGAGGGAGGAAGGTGGAACTAGTCAGTCTGCTCCACCCTGATTGAGAAGAGAACAGACCTCTGATGCTTGCAGTGGCTCTCACCCAGTAAAGCAGGATTGGGGGACTTTTATGACAGTGGCCCTAATACCGCAAATGTGAACACACAGGACTTACGAATACACATCAGTTACAGATGTGTAACTCTAGACTACATATCCATAAGTGTGATACTGAATTCCAATTCTCCTCCCCTTTCCCCTTCCCCTTCCCCTCCTCTTCCTCATCAATATTTCTTTCCCCCCCATTATATAGACTGGACTTTATCAGAAACAATGGCCTATTATCTTTTTGGAGACATGAGAGATGTGGCTGCACAGTAAATTCAAGGAAGAAATGAACAGAAAAAAAGAGTTTGAATAAAGAATTGAATGAGGGATGAATCACCAAGGAAGAATACAGATGTGTAGCCCAAGCTTGCAGGAATAATGTAAGGAAATCTAAAGCTTAAAATGAGCTGAGACTGGATAAGCAAACAAAAAGAGGGTGTACAATAGGCATTACACTTTCTGAGAGTACCAATGCAACAGAATGCATCTTGTTTCAGATGAGATTGTTGGCCAAAACTAACAAAATGAATTTCAACAGGGAGAAGTGTAAGGTACTACGCTTGAGCAGAAAAAAATGAAATGAATAGATATAGGATGGGTAACACCTGGTTTGACCTAAGAATATGTGAAAGGGATCTAGGACTCTTAGCAGACTACAAGCTGAGTATGAGTCAGCAGTGTGATGCACAAATTAAAACAGTCAATAGGATTCTGGGCTACATGAATAGGAGTATGGCGTCGAGATCAAGGGAAATGATGCTATAATTCTATTCTGTTTTGGTCAGACCCCACCTGGAATGCTTTGTCCAGTTCTGGGCACCACAGTTTAGGAAGGATTTTGATAAGCCAGAACGTGTCCAGAAGAAGGCCACCAAAATGGTAGAAAGCCTGGAAACCATGTCCTATGAGGAGTGGCTTACGTTTAGCCTGATGAAAAAAAGGTTAAGAGGTTACATGATAGCTATATTTAAATATTTGATGGGATGCCATATGGAGGATGGAGCAAGCCTATTTTCTGCTGCTCTAGAGATTAGGACACAGAGCAACGGCTTCAAACTTCAGGGAAACAGATTCCATCAAAACATTAGGAAAAACTTCCTGATAATAAGAGCAGTTTGACAGTGGAATAACACTGCCTTGGAGTATGGTAGAGTCTCCTTCTTTGGAGATTTTAAAACAGAGATTGAATGGCCATCCGTTGGGAATGCTTTAATGGTGTTTTCCTGCATGGCAGGGGGTTGAACTCAGTGGCCCCTGTGATCTCTTCCAGCCCTATGATTCTATGGCCATTTCTGCACTACACTCTTAAAGTGCAATTAGTCCACTTTCATCATCCTATGAAATCCTGGGGTTTGCAGTTTCAGGAGGGGCCGACTGGTCCCTCCTGAAACTACAAACCCCAGGATTCCATAGGATGTTGGAAGTGGAATAATCACGCTATAAGAGTGTTGTGCGGAAATGGCCTATGATTCTAATATTGAGTCCCAAACAGGAAAAAAGCAGAATGTTGTTGTTGTTGTTGTTTTGTTATTTCTTCCCAAGTTTGGGCCTCAAGCTGATTTACAAATTAAAATGATGGTAATATTTTAGAGAAAGCCTTGCTCTTTCTCCTGCCTTTATCATAGGTTGCCAAGTATGTGAAATAGGGCCTTCTTTGCTTTGTGGTATCCTAGCTTCAGATGAATTTGCAGGATCTTAGTGCTATAATTTTGTAGTATGAAAGGGTCCCCAGTGTAATCCCCTGCACGACAAGAAATCTGTTGTTCCAGCATTCCCATAAAACACTTTAATGATGTACTATTATTCTTCTGTTGAATGGTTTGCGCCACAAATATCATTGGATGAGAATGAGAAATTTGTTCTATCCATTTGTGTGTCTGTGTGTGTCTGTGTGATACTACCACATCCACATTTCACGTTTCTAAATTTAGTGACCCAGTTCTCCACTGAAAAATGCAATAAAAATATACATTTTAGGGAAACTATCAAAGTTCATATGCTGTGGAAAAATGGACACAAAAATACAAGTACATCTATCCATCCATTATTATAAGCAAAATATCTTCAACACTGCATAGATTTCTAAAAAATACATAACCGTGTTTAAGGAGAACTACACACAAAAATCTATATAAATTTTCATGCAACTATCCTGCCCCTAAAAGAAAAAGAAAGAAAGAAAGAAAGAAAGAAAGAAAGAAAGAAAGAAAGAAAGAAAGAATAAATGTTGATGCTGAATTGAACTGAACTGAGCTGTGCTTAAGTTTGGGAAAAAATGAGAAAAAGAACCAGGACTGAAATGGACAAATTCATTCACTATCAATAAAAACATCCTTAGAACATTCTTGCATCTTCTTTCTTGTAATTTGAAACCCTTGGTTTGATTCCTAACCAATAGAGTAACATAAAACACTTTCATACCAGCATGTATGTGGCAGTATTTTAAATATCTGAAGATGGTATCATATTCCCACTTTCTTCCAAACTGGCCATAGTCACCTGACTGAGAACTGGAGACGGCTCCTGTACCTTTAATGGTTGTATGAAAAATAGAGAACCAGTGGGTGTAGTGGTTTGAGCACTGGTATTTGAATCCCTCCTCAGCCATGGGAACGTACTGGCTGACCTTGGACAAGTCACACTCAGAGGAAGGCAAAAGCAAACCCAGTCTGAACTCATCTTGCCAAGAAACCTCATGACAGGTTTGCCTTAGGTTTGCCATAAGCTGGAAACAACTTGAAGGCACAGCTACAGCTTGGTAGTTGCATGGCAAGCAACACCTGCTGAAATTACCTTTTTTTCCATAACCATTAAAGGTATAGACGTCCTCTCCAGTTTCCAGTCTGTTCAACCTTACATCTCCCTCCCCAATTCCTTTCCTCACAGCAAGCATGCACCTATATAAGCTATTGATCATTCTATAGACTCTAATTGCTTCACTGGAATGAATAGTCTATTCATATCACCCTTTTTGGAGACATAAGAGATGTAATATTGCATATGTACGAGTCCCTTGGCAGAAGAAATGTACATCCAGATGATTAGGGAATTGGTCCTGTGTGTGCAATGTATTTACACTCAACTAGATTTTTGATGTGTGACCCTCTTGAAAGAAGTAATCGTAACCTTGAAGGCTACTTGGAGACTAACACAGCTCAAGCCAACACCCAAACGTTCATTTAAAAGTACTTGAATGATCACTCTAAGATCTTCCTTTGTAAGAGAGGTGCCAGCATAGTGTAGTGGTTTGAGCATTTGACAAGGAAGCTGAGAGACCAGAATCTGAATCCCTGCTTGGCCATGGAAACCCATGGGGTGACTTTGGGCAAGTCACACTCTCAACTTCAGAGGGAGGCAATGGCAGACCCTCTCTGTACAAATTATGCCAAGAAAAATCCATGATAGCTTAGACTTAGGCCATTTCCACACTACACTGCTATAGTGCTATTATTTCACTATAAGACTGTAGTGCAGAAATAACTTTAGAGCCACCATAAGTTGGAAATGACTTGAAGACACACAACAAGCAACAGCATCTTCCTTTGCTTCTGGAACATATCAAGCTGCCTTATTCCAAACTGGAGATTTTGCCCATCTAGCTCAGTACTGTTTGCTCTAACTGTTAGCAGCAGTTCCAGCTTTTAGGAAGTGGCAATTGCCATTCTCTTGTTTACCTAATTCTTTCAGACAGGAGATGTCAGTGGCTGAACCTGGGACTTTCTACAAGCAGCAAACATACTTTGTTGACAAGCTGTCCCTCTGAGTGAAAAAAGATGAAAGACTTCCTGCACTTTTAAAGTGATGCTGTATTAAAGCTTCAGGAGTCCTTGTCTGTTTTGTACCTGGCCATGTTATATATTTGTTGTCGTGTGCCTTCAAGCCATTTCTGCTCATGGCAACCCTTACGCTTATGACAAACCTATCACAGGGTTTTGTAGTGCCGAGAGTGTGACCTGCCCAAGATCATCCAGTGGGTTTCCATTGCCAAGCGAGGAATCTAGGGTTGTAGTCCAATGCTCCAACCACTACACACCAAATATTATTGGGAAAGACTTTCCCCACTGATCTACCCCAGATCCAAGGCCAAAGTGTCCCATTATGATGCTTTGATGCAGCAGTTGTGAAACCTTCTAACTTTCTCACTGTCATTTTCTTTGATTGCAGTACCTTCCAGTAAAACTGGCAGGATTAGAAGATAGTTTCACCAGTCTTGCCAGCTAGAGAGAGGAGCGAGAGAAGTCTGTCTGTCGTGGTCGTTACATGCCAGTGGAATTCTGTGAAAATAGTAAAATTGGGACAGATTTGTGTGAGCACCATTACTTTCAAGTTAACATGCTTTGAATTACACAAATAATGCTTTTTGGGCTGAATTACACAAATAATGCTTTTTGGGCTGAAAACAGCTGAAAACACCGCTAGGAAAATCTGCTTTTGAGAATACAACTCCCAGCATCCTCTAGCCAGCATGGCCATCCACCATAATGCCTGAGAGTTCTTGAGAGCTGTAGGTTAGAGGAAAAAAGGGGTTTCCAAGCTATGACTAAAAGATGCAAGAGATAATAGCAAAGGAGTCCGTGAAGGAGGATATGTGCTTCCACACGATCCTTTTCTTTTGAATTGTCTTTTCTTGTCCATTCATCCTCAAAACTTCCTTGTTTTCTGTGTTGTTCTCCATTTTTTTAAAGCCTGGTTAGAGCTGTGAGAGTGAAAACCTTTAAGGATTGTGTGGAAGAGGTAATTTCAGCAGGTGTTGACTGGTACCTGATTGTGTGACAAATAACACCTGCAGAAATTCCCTCTTCTACATAACCATTAAAAGTATAAGAATCCTCTCTGGTTTTCACTCTGGCCCTAGACCTGATAGGTGTCGTTTTCCAAATAGTTAAATGCAATTGTAGCACTAACCTGGGCCATTTCTGCATTACATTGTTACAGTGCTATTATTCCACCTTCAACATCCTACGGAATCCTGGGGTTTGCAGTTTAGGGAGTGGCACATAGAATTTTCTTGTAAACTACAAACCCCAGAATTCCACTGGATAATGAAAGTGGAATAATAGCACTATAATAGCATAGTGCGGAAATGGCCCTAGACAATGAGAACAGAAGAATTCATATCAAACCTTTTCAGGGCTCCTATAACTTTAAATCAAACACTTCCTGAATACTGATTCAACCTACTTTATTGCTTCCTGTTTATTCAGGCAAAGGGCTGAAAGATAAATAGCCTACCAATCGCTTCTTAGGCCATTTCCGTATGGGTTAAAAAAATGGTGCAGTGCGTCCTCCACTAAGGATGTCTGCATCTTGGAGCGGACTGGGTCTGGACTACTTAGCGTAGATCTGCACCTCAGTTCGCTCCGGAGTGACCCCAATGGTTCTCCAGCGTGTTTTTGAAAAACCTGATTTTTCAGGTTTTTCAAAATGCTGGTGCACCATTGCGTGCCTGTTCTCCAATGCAGATTCGCAGGCTCGCACCAATGCAAGCCTGTGATCTGCAGAGGGCGGGCTTTAGGCTGGCAAGCTTCAGCGGTTGGTCGTGACCCACGACCAACTAGAAGCTGCCATTTTGGACGCCAGAGCAGTGCGGATCTGCGATCATGCACTGCTCCTCCTTGCCCCGGACCAGACTGGACCCAAAGAAGATCCAGTGAGTAGCAGCAGGGAGCGATTCCCTCGCCACATGCGGAAATGGCCTTAGTTTGCTCCTCTGAAATGTCCCAGTACCAGTTTCTTTTTCAGAGGTGGGAAAGATGGCATTACTGATCAATTCAATTTTTTTTTTAAAAAAATGTTTTATTTATTTTCAGTAGTGTTTAGCTGTTGCTCTGAAACCCAGAAAAACAACCGGAGACTACTTCTCACCTTGGTGTCAAATATATTCATGCTAGAAAGAAGAGGCAACATTTTTAATATGCTGCCAATCAGATATGTTAATCAGTAACACTATGGCCTATGGTTCAACTCAGTGACTGTGACTTTCTTCTGGAAATGTTGGAGGGAAACTCAGTATCTGCAGTTCATCATGTCAAGCTCTGAGTCCAAATGTTTTGACAACTGTGGAACAAACAAAAACAATAGACTGTCACAAGGGTCCCTGAGGCAGGCAGGATGAAGGAGTCCTTGGCTGTAGTTATATATAGGTATGACTTTTCAGAGCAAGGAGAAGTTAAATTTTTAATGCTGGAATGAGTATTTGTGATTATCTTCCAAATGCCACCTGAAGATAATTTGAGAGGTGTAGTTGTAGAAAATTAAGCACTATAAAATGTTGTCTCGCAAATTAGAAGATGTAATTGATTATACCAGCTCATCCTCAAAATTAATTGCTGCTAATTGCTGGCGACAGTATTTATTTAGTACAATTCTCACCAGCCAATATAAGTTTGCAAACTTGACAGGTGAGGACACCCAATCTGCTAAGTGATTCTTCTTTAGTTGCCTGGGAGTCTATGGAATATATTGGGTAATGCTTCTGTTTACAGTGCGTTGGCAATCATAGATCTTGCAAGATCAAATTAGCAGGGTTTAAACTAGCCTTTCACCTTCTGCCCTCGATTTTATAGTTCTGTAAAGGTGCTCTGTAGTTCTTTTTTTGCAGGAGTGACTTTCTCACATGGTTAAATATTCATTGTGTCTGGATGAACATTAAGTATAGAATTGGATGGGGGGTATCTGAGAAAACCATCTGTGATGAAATTCTAGTCACTTTCAGACTTTTGCCTGCACATGTGTAAGGCTAAAGTGGAAAAGGGGTTGTAGGCAGATGTGTAAGCTGTACTGAGAGTGTTCCTGCACTATGTTTTAGACAAGGGGTGGGGAACAGAAATAAATGGGGGTCAAATTCTTCTCTCTCCCAGTGTGGTCTCTTGTCTATCAGTGGGAGTTTCCACTCAGTACTTTTCCTGGGGATTGAGTTTGCTCTTACACATCTTCTCTGCATCAGGAAGAAGGAGGACACAAATGCTGTCAGACATCGCTTGCATTTGCTGAATGCCTACCCTCCAATATCTCTCAGATGAAAACTGGGATGCAAGATGGCAAAAGTTATCAATAGGGAAGAAGACACAAGCTAGGAAAGGCTGCAGTAGTTGCTTTGGTCTGAACCTACTGCAAAGGTCAAGATTTCCTCTTCCTCCCTTCTCTCTTCCCCTCTCATCTGATCTGAATAATTTATTTATTCATTTATTGCATTAACTATTTCCTTTATTTATTTGCATGTTTATTTATCGCAAACTGCTTTTGCACTTTGAATTTTGTTTGGAGCAACTGAAGTAAACTGAGGACAAAGAGGGTACACAGGAAAAAGAGACACAAACTGTGAAGTTTTAAAAGCAGCTGAAAAAGTGAGAAGACAGAGGATTAACCAGGACTGTCCCAGGCAAATCAGCATTCAGTCAGCCCTCCACATTTGCAGTTTGATTTTCACAGATTTGATTGTTGTGAGTTTCTCCAACCCCTATTCCTCCCAACTCAGGCACTTCTTTTCCCAGGCACCGTCCCTCTCAGCAGCTCCAATGAGGCCATGCAGCCCTTTAAAAATCGCCTCTCCTCCTCCTCCTCCTCCTCCTCCTCCTCCTCCTCCTCCTCTTCCAGCTGCTGCCCAGCTAGCTAAGGACAGTTGGCAGCCTGATTTCTCAGCACCACAAACCTCCTCCCAATGCCCCCCCACAAGGAAAGAGATGGGCAAGAGAGAGGAAGTATGCTAACCTCACTTCCTTCTTTCCCTGACCTGGTTTGGACCCTGGGTGCCCATTCTCCCCACTATGCCTCCCCGCTCCCCCCAACATGCACACACTTTTTGATATTTGCGATTTTTCCCCACTTTTGCAAGGGTCCTTTGCCCCTAACCCTAGCAAATGTGGAGGGCCTACTGTAATTGGATGGTATGCCCCTTGTGGTAAAGAAGGAGAATGGGTGAGGCCAGGAAGGAAAGCCTCACCTTCTTTGTCTGGTGATCAAACAAAGCAGTGTACCTCTTTCTGGGTTCTGTGGGGCCAGTTATAATTGACTATTGCAACCGACATTGTAATTTAAGTCCAAATAATTTTTGGGAAATCAAACAACAAATTATATATTAAATTTAGCAAAAGTTCCATGCATGCAATGAGGTGTCAGTGCAGGATTTCACAGCAAGAATCTTCTACCTGTGCTGCTTAGTAGTATCACAACTTTTGATGCAACCCTAAACCTTTAGAGAAAAGATACAAAATGGATGCAAATATAATCTGTCTTTTCAAACTGAACTGGTAAGTGCAACTCCGTGCTTAGGGTTTTCCCCCATCCATTGGACCAAACCAATAATTCACAGGGACTTCAGCAGCACACTTCAGGTTAGGCCCCTAGTGAAAACTGGGCAAAGCTGGAGGCTTTGGCCACAGATCTCAGCAAGGTGGATGAGGACACTCCAGGGACCAAGTAAAGCCAGCATGCTTTAGGTTCCTTTCCACTGTATGGCAGCTCTGCACATTGAGTGTAAGCTCTCTAAGCATATTTGGATGAAGGCAATTATCAACCTGCCCTTATCAGAAATCCAGCCTTATCATAACGGTTGCCAATCACGAGAGCTTTGTAAGTGCCTTCAGCCAACTGGTGAATGTAAATTTGTTTTCCCTTGAAGAAGCATTCTGTTCATTGTGAATCTCGGCCGGTTGTCAGTGAAGCCCAGATTAAAAGGTTTAAATACTTTCTCTGATACCTATAGCTGCACAGTGTAATTAGCACAGAAAGATGGTTGACATAATCATTGAACATTCCATAATTTGAGGATGCTCACTGTTCCTTTTCAGTATCAGATGTCACTGGAAATAGCTGTAAACAGACTTTGGACATGATGTTTGTAAATGTGATCCTCTTTATCTTGTACATTTTAAAAATATATCTTTTCAGTGACCCCTAATTATATTCACAACAAGCTGCCTGCTGTGATCCCAAGTGATGGCAAATCTCATTAATTAAGGTATTCTTTCATTGCCACATTTCAATAGTGACAGTAATAACAACAGTGCTTACAGGAATATGGGAAAGATGAGTATTTACAAGCTCCCTCTTGTTTACCTTGTGTGGAATCTTAAAAAAGTGTTGTTTGCTTAAGAACTGATGTTCTCACACTGTTTTACTTCCAAGATAATAAGACCATGCCATTCACCTGTCCTGATTTGGTACGGATATGCCTGATTAATCCTCTGTCATTCCATTTTTTCAGCTGCTTTAAAAATATCCTAGTTTCTCTCTTCTCCTATGTTCCCCCTTTGTCCCCACCTAATTCCCACACTCCAAGTTGAGTTCAAAGGGAAAAAGTATTTTATATGCTATTAACTCAGTGGGGGGAGAGAACAGGAGGGGTAATAATGTTCCCCTTTCTGATAGGTTCAGGCAAAAAACAAGCTGCTACAGTCTCTCCCAGCCTATGTCGTCTTCCCCATTATTTTGCCATCTTGACTACTTGGCTGTCTTGATGTGTTGTGGCCACACATGTCCTAGTTTTCATCTGTGAAATGCTGGAGGATATGGAACACTCTCTCTGCTTCTGAAACTGGCTTTCTAGTGCCATTCATTGGTGTGCATGACCTATCCTTTGATGCCTTCAGAAAAAAAGCATTCACACAATCAAGGGGTCATCAATGGATCCTGTGGCCCTGTTTTTCTTCTAGAGAACTTCAGAAGGCATTCCATTGGGTAACTATTAGCATTGCCTGCTAACATGAATTGGACTTCTGTTGACAAAATGATGCTGCGTTTGCATCTCTGGAAGTGGCCTTGACAAGTCTACATTGTGAGAAATGTTTCCCCTCACCTTTTCTTTTCTCACAATTAGTGTGGGATTTGCATCCCAGGCATTTGTCCTCTGAACACAGAGCCCTCCATGTGACTTCCTGTTTTATTGCTGCAATGAAAGAAAACAAATAGTCATCATTGCTGAGCATTTGTCATTAATGACCACAGTGGTAGCTCAGCTCTGTGTCCCTGGCTAAATGAAGGCACTGAGGGATATTGAATCACTTCATCATGGCGGAGCCTCAGCGCCTTGGTAAGCATGCTTTTCTTTCATTAGATTTAATATATTTCTCATTATACAAATCTGCCACTGTGACAATAAGTCTTGTTCATAAATCAGGATAAATCAGGATGCCCTTTCACTTCGTAGTCTACCAAGAACTTTCATCAAACAAGACATAAATGGAACCTGTAAGACAAGAGGTCACAGCTGCCCTAACAGATATTAATTTCTATTCATTAGGCTTATTTTAATGGTGCATTTTAATAGCTTCTGTAAAACAATTATGAGTCTTTCTTGTCATCACCTTATCCATGTTTTAACCAACTAGGGATATTAGTAATAAAAAAAGAGATGGAAATTATTGTCACTGTCATAGCACTGGCATTAGCACTCACAGCCAAATGGGATCAGTATTAACTCTAGACAGTTCACTCCCTCCATGCCATATTATACCGCATGCTTCTTTTCCGCTAGACACACTGGTGCTGATAGTACAACACAGATACATGAATACCCTGAGAGAGCCTCTTAACTCTTAAAAAAAAATGACTACATGATGATTCTAGTCACACTGAAATACAGTAATGAAATGACAAATTAGGAACATTGGAAACTCCTTTATGTGGAGTCAGGCCGTTTATTCCTTCTAGCTTAGTACTGTCTATGCTCACTGGCTCTCCTGCTCTCCATGGACAGTTGGGTCTCAGCTGGAGACACCAGGGATGGACATTGGGATCTTCTGTGTGCTTAGTATGGGATCTGCCACTGAGCTCCTGTCTTCCCATAATGCAACTGTGTGAAAATGTGCATCGGGCTGTGTCCCAGATCCTAAAAGTGACAGGCTATGCCACCTATGCTGGATGACAAGTGTGTCTCCCGCTCTTGATAGTGATGTGAAGGTTACAGTGAAATCCTCTTTTGAAAAATGAAAGGATTTTGGGGAGCACTGTTTGGACTAAAATCCGAAGGTGCCTTGACATGGATGTGGCTCACTCTGTTCTGGACATCCCTTACTCCTTCTGTTTGCTTGTAGCCTGTGTTGCTGCTTTTAACTTCAAAGAAACAGAGAGAAGGCACCAAAAAATCTTGAGAGGTGTAGGAGAAAAGGAGAGTTGAAATCTCAAAGTTGGATGGGTAAGAAGGTTTACTCATTGGTCCAGTGTGTGATTCTTCAGTCCTCTTTGGATGCTCCTCTCACACAAATATAGTTGCATAGCAGGAGTGCTGCTATGGTCACTGGTGCTTTCCCACTTCATGCTTCTACCAGCCCTAGCTTTGATCTCCATGCACTGGGGAAGGCATCCATAAGGCAAGTCTGCTATGTGTGTATGCATTCCCTTATAACAGGAAATCTTAATTGCATGGGGTTTTCTGATCTTGGAGGGACTTGTATGTGCACACAGTGGGTTTTTCTTTATCAGTGGTCCCAAATCAATGTGTAGATAGAGCTGTGGTGAAGAAGCAGTCACGGTTCTGATCCTGCGCTTCACATGAGGGAAAATAGGGCTTTGGGCAGGGACATTTGGATACACAGTATTAGTTGCCCTCAACCATTTGGTAATAAGGATTTGGTTGAGGCTATTGTGTTGTCTATGAACCAGCAGGGTGTAGTGGTTTGAGCGCTCTGGAGACCAGGGTTCAAATCCTTGATCAGACATGGATACCCACTGGGTGACATTGAGCAAGTCAGCACTGTCAGCCTCAGAGGCAAAGGCAAACCGCTTCTGAACAAATCTTGTCAAGAAAACCCCATGATAGGTTTCCCTTATGATCATCATAAGTTGGAAAGGACTTGGAGACACACAACAACAATTATGTTGTTCATCTAAACCAGGGAAGGCTAACTTTTGACTCTCTTAGCTACCCTTGGTTCACATCAAATGCTCCCAATGGTAAAGGATGATGAGAATTGCAAGTCAACAACATCTGAAAGGCTATATAATTACCCACCTGTGAACTAAGTGCTTTTGAGGAAGAATCCCTGAAAATCATGTTGGGGCAATAAACCTTCCCTCTGATGTATCCTTGACATTTCATCTCCTTTCTTCTCCTGTCCTGCCTAAAACATCTTGCAATCTTGGCCTCTTCTTGTCTCGTGTATGATATCATTTTTAAACCACAACCACAGCTTCTTTCATCTTGAGGAAATTCTTACCCCAGGTGGTAGTGGTGGTTCTTTGAGCGGGTGAAGCGAAGAAAGCTGACAGGAAGCAAACTAATTCATTTGAAATGTGGTGTTAGAGATGAGTTCTACAAATACTATGGACAGCTAAAAAGACAAATGTGTGGGTCTTAGAGCAAATCAAGCTGGAATTAACCCTCAAAGTGAAAATGACTGAACTGAAGCTTTTGTACTTTGCATATATCATAAGATGACATAACTCACTGGAAAAACAATCATGCTGGGAAAACTGGAAGACAGCAGAAGAGGAAAGAGAGGCGCTGCACTGCAGATGGGTTGATTCAATCAAGGAAGCCATGGCTGCCCTTCAGGTGATGGCCTGGGTGTCTTCAAGATCTCTCATTCATAGGGTCACTATAAGTTGAAATTGACTTGATGGCAAATAAAAACAAATAACAAAAGGTTACTGAGATGGATTTCTGCTAAGCCTCCTGCTTCTGTCTCTTTCAGGCCAGTGGAGAAAACATTTTTCCCAGAGTGACCCCCCGCTAAAAAAAATCCTGTACATTTCTCTTCCTGATTATCAAGCAGAAGGAAATAATTGCTTCCTATTTGGGAGACATAATTGCTCTGATTTCAGCTTAGTTCATGGTTAATGGTTAGACAGTCTTATAAATTCCCCTTTTGCCACATCATACTGAGAGCTGCACCCATGTCTCTTCGTGTTCCCTTCATGTCTCTTGAAAGATGCACATCACTTTATTTATCTCGCCCTTTCTCTGTTATGCACAGGCAAAGATCTCGGTTGCCTACTTGTTCACGAGTCATTTATCTTTAGATTTGCTGCCTGGCTCCATCCATTCTCTCTCCATAGCTCAGTATAGAACATGTTGGCTCCCCAAGAGGGCTACACACTAAACTTGCCCAGCGTTAGTAATAAGCTTGACAAATCACTCTGTCTCACTGACCTGCTTCTTCTGTGTTATATTGTTAGCCAATTAAGATGTAAGGGTCTGGAAAAGCTCACTTCTGTGCTGTTTGTAGGTGAGCACTCTCATTCTGCAAGGCTCTCCAGGGCCTCCCCCCTCCAGTCGGTAATGTATGGCCTTGCGATATATTTTCTAATTCTTCTCCTCCCTACCATCCTTCATTTGAAACAAAAGGATTACCTAGAGTATTTTCACATATTTGGGCAAGCACGAACATTTCCATCCAAGCCATGAGAAGGGAGGGCATTCATCTGCAATGAATAGATTTTCCAGGTTGTGGAGGCCAGGCTTAGTCCCTGAGGGGTGTGATATAAGTGAATCTATCTTTAAGAAGCAATTTTATTTTCCCTCCCGAATCTTTCTGAGTATGTCTCTTTTTACTGTTTGACTTTGTTGGTCAACCATGTAAACTTTGGTTTGTTTGTGTGTGTGTGTGTTTTTTTTTTATGACAATCCTTCCTAAACAAAGTCCTCCCAGATGGTATATGTTAAGATTTTAAAAACAATACAAGAACAGTTGAATTAAAGAGAGATAAAAAATAAAGGTGAAACTTGGGGGGGGGACAGCATACAAACAAGGTCAATTTTAAAATTTCAACACCTGTGAAAACAAGCATTTGAACTGGCTGCCAAATATGAACTCAGCATAGGTACCTATTGTGTTTTATTCAGGGGAATGTTTCAAAGTCAGGGTGACACCACTGATAGGCCTTTTCCTTTGTAGACACATTGTGCATTTCCCCTGGCCATGGTAGACAGACAAGGGCTACCTCTGAAGAGCTCAGTATGTAAGCAGAATGGAATAAGAAGAAATATTCTTCCAGATCTTTGAGGCCCAAGGTGTTTACATTTCTTTTTTTTATTTAAATAACTTTCCAAAGTCCAATATCAGGGGCATATAAGTGGCCACTGGAAGCAAACATACCATCAAGAATAGTTATGATATTGAGTATTATATTGTTCAGTTACTAGGAGGTATGATACTCAACTGAGGGCTTATCCAGAGAGAAAACAAGTATCTGGAAATATTGAGTTTTCTTATCTTTTTGTTTTGATTTTACTTGCATTTTCCTGGTATTGCATTCAACTTTTTTCTTGAAATAGCCTGTTTTGCTCTCATTCTTGCCTTGTTTCTCTTCCTCATTTTACTGATTCTGTGTTCACATCTAGACTCAAGCAGCATTTCAAAAATTAATTTTCACCAATTTCCTCTGGTCTGTTTCTTATAGGGATGGAATGAATCCAATTTTCTGAATCCGAATCCAGATCTGAATCCCTGGAAGGTTCTGGGCATCCACAAATCTCACGAAGTTCGAATCTTTCAAATCCTTTTTTAAAAAAGAGTTTAAAAAGCAAGGGAAAGAAGGATAATTTTGGGCAAGACACACTCTCCCAGCCTTAGCAAAAGCCTAGGCAAAAGCAAACCTCCTTCTGAAGAAATCTGGCCAAGACAGTTATCATAGTTTTGCCTCAGGATCTCTCCAGATTGAAAATGACATGAAGGCCCTTTGTACACAGGCAGGAAAATGTGGATTTATCCCACATTTTCCTGACTGTGTAAACAGGGCCACATACTACAGTAGAGAGATAATCCAGGTCAAAACTGGCTTTTCTTTGCATAGTTCCTTCTGGCATCCTGGGGTGTGTAGTTTGATGATGCACTGGTATACTTTGGCAGAGAAGGCTGTGACACCTGGTAAAACAACAAACCCCAGAATTGTGTGTGAAAGAGCTTTGCAAGGGAGCCATGCAAAGGAATCTTTCAGCTATCCTTGAAATCTCAAGCCTGTACCTTCCAGTCAAGTGCTGAACTTAAATCTTAAATGTTCAATTAATATCTTAGAATACAAGCCCAGATGTAATTTGTGAAATTGTTAGCAAAGGTCATTATTACTCCAAGGGGAAAACTCACTTACTTAGTATCTTCCCTTGTATATATGGTCTTCCAGGTTTTTAGGTGTCTCGGTCTCCGAGGTTTTCAGGTGTCCCGGTCTCCAACAATCTGTTTAGTTGGCAGATTTGAAAGATTTGGTTTGCCTTTCTTGGCACAGGGATTTGGGTTCGGGAATCTCGAATCCTTATCCAGGATTTGAGGATTCAGTTGGCCCATCTCTACTTTATTATTTTTTTTGCATGGGTTATAGTCAAAAGTGTTTTAGCTATATTACACTAGTTAAACATTATTATTTTGTTTTGGTGCAAGCACTCCTCTTTCACTCACTTGATCTTTGTTGAATCTGTGTCCACAGAACAATAGCTGTGTTTATTGGAGGAGACTGTCTTAGCTAGTTCTAGGATAATACAGACAGCTAAGCAGAGATACATTTCATTTAGGACTTGGGAAATAGGAATGAAAAATCCTTGATAATGCCAGGAATTCCCAAGAAATATTCCAGGTTGAAGAAAAAGCTGTGTGGATCTCCAAAATAAAATTGGTTTGTACAGAAATAAAACCTTGGACTTTTAGATACATTTTTCACATCTCAGATCATATTTATATATAATTTATATATTTATATATAATTTAATTTATATATTTATATACAATTTATCATATTTATCTGGAATCAGGAGTTTCTTGTATCTGATCTGTTCTTTGGAGTGACGATAAATTAAATTTCTTGGCTAGTTGCTTCATGAATGTACTTAAAATAAAGAATAAGTTGTGTTTTGGCATGTGCTCAAAACTGGAATGTGTTTTCAATGGGATACCAGTACTTCCACACAGAAGCCTACTCCTGGTTTGTCCCACAAGTTTTCTTCAACTCTGCAGCCTAATTTAGAAGGGAGAAAGAAGTATGTTTTTGTTGCAATTGTGAAAAAAATAGGGGTCCAAAAAATTACCAATACAGTCCAAATCACCCAAGGATCCACTCATCAATTCCAACTGACCTTCAGTTTGTCCTTGTTCCAGTCTTTGTTGTCAATGAAGTAAAGGTTTCTGCTCTGTTAGGACCTGGGTGCATTGTCCTCATTTCTGATTGAGTTTAGGATTTAGAGAAACTGAAATCCAGGAATATCTATGAACCTCTATATGAAAAATAAAATCAAAATGTGTCCTTCAGAGGAGCCAATAGAAAGCTGACAGAATGAAGTGTAGATGAAGTACTACTGCTTAGTCATGATCGTGACACAATTGTCATGATGGTAACTCCTGCCAAACCTACTTTACTGGGCATCAGCTGCATGAGGAGAAGGAGGTCCATTCTGCTGGTGATGGGAACATGGGTGAATGATGTTTCCATCTGGTTTGGAGCTCAGGACAGGACAGTATACTGAAGTGAAGTATACACAACTAAGTAGCTGGTGTAGAATACTGATCCACATTACTAAACTAGGGATGTAATCAACTTTTCAGTTTTTATATTGTTCATCATCTTTATTTCTGGCCCAGCCTTTAGTGTTTCAAGACTTTGCTGTTATATCTCACATGGAAATTTGTATATACTTTCTTTATACATTTTCCATAGTGCCAGTGTGGTGTAATGGATTGAGCACTGGCTTATGACCCTGGAGACCAGGGTTTGATTCCCCACTTGGCCGTGGAAACCCATTCGGTGACTTTAGGCACAAGATAAGCCTCAGAAAACCCTGCGATAGGTTTGGTTTAGCATTACCAAAACTTGGGCTTTTCTTATCTCCCTATTTCCCAGAGAATTAGTCTATCATGATTCAGTCATCCTCAGGTATACAGAGAAAACACCCTTCCTCTTTTAACCTCTCTCACCCAACTCATACCAACTTAACTAGTCCTAGTGCGTGCCCTGTATTGCTGTTGAAAGCAACCATTTTGGCAAGGAAAACTTCTGTCATCTCCCTATGAATCAACACAGACTTGGGCCATTTCCACACTAGGCTGTTATAGCACTATTCCACTTTCAACATCCAATTACAGGATTCCAATTACATATGGAATCCTGGGGTTTGCAGTTTAGGGAGGCAGCCACATGGGTAGCTTCTTATGCCTCCTTTTTGGTCAGGTGCGGTGCAGCTGGTGAGAAGCAGAGTGACCAGCAATAAGGGGAGAAGGAAGAATAAAGAACATAGAATACCTGAGAAGTAGAGATACCGTTTGGCTGAAAGTTGTTAAAAACACAAAAACAAAATCTTTTAATAATCTAGTCTGCCTTTTCTGCCTTCCTTCATTCTTTCCAAATGAAAGACACTGCAACTGCTGCTACCAAAAGAGAGACCAAGGCCATTTGCACACTAGATGGTTATAGAGCTATTGTTCCACTTTCAACATCCTGGAGGGAATCCTGGAGTTTGCAGTTTTGGGAAGGGGCTGGCTGGCACCTCCTGAAACTGCAAACCCCAGAATTCCATAGGATGTTGCAAATGGAATAGCGCTATAACCGTCTAGTGCGGAAATGGCCTCAGTCTCAAAGGTGCTGTAAGATCCCTTTGTATACTGATATAGACTAACAAAGCTATGTCTTTGAATACTCCTGGATTTTGTTCATCATATTAGTTTTCTTACTGCTCTTCTACATTTTGAAACCTCTATATGAACTTGGAAACGGAGACAGACAAATCTGTCCATTTCATTTTTTCATTTATATTTTTAAAAATCTTACATTCAATTCTTAAACACAGAGAGGATTTTTTTAAAAGTTTGCATATTTCCTCTAGTATATGTATTTTTGTATTCCTTTTTTTCTAGTAAGATAATTCTATTTCAAAATTCAGTGAAGGGTGCGTTTTGAAGGATGAGTTTTGGGTTATGTGCAGTTTCAAAAGTGCAAGGTTAAAATTAAAAGGGAACTGGACACCTTTCTTTCACAACCCTCCACAGAAGCTCACAGCATAATCATTCTGCACTGAATAGACATCAGTATAGACTATCATTTTGCTGCTGTATTTTTGAACAACAAAGCTTGACATAATGTTAAACATTCAGTAACACTTCAGAATATGATGAAGACCTCCTAAGAGGTTTTTATGTGGAGACGGTGCAGTAAGGAAGAAGCCTACGGGATCTTTCCCCAACCTAACATCCTCCAGATGTGGTGGACTTCAACTTCCATAGTCAGTACTGTATAGATTTTGGTACCAGAGCGGTCAGTTTTCAAGTCCTTTAAGCATGAGTCTGAATAATTGTTGCTATGCTTGATGATAGGGGTTTTTCCTGGGGAACTTTGAAAAGCAAAATCATAATAAACCAGAACGAATCCAAATAGATGGATTTAGTAAGCTCTGAAACCAGGAAACATAGGTTTTATTCACTTCACTTTGCTTGCTATCTAACATGAGCCTGCCCAAGTTTTATGATCCTCATGAGAGGACTTTCTCTCTGTCTCATCACCATCACAATCACTTTTGGTAAGGTTATGGGAGGAAGAGCCTTCTTGGTGACTGCTCCCAGACAGAGGAATTCCCTGCCACGGGAAGTTAGATTAGTTTCCTCTCTGTCCTCCTTCCACCACCAGGCAAAGAGATTTCTGTTTTTCATGTCTTTGAGTATTAACTCCCTGATGTAGACAGTCTTTTAATAGTGGTGTGTTGTATTTTTATTATTTTACCAGCCGTTTAAAATTGTTTAAAACTAACATTTTTAATATGATAGCTTGTAGTTTTTATACTTTTGTATTTTGCATTGTTTTCATTGTATTTTAAGTCATATTGTGAGCGGAAGGAGAATTGCCTTCCCCAGTGATTCCAGGAGAAATTCAAACACCATGATGGTGAATCAAGGACCCAAACTTATCTTAAAAAATGCATTTCTATCCCACACTCAGACACCAGAGTCTGAACAGAATGGGACCCTGAGTTGAGCACTTGTACGTTGTAAAATAGAAAGGGACAGGTTACTTTACAATGTGCACGTGCCAAAGTAACTTTCTATCCAGCTAAGACTGCTGGCCGTATATTTATATTATCTTTCCAAACTAGGCATCAAAACTGACCTTCCACAGTCTCATTCTTGACTCCATGCTATTGGAAAGTCTTGAAGCCTTATGGGACAGGAAGGTGTAGTAGTTTGAGTGTTGGACTAGTAACCTGGCAGACAAGGATTCAGATCACTGCTCAGTCATGGAAATCCATTGAGTGACCTTGGGCAGGTCACATTCTTTCAGTTTCAGAGGAAGACAATGGCAAACTCCCTCTGATCAGAACTTGCCAAGAAAACAAGGTTCACTTTTATGGCTCTCATATGGGTCAGAAATGACTTGAAGGCAAACAGTTAACAAGTCAGGGGAGAAGAAACATACTGGGGGCAACTTTGTTTTGTCAGTTTATTTTTCTGGATGAAAATCCTTAGAATCAAGGTACTTGATTATAAAGAAATGCAAATATTTTTCCCAAGTATGCTGAAGTGAAATCATCTTAGTGTCTTCTTCCCCTTTGAACCTGCCTTGGATTCCCTATTGGGAAGAAATCAGAATGTAAATGAAACAAAGTAATGAAATATCCAGAAAAGAGCAGTTCTGTGTAACTCAGAAGCTGCTTCATTGTTTTGTGATAGGCTCACTAGGTCTAACAAAGCTTGTGTTAGACCCTGCTGTGGCTTTCTCTCTTGCTACATTTTTGCAAATGCAGCTGGCTAGATTCTTTCAAGATCATCAGTCGCCAACCATTTCCTCATCTGTTGATATCACTCCCTCTGTTCTGTTATTCTAGTTTCCATATTTTTTCCCAAAGGCCGCCTTTTAGGAGCACCACTGAAATCCTCCCCCCAATAAACTGTAATCTGTTTACTTTCATGAGGGCTATAATTTAAGCTGTAGCCTCAGCAGAAATCCATTCAGTCTCAGCTCTTCATAAAGTGCCATTTAGGCTGAAGATACAATCTTCCTCCTCTTGCTTTCCATTCTACCACAGACGTGTGTTTGCAGAATAATCATCATGGCTTTGCTCAATAAGCTGAGGCTTTGTTTAGATTTTTCTCCTTCCCTCCCTCCCCACTGCAACATACAAATGCTGCCACAGTAAACAAGCTGGCTTTTTGGAAACCTTTTACTGATATGTAGTTTTCTTTCAAACTGTCATAATAAAAGCATTGCTCTTTGATGTATAGCCAGGAATATATTAAAAAAAGGAAAGAAAAGGAAATGCAACAAAATAGTACATCAGAAGCAATTTGGGGTGCACACAGGCATGTGTGTATGTTGGTATTACAATTTAGAATATCTGATGTTCTCACTTCTTTCTTCTGAGAGTTTCTAGCCCATTTACAATGGAAAATGTTTCTGTCAAGCTAAGGCTGCAATCCTGCATATGGCTAGACCTCTTCACTCCCACTATGGATGGAAGAAGTCTAACGGTGTCTAGAACTGATGTGGTGCAGAATGATTTGAAGTGTGTTTACACAGAACTGGAGCACTTTTCCACACAGTGGCTGGCATCCTGTTAGTGGCATACACAGGCGTACATCCACTTTACACCAACACATGTACAAAAATTTTCCCTTCTATTTCCCATAATGAGCAAAGCTGCCCACAGACTTATGGTTGAGGTGCTGTGCCTCCCCCCAAGTCACATGGACATCCTCTGGTTGGTCAAGGGTGGGAGTGGGATGTCTGGTTATGTCTCTGTAGCTGGATGCAGAATGATTACATCTTCTGAGACTTAAAATCATACAATCATAGAATCAAAGAGCTGCAAGAGATCCCAGGGCCCATTCAGTCCAACCCCCTGCCATGCAGGAACACACATCAAAGCACTCCCAACAGATGACCATCCAGCCTCTGCTTAAAAACCTCCAAAGAAGGAGACTCCATCACACTCTGGGGCAGCATATTCCACTGCTGGACAGTTGAGACCATCAGGAAGTTCTTCCTGAGGTTCAGGTGGAATCTCCTTTCCTGCAGCTTGAATCCATTGTTCCTTGTCCTAGTCTCTGGAGCAGCGAAAAACAAGCCTGACATCCCTTCAGATATTTAAACATGGTTATCATGCCCCCTCTTAACCTTCTCTTCTGTAGACTAAACATCCCCAGCTCCCTAAGCTATTCCTCATAAGGCATGGTTTCCAGACCCTTCACCATTTTGGTTGCCCTTCTCTGGACACATTCCAGCTTGTTGATATCCTTCTTGAATTGAGGTGCCCAGAACTGAACACAATATTCCAATGCAGAATAGACTAGTACCATTACCTCCCTCGATCCAGACACCATACTCCTATTGATTCAACCAAGAATCACATTGGCTTTCTTGGCTGCCGCATCACACTGCTGACTCATGTTCAGCTTGTGATTTACCAAGACTCCTAGATCCCTTTCACACATACTGTTATCCAGCTACGTGTCCCTCATCCTATATTTGTGCATTCCATTTTTTCTGCCTAAGTGTAGGACCTTACATTTCTCTCTGTTGAAATTCATTTTGTTAGCTCTGGCCCAGCTCTCCAATCTGTCAAGGTCAAGGTTATTTTGAACTTTGATCCTGTCCTCTGGTATATTAGCAACCCCACCCAATTTGGTGTCATCTGCAAATTTGATCAGCATGCCCTCTCCTTCTTCATCCAAGTCATTGAGGAATATGTCCTCCTTGCAGAGGAGCCTAGTAGATCTCAGTAGATGATATAATTGTTCTGCATCTGGCTATGGGCACATAGCCAGGCACCTCTCTGACCCTTCCCCTCTTCTTCATCAACCACAGAATGGCCATGTTGGTGGGGAGGTCACCATGAAGGGTGGAGCACTGAATAATGAATTCAGAAATAAATATTGAATGGCAGTGTGGAACTGTTACAGTACATTATACCATATAGGATTGGATCCTGTTGTTAACTGCCATCAACTTCAGCTTCTGAATGGCTCCAAGAACGAAGGACTTGCAAGTCACCCTCTCATCAACAGCCCTGCTCAAGTCTTGAGATTCAGGAATGTGCCTTCCTTGACTGAGTCTATCCATCCGTACTACTGCATGTAGTAAATATGTTCAGAGAACACTGTGTGCACACAGGGTGGCAATGTCATCCCAAAACATTTTTATGCTTGAAACAGACCCTGATATCTGTCCTTCCAATTTTTTTTAAAACAAAAGTCTTGTTGCACTATTCTGCTATTCACAGAAGAAACAAGAGACACATCTCAAGATGCCCCAAAATTGGTTGTTGTATTGTCTGAGAATAAAGGAAAGAAGAGCCTAACAAACAAAAAGAAATGACGATCAAGATACAATCGTGGAATGTTAAAGGCCTAAACTCAAATTACAAGAGGAGACAAGTATTCCATTACTTAGAAAAAGAAAAAGCTGATGTAATTTGCCTTCAGGAAACAAGAATTAGAGATTCAGATTCCAAATACTTAAAAAAAAACCCAAGTTAGGGAAAAGCTATATATCAGCTTTTCAAAAGAAAAAGAGAGGAGTAGTGTTATATATAAACCTGAAATTCTCATCAGAGGAGATCTTTCATGATGCACAAGGACATTATGTGGGAGTAGAAGTCCAATTTCAAGATCTCAAACCATTAGTAATAGGAATCTACTCACCAACAGTGGAAAAGAACAAATTCTACCAAAAGATCAAAAGAGAATTGATTAAATATACTCATGAAAGAAATCAAGATAATTTTTGGATGCTTGGGGACATGAATGGTGTAACTGATCCAACAATAGATAGATAATTGATTAGGCCCCACAAAAATTTACATGGGAAACTCCCGCAATCTTTCTTTAAACTAGTAGACTCTATGACATTACTAGACGTTTGGAGACATAAATATAGAAACTCTAAGGGTTACACATTCTACTCGGACGTGCACAAAACAATGTCAAGGATTGATATGTTTTTTATATCGAAGCCATTACATAATAAAATTAAAAATATGGAGATTCTTCCAAAGATATTCTCAGACCATAAACTAATTCAATCGGAACTGTTGACTATTAAGAAAAACAAAGGATGGAGACTTAACGATCTTTTGTTCCAGAATGACTACTATCTAGAGAAAATGAAAGAGACAACAAAAAATTGTTTCAAGGAAAATATGTCGGATGAGCTCACAATGAGGACAATATGGGATGCCAGTCAAAACACAAAACACAAAAAGAACACAAAAAGAAAAGGCAATAAAAATATCAAAATATCAGAATATCCTGAATGAAATAAAACAGTGGGAAGAAAAATTAAGGAAAAATCCATCTGACAAAAAACTAAGGACAGAATTAAAGATACTACAAGAACAAATAAAAACTGACCATCAAACAGAGATTGGCAAGAAATTAATGAAAACCAAACAAAAAATTTTTGAGCAAGCAAACAAGCCAGGAAAGTGGCTTGCTTATAAACTCATAAAAGATAGAGAAAAGAGGCTGATTCTAGAAGTGAACACTGGAATGAAAATAGTTTCAGATCAAGAGTCCATAAAACAAGTCTTTTATAAATATTTTAAGGAATTATTCAACACCAAAACCCAAGGAACAATGCAAGGCAAGATAAAAGAATACCTGGAAAGACAAAACATCCCAAAAATCTCAGAAGAACAAAAAAAGATCCTGAACTCAACCATAACCATTATGGAAATAATGGAAGCAATTCAGAAACTGAAGACTACAAAAGCACCAGGTCCAGAAAGATTCTCAGCAACATATTATAAATACTTACAAGAAGAACTTATACTCCCAATGCAAAAAATGTTTAATGAAATCATAAAAGAATGGAAACCAAGATCATGGAATGAAGCAAATGTAACATTCATACATAAAGAAGGAAAAGACACAAAAGACCCAGGAAATTACTGCCCTATTTCTTTACTTAACATTGACTATAAAATATTCACAAGCATATTGGCCAAAAGAGTCAAAAGAATATTACAAGATATAATACAAGAAGACCAAAATGGTTTCTTACCAAAAAGACAAATACGGAATAACATCAGAACTGTACTAGATATAATTGAACACTACAAGAAAAACAACGAGAGAAAACTAGCAATGATCTTCGTGGATGCCGAGAAGGCATTCAATAATGTAAACTGGGACTTTATGCATCAACTTTTAACCAAAATGAATTGTGGCTCCCCCTTTATTGAGTGGATAAAAGAAATCTACAAAGATCAGAAGGCTTCCCTTCTGATTAATGGCGATAAAACAAAACAGCTGGAAATAAAGAAAGGCACAAGACAGAGCTGCCTGCTGTCCCCATAACTGTTCATCACAGTTTTAGAAGTTCTAACCAGAGTAATAAGATTAGACCTGGAAATAAAGGGCTGTAAAATAAAAAGACAAGAATATAAATGGAAGGCATATGCAGATGACTTGGTGATCTTTTTAGGAGATCCTAGTCAAAGCATAAACAAGCTACTGGAAAAAATCAAACTATTTGGGGAAGTGGCTGGTTTTAAAATCAACAATGAAAAAACAAGAATATTGACCAAAAATGTAAAGCAGGAAGAATTAAAAGAACTCGTAAAAAATACAGGATTCAGATTAGAAAAGAAAGTAAAATACCTGGGAATCTGGATCTTGAAGCAAAACAATGACCTGTTTGAAAACAATTACAAATCAATCTGGTCAGAAGTTAGAAAATCCCTACAGAATTGGAATATGTTATAGCTATCGCTATTAGGAAGAATAGTGGCTATAAAAATGAATACTTTGCCTAAACTAAACTTTCTCTTTCAAAATTTACCAATCATAACAAATGAAAAACCATTTCAAGAATGGCAGAGAGATCTTATAAATCTATATAGGAACAGAAAAAACCTAGGATTAAATGGAGGATTTTGACTGAGAAAAAGGAAAAGGGAGGTTTCGGATTGCTGGACTTAAAACTTTACTACTATGCGAATGGCTTGACATGGATCTGAGAATGGATAATACTCTGAGATGAAAGATTACTGAATGTAGAAGGTTCATATCTTCGTATGGGGTGGCATGCATACATGTGGTACAGCAAAGCAAAAATAGACAGAGGATTTCAAAATCATTACATAAGAAAATCAGTGTTATTGATATGGCAAAAATTCAAGAATAAATTCTACAGAAAAATTCCACAATGGGCATCCCCTCACGAAGCTCTGCAGGACCCTTCAGAGAAATGGATCTGATATAAAGACATATTAATTGAAGAAAATAAACAGCATTATATAATGAAATTGAGAGAGACATTGGAAACAGAGGGGTTTAAATGCCACTGGTTTCTGTATAGACAACTGAAAGAAAGAGTCAAGATGGACGGAAAACTGGAAAGGTTTGAATCTGCTTCAAAAATTAATGAGTTTGAGAAAGCCATATTTGAATCTCCAAAACAGCTGATGTCAAAGCTTTACAGGATATTAATAGAAAAAGAATTAGAACCTGAACACATTAAAGAAACTATGATCAGATGGGCCCAAAATATTGGTCATGAACTACACCTTAAACAATGGGAAAAAAATTGGACAGAAACACAGAAATTTACATTGGCTCAGTCAATGAAAGAAAACTACCTAAAGGTGTTACACAGATGGTATCTAGATCCAGTAAAATTGAGTAAGATATACAAAACTAAGGGAAACAATTGCTGGAAGTGCAGAACAGATAATGGAACTTTTTACCATCTGTGGTAGACAGTAAACGAGTCGAAATGTACTGGAAAAAGATTCAGGAAATAATGTCCAACATACTACAAACAAATATCCCATTATCACCTGAAATATTCCTATTAAACATGCTTCACAGATAAATCTATAAAATTGAAATATTGGAGAATAATTCTGTATATGATTACCACCGCCAGGATCACATATGCCAAATTATGGAAGAACAAGCAGATACCACAAAAAGAAGATTGGCTAGTAAAATTAATAGAACTAAGAGACATGGGCAAATTAACAACGATCTTACAAGGAAAATCACAAACCAGAAAGGAGGAGGAATGGAATCCTATTGAGAAGTATGTTTTTAAGCAGGAAAATGTTTCCTAAAAAATTTGAGTCAGAGAATAACAAAGAAGTAGGTTCTCAAAACATAGATACAAGCTGATAAAGAAAAACAGATAAGAGCATATGACAAAATATCAACATTTATTGTACTTTAAGTTTCAGATAAAAGGAACAATTGAAATAAATCAGTTTACAAAGACAAATTAAAAGTTACAGTATACGGCAGACAGAAGTAAAGCAGTAGATACCAGAAGTTAATGATAATTTATCAGAATGGGGAAAAAAAAGTAAAGTGAGGATTAATAAGAGGACGATAACAAACTGAACTAAGGGGAAGTAGGGAAGTAAATTAATAAACAGCTACATCATTCATAACTTGAGAAGATCACATATAGTAAACCAAGTGCGTAAGTTATGAATGATTGGCTACAAGTTAGAAATTGTTAAGAAGGGATGTAAGATGCATTCTGATCACTAATTATGCTGATTATCTATCATAATGATGAATTTTCTTTAAAAGATTATAACATCACTAATTTCATTTATAAATGTTCTGTTTTATATAATAATTTGATGTTCAAGATATAAATGAATAAAGAATACTATAAAAAAACTGGTTGATTTGTGAGTGAAAAAGCCCAATGCATTTTGGCCTATATGTACTTCTATCAACTATAGCAATACACTAATGTAATAATGAGATTCTGTAATGTGATATTGTGCATTTATGCATTGTTCTTTTATGATTCTATATAGCCTTCTTTAAACAGAGGTTGGAGGGGCATTTTTCATGAGTGCTGTATTTGTGTATTCCTGCGTGGCATGAGGTTAGACTAGATGGTCTTTGCAGTCCCTTCCAACTCTGTGACTTTGTGATTATAATTCCCTGTCCCTGCCCTAAGCCAAGCTACAGTCTTTTATCCTCAGCTTCCCTTCATACAGAGATAATAACATTTTCCAACTATATAGGGCTACTTTAAGATGACAACTATACCATGCATATGATTCAGCACTCAAAAGTATAATATAAATGCTAAATATACTTATTTGTATTGTCAAGTAATGCAGGTTACACCTTCAACATCCATGCCCGATAAGCAAGGCTAGGCTATCCAACTGCAGCTTTTGGCAATTCCTGTGACAATTTCTGCTACTTGAAACCCGCCTATATTATTTCCACTCTGGATCCTTGTGCAGCGTCTCTTTTATCTGAGATCAGCAAACTGAAGATTTGGCAGCCAGTCAACTTAATAAATCCAAACGGCATTCATTTATCATGACAGAGATCCACGCGCTGCTTACACAAGGAAGTTCAAACAAGACGTTGAAGCTTGTGAAAGATACGGAATCTCAGTTTGAAGGAAGGAAATTGAAGAGTGACACTGTATGTCAATCTCCATGTGGTAATTCATTCTGTTATTCATGGGACCTTAACCATTTATACAGCTTTCCAAGCTCCCTCATCTCTTTGCATGAAACGGGGGTGGGCAGGCTTTAGGAGTTTGGCAGCCATTTTGGGCTAGTCCATTCTGCTAACGAGCACAGTAGAACGCTTGTTGATGACATGAAGTGACATTTTGGGGGACTGGAAACACTTCCAAGTACTCAAACGATGAATTTGGGAGGAATCAGGTAGCTCCCAAACAGTGCTTACAGTAACTAGATACAACAAGTTAGCAAGAATTAATTTTCAGCTAGAAACCCGCCATGTTTTTTAAAAAGGGGGAGATCAGAGAGGCAAGAGCAACATGGGGCCCCTAAATGGCTGCATGATTCCCACCATGACATAGAGTCTAGTAAATTAAGAAGAATCTTTGAGTTGTTAAAACTTCCTCCCTCGCATTCTTTTCCTGCTGAACTGAAATTCCTCCAAAGAAAATTTGTTGAGAACATTTCATGTATTTTCTTACCTGTTTTCCCCCCCCTCCCCGAGGTTACCCTCCCATGAAGGGAATTTTTGCTGAATGCCTCTGAATATTCATCCCAATTTCCCTCCATTGCATCCCAGAACACCACAAGGTCTTGTGGGAAGTGCAAAACACACTGCCAACATATTGGTCTGGTGGAGCAAAACCAAGGTGACAGGTAAGAGGTAAAATGCCTGAAAATTTGATCAAATTCACAGTAGTACCCTGTTCAGAGGCTTTTGAGCAGGTGCCTTTGGCTGTTTGGGGGGTGAATTTTGTTTTGTCCTCCCAAGATATTGGGGTCTGGGTGATAATGGGAGGGCCAATGCCCCCCAACTCCTGTGCAGAGCAGCTGGAGACCCTTGATCACCCTCTGAAATGGCTATTTCTCTTACATCATATTTTGAGGCTTCCTTTTGGCTTCTGCCTGGCCACTGTGGGAAACAGGATGATAGATCAGAACGGGCTTTGTTCTAATTCAGAAGGTCTAATTTAGAAGGACAAGCTTCACAGACTATAAATTGGTCCACAGTAATTAACACCATCTTTGTAAGGGAGACATAATGATCACCTGTGTATAGCAGATGGATGCTGAAGTTAAACTATGATGGTTGAACCCAAATGCAATTTTTGTTCAGCTCACACCTTTCTTTTTTTCCCCTTTACAAACAATAAAACAAGACAATACCATTCATACTAACTCAGCAAAGGTATAGCATATAAATATCTACATACATACAAAGCTATTTCGATTCCATTTTGCAGATAACATTCTACATTCATTCTTGACTTCATCCCAAGTAAGAAGTAATAATAAATCGGATAGATAAAGTTATAGATGTCTGTCCATCATACCTCAAAGTTCCAAGTTCCTGTGTATTACAGCCACATATTCAAAAATCAATATTCACCATCTTTATATCCCCCCATACATTTCTGAAATATTATATCACTGATTCCCAATCTTTGGCAGATTTTTCAAAATTATCTCCTCTTAATATGTATGTAAACCTATCCATTTGTAAACCTATCATAGAATCATAGAATCATAGAAATGTAGAGTTGGAAGAGACCACACAGGCCATCCAGTCCAACCCCCTGCCATGCAGGAACACCCTCAAATCAATCCCGACAGATGGCCATCAAGCCTCTGCTTAAAAACCTCCAAGGAAGGAGACTCCACTACACTCCGAGGCAGCAGATTCCATTGCCGGACAGCCCTGACTGTCAGGAAGTTCTTCCTGAGGTTCAGGTGGAATCTCCTTTCCTGCAGCTTGAATCCATTGCTCCTTGTCCTGGTCTCTGGAGCAGCAGAAAACAAGTCCCCTCCTTCCTCTACGTGGCATCCCTTCAAATATTTAAACATGGCTATCATGTCCCCTCTTAACCTCCTCTTCTGCAGACTAAACATACCCAGCTCTCTAAGTCTATTCTTATAGGGCATTGTTTCCAGGCCTCTCACCATTTTGGTCGCCCTCCTCTGGACTTGCTCCAGCTTGTCAATATCCTTCTTGAATTGGGGTGCCCAGAACTGGACACAGTATTCAAGATTGGGTCTAACCAAAGCAGAGTAGAGTGGTACCAGTACCTCCCTCGATCTAGACACCATACTCCTATTGATGCAGCCGAGAATTGCATTGGCTTTCTTGGCTGCCGCATCACACTGCTGACTCATGTTCAGCTTGTGGTCTATGAAGACTCCTAGATCCCTTTCACACATACTGCTATCCAGCCACGTGTCCCCCATCCTATATTTCTGTACTCCATTTTTTCTACCTAAGTGTAGGACCTTACATTTCTCTCTGTTGAATTTCATTTTGTTCGCCCTGGCCCAGTTCTCCAATCTATCCAGGTCATTTTGAATTTTGATCCTGTCCTCTGGCGTGTTAGCAACCCCTCCCAATTTGGTGTCATCTGCAAATTTGATGAGCATGCCCTCTATTCCTTCATCCAAGTCATTGATAAAAATATTGAACAGCACTGGGCTTAGGACAGAACCCTGTGGCACCCCATTAGTCACTTCTCTCCAGGATGAAAATCAGCCATTCGTGATCACCCTTTGGGTTCAGTCGGTCAACCAATTACAAATCCAACTAACAGTAGCCCTGTCCAGACCACATTTTACTAGCTTCGTTGCAAGAATGTCATGGGGAACTTTGTCGAAGGCCTTACTGAAATCGAGATATGCTACATCCACAGCATTCCCTTCATCTATCAAGCTAGTAACTCTATCATAAAAAGAGATAAGATTAGTCTGGCATGACTTATTTTTGAGAAATCCATGTTGACTTCTCGTGATTACCGCGTTGCTTTCTAAGTGATTAGAAACTGACTGCTTAATGATCTGCTCCAGGATCTTTCCGGGTACTGATGTCAGGCTGACTGGGTGATAATTATTTGGGTCCTCTTTTTTTCCCTTCTTGAAGATGGGGATAACATTTGCTCTCTTCCAGTCTGCTGGAACTTCTCCTGTCCTCCAAGATTTCTCAAAAATTATAGCAAGCGGTTCCGAAATGACCTCTGCCAGCTCTTTTAATATCCTAGGATGCAATTCATCTGGCCCTGGAGACTTGAATTCATCCAACGTGGCCAGGTATTCCTGTACCACCTCTCTACTTATTATGTGCCTCATTTCCTCTGCTTCCTCCCCTGCTCCCCAACCGCCAGGTTGAGTGCTTGTATCCTTCTGGGAAAAAACTGAGGCAAAGAAGGTGTTAAGTAGTTCTGCCTTTTTTCTCCCCCTTGTGAGTAATTCGCCATCTTCTCTGCGCAGTGACCCTACTGTCTCCTTCTTTTTCCTTTTGCTGCGGACATATTTTAAAAAAAACTTTTTATTGTTTTTAATGTCTCTGGCCAGCCTAAGTTCGTTCTGTGCTTTACCCTTTCTGACTTCCTCCCTACATCTCCTAGCTACTTGCTTAAATTCTTCTTTGGTGGTTTTCCCCTTCTTCCATTTCCTATACATGTTTCTCTTAACTCTTAGCTCAGCTGAGAGTTCTTTAGTCAACCATTCTGGTTTCTTCAGATGCCTTCCATTTTTCCTCCTTATTGGCACAGTTTTAGACTGTGCCTTCAGTATCTCCTTTTTAAGGAACTCCCATGCCTCCTGAACTCCTTTCCCTTTCACTATTCCTGACCATGGAAATCCAGCCAGCAGCTCCCTAGTTTACAGAAGTCCGCCTTTTTAAAATCTAAGATGAGTGTCTGGCTACACTTATCTTCTCCTTCTCACTGAATGCTAAATTCCAACAGGGCATGGTCATATCCATTCGAACAGTTCCATCTCCCATTCAACTACTGAGCGGAGAATTTTTTGTTTCCATTTTTGGGTTATCAACATTCTAGCAGCCACTGTCATATAAAAAATTAACTTTCCCTCCTTTTTTCTCTAAGTCATCACTCATTATTGAAAGAAGATAGAGCTCAGGAGACATTTCATAATGAAACCCTAATTTTTTTCCCACCTGGGTATAAATTATATTCCAATTTATTTTTTTTTTAACCTTTTTACAAGACCACCACAGGCTAAAGAAGTGCAAACTTCAGATTCACATTTCCAACATTTGTTTCAATAATTTACATGCATTTTTGATAATCGTTTGGGTGTAATATAACATCTAAAATACATCTTATAGACATTTTCTCTAACATCTTGGCATTGTGTATATTTTGTTCTTTTGTTCCAGATTTTCTCCCATTGATCTAGGGGGATCACATGAAAAAAATTCTGCGCCCATTTAATCATTGAGGTCTTACTTGGTTCATCCTCTGTGTCCCATTTTAATAAAATTTTATCGATTAGTGAAATTGTTTTAAGTTTTTCTGAGGTTAAAGATTGCTGTCAACTCCTCTTCCTTTGACTGGTATTTGTTTAATTTTATATCAGTCTTTAATTTTTCTGTAAGTTGTCTGTGAAGAAGCCAATGGCATTTAATTCCACTGTCATTAAATTCTTGTTGTGTTCTGATTTTAATTTGATTGTCTTGTAGTAGAACCAGGTCTTTGTATTTTATCCATCTGTCGAATAATACATTTTCTTTTTTATAATAAGTCTCATGTGGAGATACTCATAAAGGTGGGTATCACACCTTTCAACTCTAAGCACTCTAGAAGCAGAAAGAGATTAATTCACCATCTATTAACTGATTGTGATGTGGAAAGGGCAGAACTAGATTTTTAGTAAGTGCATCCTGAAATGTCCTCCTCAGCTGAACCATAGAAGGGAAATGGAAAGTACAGGAAAGTAGGAATCTGATTTATACTGAGTCTGAGGCCATTTCCTCACTAGACGCTATTAGCATGTTGTAGCATTACAATCCTGGCATTGCCATTTGAGTGATGCCATCACGTTAGGAATGCTCTTTTCCTCACCCTTCCGCCTTAAGTGGATGAACTGTGATATTGCCACCAGTATACCTTCCACACTACAGAATCCTCGGCCACTCCCTGTCTCCGCCTTCACCCCGTTCCACTGTCCTGATTGGTCCTTTTTTTACCTTTGGAAGCCATATTAGCAAAGTAATGTTAGAAGGGCAGGACATGCTAGTACACTATTGTATTTTCATGCTATGATGCTTAAAAGTTTGTTAAAAATGGTTTTAATTCAAAGGAGAAATTTAAAACAAACAGAGAGGTGATAGATTTCATGTCATGGGAGTTGCAGAGGAAGGGACAATCTGGGCAGGCCCGCAGTCCTCCCACTCTTGGATCGTGATAGCAGGAAGTACTATCAAGCACTATAACGGTTCTGCACTAAGACAGCTGATGGGATTGAAATGCTAATGGAGGCTCTTTTTTTTCTGGGACTAGAATATGGCAGTTTTGCAATGCTTGGGAATGGGATAGCAGCTATTTCAGAGCTTGGAAAGTTACTTTTAAATATCATTAGTTAGAGTTATTTGCTATTGCCAATGCATTTTAAAATAACTCTTTTACAATGGGGGCTTTTCCAGTTAGTTTTATTGAAAATGCACCTTAGTACTGAGATTATGTGTACCCTTCAATTACAAAATTATCTAAGTAATTACAGTTATATAGAAAAAGGAATCAGGTTATCTGTAGCTACATTAGAATCATAACAAAGCTTAGTTATGCCTTAGGTATTGCAAGAAGGAATTAATTACAAGTAGCTAATTATTTGTTAATAGGTATACATCTAGGCTCTGGTTCTGTTGCATACCAAATTCTAACTGGAAGGTTATGCCTGCATGCTGGATGGCATGTATGTCTGCAATAGGAATGGAAGCTATATTGAAAATATTAAATATATGTTCAAAAAAGTGTTTCTGGTGTGTTGGGTGACCTTAACAAGGAGAATTTGGGTCTGATGACTATCTTTGAAGTTTGGGACATATTTTGTGCAAAATTCACGTGGCTTTTTTGGCATGGAAAACAAGATTTTCTACATAGGAAACAGCATTTTCTTCACAGAAAATAATACTTATGCCCACAAATATTTTCCATGCAGAAAATGCTGTTTGTTGTGCAGCAAATATTGTTTTTGGTGCAAAACAACCAGAAACAAAATTTGCATAGGTTATAAGTCCTAAATGATGAACAGTCTTTGAAAGCAGTGCAGTTTTTGAAGACTTTCATGCAGTGGGAAGAAATTTGTGAAAATTGTACTTGTTTCTTTAAGAATCAAGCATCACAGTTCTAGTCTGAATTGTGAAGAAGCCATCACCTACCTCTAGTTTTCCAGTTTTGAGCAGTGGTGGACGGTTACATTTCATATCAGTAACATGGTGAATGTACCATGCTTTCTTCCCAAAATAAGTTCACACCTTAGACAATTCCTTTCCAGTTCATAATACAACCCACAACCCACTTGCTCCACTGATATGGAAGCCATCAGCCACCACTGGTGTCAAGAAGGTCAGACTGAAGTACTCAGTTCTTTCATTTCTGAAAAGCTCTGGATTTTAGAGAGGACTACTCTGGCAATAATACCATACGGTGCCTTGAGTTGCCTGGACCAGGCTTAATCATGCTGCAGTAAACTCATTCCTTTAGCTTGCCTATAGCCTTGTTCTGAAATAAGAAGGAAGGAGTGAAAGTGAAACCACAGATTGGGAGGTGGGGTGGAGGCAGGGGAGGGAGGAAGCAAATTGTAGTAAGTTGAGGTTTTGGAATCCATTGTGGACAAATGCTAACAGTTGTTGAATGAAGAAAAAAAGGGAAATTGTACTAGTGACCTTGTTTGATACTTCTTGCATTAGCTTGGCATTCGGGGGCTGGAAAAAATATGAATGCTGGGAATGGACTGGGAGAGTGATTTTTAACTCTGTTAATAAATTGCTTATACAGTCTGTGTAGCTATGAAAGGGAAGGTCTGTCATACTTACGTATTTTGGATTTCATTGTTTGCTCAAGCACTATAATATCCTTGGGAGTCCATCCTCCCTTGGCCCTGGTGGGTTGTCTCCCAGCCCAAGTGCCCCATAGAGCCAGTGATGGGGAATTTGATTGCTGGACGGGGGAGAGTCCAGGTACAAGTTGTGTGCGGGCCCAATTCTCTCTTTGATTATGAGAAGGTGCTGGACTCCAAAAGGGCTGGAATACTACTCTGCTATGTACCATCTGATGCATCATTTACTACCTCTAAAACTTATGCTATAGCAGCAACTTATGTCAGTGTTTGGTATTGACAGTGCTCTTGGGGAGGCTTTGAATTGCACCCAATTACAGATCAGAAGACACATAATTGTGGCATATTGTCTTGTCTGTTTCGTCCAGTTCCATTTGCTTTGGAATTAATTGTGTGTATGAAGGGATGGCTGTGCCCAATGGAAATACTTTTTAAAGTACAGTCTCTCCTCCTTCTCCTCTTCCTCCTCTCCCCCATGCAGCTAATGCATTACACATAAAGATTCTGAGTTCAGAGAAGGGGCTATGCAGATATTATGAGAAAGTGCTATGCAGCTATGCAACTATCTGCATGGAAGGTGAATCATAGTCATGAGTGGTTGTTGCAAAGCAATTTCTTAAAGGTTGATGCTGTATTTGTTTGATGGATTTGCCTGTTAATCTAAAACTGTTTTAATGCTAATATTTAATATTTGTTTAATTGTGTTTTACATTCCTACTTTTTGTCTGCTTTGTTATGCTACATCTGTGTACATTTTAGTCTTTTTGTAAGCTATCTAGAATGTCAGTTCTAGGAGGAAAAAAAAGCAGTATATAAGTCCAATAAATACATGAAATATAAATAAAGAGAAAACAGGCCAAGGAAAACTGATTCTTTTACCTCCTGCCTCTCCCCTGTACTTTTCTACCTGTTGTAGAAGTAAATGGAATATTTATGAATATTTAACTGTCAAATGAAAACAAAGATATATGATTAGCTGCTGAAAGTATATAATAGCCACCAATTGTAAAAGTACCAGGCACCGAAAGAAAATGTGCCCAAACTGGGAACAAATCAGTACAGAACAAATGATTAGATACTAAAACTAATAAAAGAATGTAGCTAAAATTGCAGCCCACCAGAGCAGCAGAGGTTATAATTCAATATAAGGGGCTTGTTAAAGTAAGCCAAGAAAGGAGTAAAAGCAATGTGGATGACTTTATGATCAAAAGAAGGGATTATATGCAGAATGTAAAGGAAACATTAACAGTCACTTTAGCACAGCAAGTAAGAAGCCAACACAAAGAAAGATAAGACCCTTCTCTTTTTGCAAAATTGGAAGGCATTTTGCTCTATAAACAAAACACACAGCAACAACAAAGACTCACATGCCTACCTGAAGCTGTTCTATGGGTGGTGTGGTCCTGGAAACAAAGTAAGTTTTCAGGAAAACTTTGTATTCTTTTTCTTCAGAATTGCTATCTATTACCCTTAAAAAAATGAAGCTCTGCATTGTGCATGCACATTTGACTTGTATTTGACAGGCAAAACCTACAGCTAAGCAAAATTTTGAGGTCAGAATATTTTGCAAACAATGAGAGAGAACCATTTCAAACAGCTCCAGATCTGCGGCGCATCCACAGTAAATAATTATAGAACTTTACTACCATTTTAATTGACAAAGTTCCATCCTAGGGAATTCCAGGATTTGTAGTTTCATTAGATACTTAGTATCATAGAGCCGCAAGGGCCATTTAGTCCAAACTCCTGCCGTGCAGGAATACACAACTAAAGTGCCCCGAGAGACAGCCATCTCATCTCTGTTTAATAATTCCCAAAGAAGGAGAGTCCACCATACTTCAAAGCAGTCTATTCCACTGTCAAACAACTCTTAAAGTCAAGAAGTTCTTCCTAATGTTTAGGTAGAATTTCTTTTCTTGTAAATTGAATCCATTGGTTTGTATTCGTGGCCAGAGAGCTCTAATGCTGCAGTTCAGGAGAGCGCACTAGAAAATTCTAAGTACCAGCTACAAATTCCAAAATTCCATAGGATGTGGCCATGACAGTTAAAGTGATATCAAACTGCTGTACTTGCGCAGTGTGGTCTAGAGATGAGAAATCAACAAGTCTTGAGTTTGTTGAATTACTGCAAATCCAACATATGCTCTCACCCTGCTCTTGGTTGATATCATGCTCAAGACTTTGCTTTCATTTTTGCAAGGAAATTTCATTTTTATATACTTTATGAGATTTTGGCATGCATTTGTCCCATTTACTGAACCACATCTGGGTTCTGGTTGGCATTGTATGAATTTTTAGCCATTCACAAGTTAAAAATGTATGCATATAAATTTTCTACACATTTTTTTTCCTGCTTGCACTACAAGACTTCCATATGTGTGAATGTCTAAGGCAAAATGTGCTTTGTCTTGCAGTGGATCTTGGGGAGTACAAAATGAGCATACTGGACAGTGTGATGGACAGACTTTCTTTTTTTGGAATTAGGTTGACCCTATGAATGAGAGATCTCCAAGAGCCCCAGTCATCAAGTACCTTACTCTGGTATGGCAAACTCCTTGTTTCCTACTGCCTTCCATTTTACCAAACATTATTGGCTTTTCCAATGAGTCACGTTGTCTCATGTTATGTCCAATATATGGCAGCCTCAGTTCAGTCCTCTTTGCTTCTAGAGAGAGTTCAGACCTGATTTGCTTTGAGACCCATTCATTTGACTTTGTAGGGCTCCATGGTATCTGTAGAATTCACCTCCAGCACCATATTTCAAATTAGTTGACCTTCTGGTCAGCTTCCTTTAATGCATGCAAGTAATTCTTTGAGGGCTGACAGATCAAGCTACAATCCCTCTTCTACTAAGCTATATTTACTTCTTCCCCAAAAGAATTCCAGGGAGTTCAGGTACAGATCAGAAGAATCCAGCTCAAATTGCTTGATCAAAAGGATGGAAAATAGAAGCTGGGGGAGGGGGAGTTATTTGTCCAATTCTTTACTTCTCTAAAGGTTTCTACCATCAGAAATTACTTCTGGCTGCTAGTGAGTAACTATGGATTGAACTGTTAAGAGCCTAACCTTAATTGAATCCTTGTTTTATTCACTGAAATGTGCAAAATATAAAGATGTCAGAGGTACATAGTAAATATCCCACCAGGCTGTATTATAATTACATCAACAATGAAAAATCAATACCATGGCTGAGAAATAGAAAAGCTTGTGCCAAAAGGGAGGGATTGATAGTTGCCACCCATGATAATATATTATCAATGAATAATTGCAACAGATTCATCACTAATATGGCAGGAAATGGGAACTGTCATATAAAGTGAATTAATAGATCACTTCAATACAGGTTGCCCAACATTGTCATCTATTGATTGCCTGGTGTTAGACATAACCAGGGAGTAATAATAATCTGTAATGAATGGGTGTAGCAATGCTATCTCAAGTATGAATGCCTTTATCATAATCCATTAGAACCCATTTTGGGGGAGAGATTTATATTTGCTTTTCCTTTTGATTAGTGAGAAAGCAAGAAGCTGCCCAAAGCTTATTTAGTTATGAAAAATCTTGAAACAAAGCAAAATGAAAGGCTAGCATTGTAATAAAATAAAGAAGATTGTTTTATTGCACATTTGTGCTATTGCAAATGGGCGCTGTGCTGGTTTTATATAAGTTTCAGCTCTGCAATAAAATGTCACAAACTCAAGACCCTTCAGAACAGTGGATGGGGCTCTATTCATGGTGTGGGGGGCAAGTATCATGGTGGCAGGCTTCACCTCCCCAACACTACAAGCATTGAGATGCATGTTTCAAGTGCTCCTATATGCATAGGCTCCTTTCCTAGACATCACCAAGTCTGTCCTTCGCACACTGTTTTCTTCCCTTCCCAAGACATCTAGTCAGTCTCCAGGAGTTTGGAAAGTGGGAAGCTGAGCACTGCATTTTGCCTTCCTGTGATCTGAAGGGACTGACTGTTGGTCTGGAGTCTGGCATTCCTCCATCTCTTCAAGAACTTGTGCAAGGCATGCTGCTGGCCTTGCACATTTGCTCTGTGGTTTATGGTGTTCTAGGAGATTGTCATGCTTTCCTTGTTCTAGGGCTAGGTTGAAGATCTGCCAATGTTGACCTAGACTTCAGGATCTTGATCTCAGGGGTCTCTGGTTCCATGGTGTCTGGGTCCAGTTCCTCTTCTCTTGGCACCACTGGTTTCTCAGCCTCCGAGTCTGTATTCAGATCATTGCTGAACTCTGGGCTCATAACAAGCAGATCACTGGCATCGGCTCTTTCCACACAGGGAAATAACACGTGGTAGCGCGACCTCCGTGGGAGGTCGTCTACACCGTAAAGTGGATTGGGGTGGATTACTTTAGAGTAATTCCACACCCCAATCTGCGCTAGGGCACCCGGAAGTGGCGCCGCCGTGTGCTTTTTAAAAACCACTTTTTATGTGGTTTTTAAAAGGCACAGGGCATGCAGCCCTGTGCAGCTGCGTCGCAGCGCCCAGTGTGGATTTGCAGGTGCACGCAAGAGCGTGCCTGCAGATCTTCTGGGGGTGGGATTTCCGGCTGGCGAGGTTCTCTGGTTGGTGGAGAGCCTTCGCCAGTCATCAGCCACCATTTTGGGCGCTGCCGGACACCACAGGACGCCGACGAGTGTGGAGCAGCGAAACCCTCTGCTCCATGTGGCGATGGACGAAGGTAAGCTCCGTTTCAGCGTGGCTTACCCCGTTTCTCCGCCCGCGTGTGGAAAGGGCCATCGTTTGGCCTTATGCTTCTTCCCTATACCCATGTTCAGACATGCATACACATGCATTTGTGTGCATGTATCCCTCTTTCACATGGATATTATCCATCTGGGATAAAACTTTTTAAAAATTAGACACAAAAATGCTGTCCCATGACTCAGGGGTGGGAGGGGGCTAACTGTGTCATCCTAAGGATCCTACTCACTCATGTCTCAGACCTCTATTGCTCACATTGGCTCCCTTGAGTATATAATGGGTTCTGGGGGGTATTTATGGTCATGGAAAATAGTGTCACAATCGTGAATAAGTAACATAACTGAGGGAGGGGGAGTGTTTATCTCTTACATCATTCATAACTATGTTTACAAAGTTTAGGTTTACATAGATAAAAATGCATTGTCGGAGCTCAGCCTCTACATGTATTGGATCACAGCAATGACATTTGAACAAAAGCAATTTGGGGGCAATAATGGAAACCCGAGAAATTAAAATATTAGGGATATTAAGCATGCTAACTTGCTATTGAGAGACCTTTTTCTGATGACTTGGAGACCATATGCATTTATGGTCGGCTTAACATTTAGAACTCACAGAGATGGCAGTTCTCCTAGGGCAGCTCTTTAATTCCTCTCCACTGGAATGTAATTGCAAAATTCAGTTAATCTCAGTGGTGTGGACTAAGTCTGTTCTCAGATCCAAAGACTTACCAATTTCCTGTGCTCAGATGTTTCAGTAGTTTTCAGCAAAGAAGAACAGCATGAAACAGACTCCCAAATCGATTCTGTATGATATAGATCTAGATACTCGAAAAACTTTGTAATGAAGATAATGCATACTGAGTAGCTTTCTAATTTCTTCACCATACCACATAGCTAAGTTGTGGAATTTGTTATCCTAAGATGTAGTGATGCCTTTGTGTAGTTTGGATGAGGCTCTCAATGGATGCTAGTCATAATGGATGTATAGTTTTTCTGCTATCAGAGGTAGTATGCGTTTGTATGAGATATGAAAAAATCTGTCCACTTTGCTTGGTGTTTGAAATCTGAAATTTTACATTTTTTCCATTATGAACATGAAGACACTTGTGAATGTTAATAATTTTGTCAAAGATGAATTGAAAAAAAAAATCCTTCTGTTTGTACAGGCTACATTTAAAAGGTCCAACTGTTTCCAGAAATGAAAGACCCATGTTGAACCTGCTTGTCATGTAGGTATTAAAGATGAGAAGCCTCACATTAGAAAGAGGTGGCAACTGTAATTTGGCATGGTTGAATTCGTGAGGATTCAAACACTGAGACTTTTAAGAGTTAAGCACTCAAAAGTCCCAGACTTGGATGGCTTAAGCTATTGAGTTTTACAAATAGCTTAATTTTTAAACCCATCCCAAATCAGAATAAGAACAGGAAATTTGCTCATTTGAGTATTTTTTTTTAATAAAAAATGAACTTATGTTGCAGCAAATGGAGGGAGAATCTTTGGGCTGCCAGCTCAGGACTGTCCCCAAGTCCTGAGATTTGGAGATTTATGATGTCTCTTGGGGCAGACCTTGGTGATGTTACAAAGCTGATGTTAAGGGACAGCTCCAGTGATATCATTAAGCATGACATATTAAGCATTAACCACAGTGCTCAGAGTATAAATACAATTGCTCATTCAAATCACCATGTATCACAAATGAAGAAGGCAGACAGACAGACAGACAGACAGACAGGTGTGCATATGTGCGTGCGCGCGCGCACACACACACAGAGACTTTTCAAGATTGCACTTTCACCCTGAGATTCCTCTCCTTGCTCTAAGGGCTAGAGAAGATAGGCTAGGCATTGAGATCTAAGGCAGTGTAGTTGCCCTGCACTTGAGCTTCCCAGAGGCATCTGGCTGGCTGCTGTGGAAGCAGAAGGCTGGGCTACCTAGGCCTTTGGTTCCATTCTAATACAGAATAGCTCCACTGCAATTACCTCTACTGCGCTGAGACAACATCTCACCATTATGAACAGAATACATTTCTTGCATGCAAGGCTGGTTCATATTACCACTTGGGGCTTAGAACAGTTGTTACAAGGCCTCTGCCTCTCTCAACGCTTGTTTAATGAAGAGTTTGCTTCTGGCTGGTGAGAAAAGAGCCTCGGGCTTCTTAGGCCTGAATGTGTGAAAGCAAAAAACAAAAATAAAACACCAGAACTGCTTTAGAGACTGATAGAACACATTTTCAGCATTGTTACTGCGATTATCTGGCCCAAGGCCGAGTTTTACAATTTCATAATATTCATGTTTAATATTTCCACATGGCACTCCATAAGATGAACTCCACATGTCTGAAAGGGTCACGAAAAGTCAGTGTAGGCAGGAATGGCTGCATGGCCTTAATTATGCACGCTAGGTCTAGGCCAGTAAACAACCACTTGCCGCACAGCCGGTGGTGCCCTCCAGACACAGCTGACCACTAAGCTAATGCAAGGGCTCTCAGCCCCGAACTGCTTGCTCTATACAAACGCTAAGCACTCCTCATCTGCATACTGTTTTAACAATTGGCAGTGCTAGCTAAATCTTATCAATTCTGATTTTGACCTTTTGGAGGCTTTGTCTCCACTAAAATCCCTATTGTTCTCCTTGGGAAAGGGCTAGCCTCCAGGTACAATCTTCCCTATAAAAACCTCAAGTTTGAGCTCCTTGTCGGATTGCTCCTGACTTTCATGCTGCCTTGCTGCTGCTTTGCTTGGTGAGCTTTCCCCTCAGTCCCATGTACTGAGAAACTCCATATCCACGAACTTCTTCTTCAGACTACCTGGGCTTCAGGACCCATACCAAAAACCTCTTCTAAAAATCCCTCTATCCCACTCCAACCTTTTATTTCCATAGTTCTCTGTGTGAGTGTGTTGCATACACTTGTTTGGCTGTATTTTAATAAAACAATAATTATTATTTACTTCTGTTTGTTCCTTGACTGGGCCTGACACCGTAGACATTGGGTAAAAGATCTCGCTCCGTTGCCCTGCCTCTCACATTGCTAGCTTGTGCTCTTTTGACTAATTCCCACCTTTGTAATTCGGAGTGCACTTAGGTCTCCCTCTCGGGACCCCCAGAAATCAGGGTAACAGCATAACAAAAACAAAGATTTTTTGTTTGTTTTGTTTTACTGTATTTTCATTGTTTTCTCCCTCTTTGTTGGATTAGAACACAGAGATCTTGGTTTTCTTGTGGAATGGTTGTACTGTAGCTTTCCAAGTACACAATGTATATAATCCCATGCGGTTCACATTTGCTATTGGCTATTTGAAGGCTGCAACTACAGCCCAGTTAAACAAAAGTACTAGGAAAGAAGCCAGTGAAGTGTTGTTCTTTTCGATTGGGTTAAAAATGGCTTGCAGTTTGCAGCCTTGGCTAAAGTACTGACTTCATTAAAAAAAAAAAAGGCCAGGGAGCTGTCTCCATGAAGTGCTTCTTGACTGACATGGTTCCATATTTAATATCTTACCTGCATTAAGATAATTGAAGGGTTATATCTGATCATTCTTCCATTCACTGAAGATTACTCTACATACCTTAAAACAAATGCTAGGGGACTAGCACAAGTTCATGAAGATCTTCCCACACACACATAATGGGGACAAATGCTCATAACCTTGTTTTTGTTGGCTGAATGTCAAAATTCTAGCTAATCCAGAGTTGGCTTTGAATTTCTCTGCAAAACACTTTTTGCGGACAGACAGAGAAATCTCAGTGCAACAGAAGTGTGGTATGCATGCCTGTGTCAGTCCTAAGAATGGTATGTCCTAAAAAAGAGATGCATGGAAGAAAAGGAGGACCAGAAGCTACAGGCAAGTCTTGATTTATATCAGGGTTGCATTCCTGGACTTGTGATGTAAACTGAGACTGATATAAATGTGATGGGGTCTGCTTACCTAGGAAACTGTTGGAGAACAGGGGGATGTGTTCTGATGAAGCTGAGTAACCAGAAAGATAATGATTTTACTCAATTCATCACCAATTTTACAGAGGTTTAAAGCATAAAACATCAGAGATTACCTTTTCCAGGCTAGAGAAACTCATCTTTTCCAGACAATAGGACTCTAGTTGCTCACTCCCCACCTAAGGAAGCAGTGGAAACCCCTTCCAGCTACACCAAAATGCCAGGATTTCAGTTTCTTCCTCTCCCTCGTGATCTTCTTCTAAGCAGGTAAAAGAAACCCATTCCTCCAATGATGGCAAGATTCCAGTTTCTTCCTCTTCCCCTGCTCCCATTCTAAATAAGCAAAGAAAAACCCCTTCCTTCCAAAAGTGCTAAGACTGCAGTTGCTTTCTCCCCCTATACATTGTGGGTGAGACTTACCATTATTTATTTCTGGGTACATATTGTAAGCTGAGAATATTATAAATCAAAGCAAATAAAACTGATACTTGTCTGTATTTTCAGCCTCTCTTAGATAAATAGGAATGCAGGAAGCTGGCTTCCTCTAGGTGAGTGTGTTTATCCCTCTAGTTCAGTATTTACTAGTCTGACTGGCAGTGCATCTCTAGCAACTCAGGGACAGAAGTGTTTCCTATCACATTAGGTAGGAAAAGCAAGTCATTAATGTACCAAATAAATACTGAAGTAATCAAATAATAATTCCTAACAAGCCCACTAAATTTTAACTGGATCACTGGTGCCTTTAATTTACTGCATCCAGTATGCACAGATGTTGGCCTTGGGCTTTGAATAGGTGGATGAGAAAGTTGTGTTGGCCAAACAGAAAGTCTATGCCCAGCCAATGCAGGAAGTCACCTAATGTTTCAGTCTCAGCCATGTTTGCTTGAGGGAGGGGCAACAATGCCTGACATCTCAAGAAATTATGTAAAGATTTGCTGTAAAGGAGGTGAAAGGGCCAGATGACTGTGGAATGTTGGGTTTAGAAGGATTTGATGTGTTTGAAATGTGGAGCTCATTTTTTTAAAAGTTCAAGTTCATGCAAATATATTTTTGATTGATGATGGCCAATGAAAGAATGAGCAATTGGAATGTCATTGTTAGTCTCTTAGATTTCTCTGAAAGCCAAGCTGCATGTCACACTAAATTACAGTTGGGTTCAGCATTTGCAGATTTGGTTATTTGCAGATGATTTTATTTTATTTATTATTAAAAAAAAAAGTTTGCCCCTGTCATGGAAAAAAAATATTTTCTGTAGAGTTGTGCTGGAAGACCTAGAGATTCCCAGAGAGAGAACAGTTCTGTAGGCATTGCTAAGCCCTCCGGTGTGAATCTATAGTCTGCTTCCCCTTGTGTAAGCCTCACAAAAGTGGAGGGCTGACTGTAATCATCAGAAAGTATGGCAGTAGGAGTACTGCTAGAAGGGGCCATCACCCACTCAGGAGTCATCTCCCCAGTTTGCCATGGCAGTGGTTGGAAAGGAATGTTAATCATTGATACAACACGGTTTTAACAATAGATGGATCCTGTGCTTGATGTTAACTGGCATCCCAATAGCTGTTCTTGTAACACTTGTTAATGACTTTATCGGTGAAGCTGAATTGACCAAGATTTCAGAAGGTTATGTACCAGAGCACTGGGAATATTATCCACATCCCATAGCTAAGTGGATTGCTCGCTATCTCCTTGATCCCCCTGAAGAGGGTTATGAAAAGGGAATGGCTTTTATTCATGCTGAGCCTGAGAAAGCTGAGTTAAGGAGGAAAATAAAAGAAGCCTGCTGACTCATGCAAGAAAGAGGAGATGGACTATAGTTTCACTATGGAACCAGTGGCACAAGTCTGATTGATTATTCTCCTAAATCAGCATCTGACAACTAAGCCAGCTAAGCTTGTTTGTTTCTTGTCCCAAGCGTCAATCCACAAACAGCATTTGAATTATCTAAAATACACACACATGTGCATGTGAATGTCCGCATACACACACACACACACACATGCATACATATACACAGGCATCCCTCCATATTTGCTAGGGTTGGGGCACAGAACCCCCGTGGAAAGTGAAAAAAAACGTGAATAACTCTAGACCCTCCCAAAGCATATTTAACACAGATAAAAAAGTATGATCACCATGTTCAACCCATTGTGGATTCCTTTGAGGCATCAAGGTTCCCTGACATGGCAGAAGTGGCTGGCTGGTGGGGCTTACTGCCACCTCCACTGCTGCTTCATGCCATTTTTAATAGGGGGGCCTCTTTCACAGTTTCTCATATAGCCGTTTCTGCGCGAGATGGGAGGAGCAGTTCACTGAGTGTCAAGAGTGGTTTTATACTCCGATTTGGAAACTAAATTCAGAAACTGTGCTGTCTACACCCCCTCCATTTACATCGTACCACTGCAGAGAACAGCAGTTGCTGCATCCACAACAGCAAGTCCCTGGCCACTCCCGTTCCTCTCCCTCACCCCGCCCTGCCATTGCTGATTGGTCTGTTTTTTAAAACACACACACACATTTTTAACACATTTCTGGGTTGCTACATTTGTGCATAGCAATGTATGTTCATTGATACATGGAAAAAAACATGTTTTAGCAATCCATTACCAGATTCATTCTCTTCCTGCTGTCCGTTTAACATAGGAAGACAATAATGATGGCAGCCTGTCCTTTGATGGGCGGAGAGAGATAGGGACGGAAATGATGGAAGGAAATTAGAAATAGCCTGGGAATGCCCATAGCCGGCCACTTCTGTGCTGTGAATCAATGCTACGCTTCTGCATGTCATTGAAAACTGAAACAGAACCGGTTTGGGAGATTTACATCTGAGTTTTTCTGGTTTTTTTTTTTTTAAATAATCTTTATTCAAATTTACAATTCATTTTCTTGTTAAAAAACATCATCACAACATCACATCATAAACCACAATCATACACTGTTCTCTTAGCATAATCTTAAACCAGATTTACATTATCCTAATCCCATCCACCCATCTTTTTACTCACCCATCTGTCCCCAGGAGAGAGATATTCTTCCTCCTGTTACTTCTTTCAATCTTCTCTTCGTTCCAATAAAGTTATTACACCCCAACTTTCAATCTACCACTCTTTCGAATTCCATTACCTTTGTCTCTCTAAACAAAAAGGCATCCTATCTTTTCTATGATCTTTTACAAAGTCTTCCTTTTGACTTCCTCGATATCACGTGGACCCTATTACCTCGTACCTTTAATATGTTTCTCCTATTACCTTTCCCCATTCCATGACTTTTCCTTTATGACCCTAAATTATTAACTTATTCCTGCCACCTTCTGATAAATAATTCTGCTTAAATGAATAATCAAATCTTTATCGCAATTAAATTATGTTCTTATTATTTTCTAAACTGTTACTTTATACCAGTTTTTATATGCGTTCTTCCCACAATAACATTTTTATATGGATTATTACTCTTCTCATGCATTATCTTATACAACTGGTGTCATCCTTTTATATCAGTAGTTCATTCCTTCTTAATGTCCGCATCTTTTACATATTTACTTTGTACCGAATTTCCTAAACCCATACTTCACCTCTTAAGTCTTTCTGCTTCCATATACTCATCTATTTTCCTCCACCTCTCCATCTGACGACCCTGCATATTTCCTCTAAGTTTTTCTGTCAGTCTATCCATTTCTTTCATTTCATATATCTTTATTAGCCAATCTTCTACTTGAGGTGTATCTTTGCTTTTCCAGTTTTGGGCATAGCATAGTCTTGCCGCCGTTATCATGTATAAAATGAGTCTCCAGTGTTTCCTATCCTCTATCCTCCCTATTTTCCGCGTCATGTTCAAAAGGAACAGTTCTGGTATCAAGGGAAGATTAATCTGCAATATATCTTTCATCTTTCCATGAATTTCTTTCCAATAGGATTTGGCTGTCTCACAGGTCCACCATAGGTGGTAAAAAGTACCATTTTCATTCCCGCATTTCCAACATCTATTATTCTTTAACTTATAGATCTTGCATAGTTTTTCCGGGTCTAGGTACCACCTGTAGAACATTTTAATGTAGTTTTCCTTTAATTTTTGACAAACTGAGAATCTATTCGTAACTCTCCAGCTATCTTCCCAGTACTCTAATTGAATTTCATGTCCAACGTTCTTGGCCCATTTCACCATGACCTCTTTAATCTGTTCAGCCTCCAACTCCTTTTCTAACAATAGATTATATAGCTTAGAAATCAGTTGCTTATTGGGACCTAATATTATCTTAGCAAAAGTATCTTCTTTTTTCATTGATTCAATACCTTCTAATTTTTTGTCCATCACGAATCTTTCCTTCAATTGCCTATACAAGAACCAATGGCATTTAAAACCTTCCGCTACCAACTCTTCTCTCAATTTCATCTTTTGTTCTTGCTTCTGGTCTTCTGTCAAAAGGTTGTCATAGCGAATCCAGATGTCACAAGGATCTCGCCGTCTACCATAGAACGCTTCATGAGGGGAGAGCCATCTAGGTTTTTTCACATAGTATTTTTTCTTGAAATTTTTCCATATCATCAGGAGAGCTCTTCTTAAATAATGGTTTTCGAAATCTTTGTCAATTTTCTGTTTCTCGTACCAAAGGTACGCATGCCAACCCAGCCTCTTTCCAGATCCTTCTAAATTTAACAGTTCCTCATCATGTAATGTAATTCAGTCCTTCACCCATGAAAGCCCACTTGCAAAATAATATAGCTTCAGATCAGGGAGGCCAAGCCCACCTCTATCTTTTTTATCTGTTAGAAGTTTCCATTTAATCCTGGCTCTCTTACAATCCCAAATGAACTTAGATAATATCTTCTGCCATTCTTTAAAGGGTTTTACATTGATTAAGATGGGTAAATTCTGGAACAAAAAATTTAATCGAGGTAAGATATTCATTTTAATAGCTGAAATACGCCCCAACAACAATAATCTTAAAAGCCTCCAATTTTCTAATGATGATTTAATTTCCTTCCATGTTCTTTTATAGTTATTCTCAAAAAGTTCATTATTCTTTTTTGACATCCAAATTCCAAGGTATTTAATTTTTGTTTCAATTTTAAATCCTGATTTTCTAATCAACGCCTCCTCTTCCTTTTTCTCCATATTTTTTGTTATGATCTTTGTTTTCTCTCTGTTTTATCTTTAACCCCACAACTTCTCCATATTGGTCCAGTGTCCGTAATAAAGTCTCGATATTTTGTGCCGAATCCTCCACGATCATCATCATATCATCAGCATAAGCTCTCACTTTATAACTATGTTTATTGATCGTGCACCCTTTCAGTCCTGGATCATTTCTAATTGCCGATAACAGCACCTCCAAAGTTGTTATGAAGAGCAGTGGGGATAGCGGACAGCCCTGCCTCATCCCCTTTTCTATTTTAAAGTGCTTAGTTGTATCACAATTAATAATAATGGTAGCTTTTTGATCCTTATAAATTTCTTTTATCCAATCTATGAATGTTTCACCAAACTCCATCTTTTCTAGTACTTCAATCATAAAATCCCAACAAATATTATCAAAAGCCTTTTCGGCATCAATAAAGATTAGGGCGAGTTTCTTTTGATTGTTTCTCTCATAGTATTCAATGATATTTAGGGCTGTCCTAATATTATCTTTAATTTGTCATTTTGGAAGGAAGCCGTTCTGGTCTTTCTGGATAACTTCTTGCAGTATTAACTTCATCCTTTCAGCAATTATGCTTGCAAAGATCTTATAGTCAACACTGAGTAGTGAAATAGGACAATAATTTCCTGGTTCCCTTGCATCCTTTTCTTCTTTCGGGATCAACGTTATGCATGCTTCATTCCATGAGTCCGGTTTCCCGCTCTCCTTAATGCTATTAAACAGCTTCTCCAATGGATCTATTAAATGTTCTTGAAGCTTTTCATAATACATTGCGCTGAGACCATCCGGGCCTGGTACTTTAGCTGTATCCAATTTTCGGATTGCGTCCACTATCTCCTTCCTCGTTATCTTCTTATTTAACATGGTTCTTAACTCCTCCTTAATTTGTGGTATTTTCTGCTTTCTAAGATATTCTTCTATTTTCTTTTGTGTCTTGCCTGATTCTTTCTTATAAAGATTTTTATAATATTTATAAAAGGTTTTCTTTATCTCCTCTTGATTTGTCGATATTTTATTTCCAGTATTAATTTCCAAAATTAGTCTGTTCTCTTTCTCCTTCCTTAATTTGTAAGCAAGCCATCTGCCCAGTTTGTCCGCCTGCTCAAAATTCCTTTGCTTTAGCCATGTCAGTTTCCTGCTTATTTCAATTTGAGTTTCTGTTTTAATCTGCTCTTGTAATATTTTTAGGTCTGTCTGAACCTTCTTATCTCTAGGATTTTCTCTCAATTTTGCTTCTTGTATTTTTAACTTATCCAACAGTTCTTGATATTTTTTTTTGTCTTTCTCTTTTGCGTTCTGAGCCGAATTTAATAAAGAGTCCCCGCATCACTGCCTTGCTGGCGTCCCAAATAGTCTTCATTTTAAGCTCTTCTGTCATATTTTCTTTAAAATAGAGTTTTGCTTCTTTTTTTATTCTTTTCAAATATTTATCATTTTGCAAAATAATTTCATTCAATCTCCATCTTGTCTTTTTTCGTATCATGTTTAAATCTAAACGAATAGGGTTGTGGTCCGACAAGGTTCTCGGAAGGATCTCCATATCTTTTATGCACTGTTGAAGATTCTTGGATATCAAAAACAGGTCAATTCGTGACATAGATTTATAGGTGTCTGAGAAAAAGGTGTATCCGTGTGATTCCTTATGAATTCCTCTCCATACATCCTGTAGCGCCATTACTTCTGTTAATTTAAAGAAGGATTGGGGGAGTTTCCCATGTATTTTCCCGTATGATGTATATGCTGACCTATCTCGCTTCGGATCCACGACCGCATTCAGATCTCCTAGTAATATATAATTCTCTTGATTTGCTTCCTCCGAGTAGTTCAGTATCTCCTGCTGTAATTTCTTGTAAAACTTACTCTTTTCTTCTGTTGGTGCATAAATTCCAATCAGTAAGATCTTCTTTCCCGGAAATTGGACCTCCACCCCCACAATATGGCCTTTATTATCTTTAAACTTCAATTTCGAAGGATACTTTGAATCAATGTATAGGGCGACTCCTTTTTCTTCTTCGCTGCAGCGGAGAAATAACACTTTCCCAACTTGGGTTTCTCAAATATTTAACGTCTTCTTCTCTGATTTTTGTTTCCTGAAGACATATTATTTCTGCCTTACTTTTTTCTACGTAATGAAAGATCTGTCTCCTTTTATAATTCGAGTTCAGTCCTTTTATGTTCCATGACAAGATCTTTATAATCATCTTACTTCACTATGATACCTTATTACTTGTCTTCTTTAGATGTCTTCTTCTTCAACGTGTAGATCTTCTATTTCCAATTCTTCTTTCTGTTGGTCTACTTCTTCTTCTAAATCTGTTTCCAAGTAACTCCTACTTTCTTCTTTCTTCTCCTTCTCTTCACCTGAGATTAATTCTCTTTTATCCTTTCCGAATATTTCCTCCTGTCCCTCTCCGTCCTCTTCCGGGCATCTTCTTCCCTCTTGCGTCTCTGTCTTCTCAAATTCTCTTCTTAGCTTTTCGGACACCTCTCTAGCTCTTGTGACATTTGTAATTTTGTATCTTCTTTGTTTAAAGGTAAAAGACAGACCCTCTAATCTTTCCCATTTATACTGAATTCCAAATTTTTGTAACATTTGAGTCAGGAATCTGTAATCCTGAGGTCTTTTCAAAATTTCAAAGGGTATGTCTTTGTAGATTCTTACCGTTCTACCTTCCATTACCAGCTGTTTCTCGTAATTTATTTGAAGTATTTTTTCTTTGTCCTGGTCCTTGAAAAACACACAATCACATCTCTAGGCCAATTTTTATCTTTTGCAATTCTCGAATTGACCCTGAAGATATGGTCGATTCTCGTTCCATATCTTGTTCTTCCAATTCTGCATAGTTAGCCAATGAGGTAATAACTTCTTCCTCTAGACGTTCCCCTGGTGATTCTTCAATGCCCCTCATCTTGATACATTTTTCACGGTACCTCAGTTCCTGCTGGGTTATTTTCATATCTTCTTGTTTTTGCATTTCTACCAAGTTGTTTTTCTCTTTTTAAATTCTTGGTTCTTTCTTGGATCTCTTGTATGTCATTTTTCATCATGTTCATGTCTTTAGATTTATTATCTATTCTCTTTGCTACACAATCAAGTTCTTTCCTAAAGTCCGCTTTCATTTCTGCTCTTGTTTCTTTCATCTCTTTCCTCATTTCTGTTTTTAGACTTCTGATTTCTTTCAGAATCTCTGCCATTGAATTTCCTGCTTCCACTGAAGCCCTCCTTGCAGTTTCAACCACCTGCGGTTGTATCAAAGTCTGTGTCTGAGTCCTTGTTCCTTTTCTTACCCCAGACGCCATTTTTTCCCCTTTTCTTTCAAAAATTAATTTGTTAGTTTGCTAATTTACACAATGCACTCAATGTAGCAAAGATTATCCTGAAAAATAATACAAGTCAGTTCTATCAAGAGATCTAAAGTATTTTCCAGAACACTTTAGAGAACACTTATACCCCGTACCCCATTCTATCAGGGAACACTTCTATCAAGAACACTTTAATATTTTCTATTAGGGAATACTGGAGAGTATTGTCCCAAGACAGTCTCCCCCACTTTCTCACTAATTCTTTCGTTTCAATTATTACGGGATCTTTCTTAGTTCTGCAGTAATCCACCGGATTCTTCTACTTGTTCCAAAACAATTTAAACACGTTGTCCAGCGAGCTCCAACGTCTCAGTAAGTTCAGCTTGTGCCCAGCAATATTTTCTCTCGGTCTCAGTTTCTCTCAATCGGTCACCATTGCTGCCCTTACAGCCACAGATGCTACCTTTTCTGATCACCCACACCTTCTCACAATTTCTATCTTTCCAGTTAATTCAATATCACTCTCAATTGTGCAGTAGTCTACTCCAATCTTCTTCTCTCACAGTCCTTTACCAACTTTCTTCCTTAAACTTTCCCACCATGTTTTTCACTTATGTCCTGTCTCACCCTCCACGTCGTCCTCTTACCTTCGTCTCACAGTCCATCCATTCTCCCTTCTCCTCCTGTATCCCCCTTCCACCACCATATGTTCTGGACGATCTTCTAATCTTTGAGAAAAAAGTAACGATTGGGTTCCAAATGATATCCTCGTTTTCCAATGGGATTAAATAGAAAACTTTAGAAAATTTTTTTTTTAAAAAAGGTCTCCGGCGTCGCTAAACTGCCCTCCGGCAGATGTCCAAACGGGTGGGACACTCTTCGACCCGCTCCTTCTCGGCTTACAAGGCGGCTGCCTCTCATCCGTGAGGGAGATCCTGGGTCCCCGCTAAGTTCCTCTGGTCCCCCTTTACTGGGGGGGCTCTTTGCCGGGTGTGTTACCCCGACAATCCCACTTGGAATGGGCAAGACAGTGAGAGCTCGTCACTGTCGCTACCTCTCATGACGTCATCGAAACCCGGAAGTCTGAGTTTTTCTGGTTTTCACATACAGCAGTTTTGCATCTCAGTGAACCTCAGTGAACCATTCTAGGAGCTGCAAATGTGCAGAACCACCAGCAAAACTACAATGCTAAAACGTACAATGTGCAGACCGGGGGGTAAGAATTTGATGCTGCTATGATGTATCAACCTTGTGTGGAAATGGCCTAAGTCTCATGAGGCTTGCAGTCCCTATTAAGAATGGCATAGGGAGGCAGCAGAGCTGGCAGCAAATAATCCATGAATAATCAAATCGACAAAAGTGAAACCCACAAATGTGGAAGGCTGACTATATACATACACACACTTATGAACTTAAGAACTTAAGAACTCTAAAGTGCTTCTCTTCTTTCATTTTAAAAATGTGACATGCTTTCTGATGAGTGCACTTAGTATCACATCTAGTTTAATCCTGACATGGCATGAGGGCAAGGATGTAAAGAATGACTATTTGAACAATGGGCTAGGGCTAATATTTTAAAGAGTTTGCTTACAATAACATTAATGCATCCTGATCCACACACCCTATTGATGCACTGTTTATTTTCTTGCTGATAGTACATCAGCTCTTTTTAGAATTTAAAAAACCTGTACAAACTTAGAGGAAATAGAGTTGCTCTTATTTGCTTATCTGTAGCATGAATAAATACAGATTTACAGATCTATTTGTGCAAATGTATTATAGGATAAGGATAAGTCACTCATGCAAATCATGTATCTAAATTGTGAAATGGGCTACAAACACACTATAACATTCCAATATAAACAAACAAAGAAATCAGAAAAAAGTCAACAAAGGATGACAGTATGAGTGTGGTGGTGGAGGGACACTGAAGATGCTCCTTTCTTGGGGCAATATAATATCTAGGGCTGGCCACTGCTTGTGATTTCTCCTTTGACTGGTCATTTTGAGTTCTACAAGCATCTCTTCTGCAAGTTAAGTCTTTGTTTAGACTGTAATACAATGCGGGTTAGAGGGGATGGGAGACTTATCTAATCATCCATAATGCCACTGCAAAAATATCTCCGTTGTTAACAGATATGCGCCTCCATATTCTGGATCGCTTCCCATGTTGCAATGGCTTTGCCAGCAAAGATATGAATCAGATTTTCCTGGTATTTCTATAAAAGGATGACCCTGTTATTAGGCAGCATAGAGCAGCTGCCTCAAGAGTGTGTGTGTGTGTGCGTGCGCGCGCACACATGCATGCATGTGTGTAGGAGATTGGAAGCCCTTAGCTATTCCCCACCATTGGTGGACTGAATAGTGTTTGTCATATATCCTCAAAACTGGCCTGCCATCTAGAATTGTAGTGGAGGATGCTGTCTCAATTGCATGTTTGCTTAAGAACTTAGTAGATCCCAAGCTAAACATGAGTTAATAGTGTGATATAGCAATAAAAAAAATCCAATGTGGTTCTAGGCTGCATCAACAGTAATATAGTGTCCACTTTGAGGGAAGGAATAGTATCACTCTGTTCAGCTTTGGCTCAGCCTCCCCTGGAATACTGTGTTCAGTTCTGGGCAACACAATTCAGCAAGGATATTGACATGCTGGAATGTGTCCAGAGAGGGACAACCCAAGACAAGCTGTATGAAGAACAACATAAGGAACTGGGCATGTTTAGCACAGAGAAAACAGAAAAGTGATATTACAGCCATCTTTAAATATCTGAAGGGATGTCAAGAAAATGGAGCAAGCTTGTTTTCTGCTGCTCCAGAGACTAAGACACAAACCAATGGATTCAGTTGGCCGGCAAAGAAATTCTACCTAAATATTTAGAAGGACTTCTTGATAGTAAGAGCTGCAATGGAACAGGACAGTTGACTCTTCTTCATTAGAGGTCCTTAAAACAGAGGTTGGATGGCCCTCTCTCAGGAGTACTTTGGCTGTGTGTTCCTACACAGCAGGGCATTGGTCTAGATGGTCCTTGTAGTCCCTCCCAATGCTATGATTCTGTAATCTAACTAGCAGTCCAATCAGCTTTTGTAGATGGAACAAGGGAGGACGGGTACCATTTTCCCTTTACCTTAGGCAGCAAAATGTCTTTGGTTGGCCCTAATGATATATTATCATTGAAGTACTGAGCTCATAGGAAGCCACTGAAAACAAGAGGGGTCATTTGAAAGAGGAGAATCCATTAATGAGAAATGCCACCATATTTGTGGCAGTATCAGTGGGCTGCCTAACTGTTGAACAGCAAAGACCAGTGGCAAAATGTTTTAAATTTTTAAAAAAATATTTGACAGAGAAGCCTGCCTTGCTGCTTTTGCTGCTGAGTCTCCAGATTTCCCAGCCAACAATGACTACACCTGTCTCCTTTCTGCATTGACAGCAGGGAAGCAATTTTGGGATAACATCTTTCTAATTCCAGTGCACTCTGAAACTGTCCTGAAGAGTGAGAGCAAATTTGCCCTGGTCTTTTGTTGTTTTGTTAATAGAACTATTAGCTTTGATTGCTGCCTCTAAGGAACTCTTTGTGTTTCTTCTCTCTTTCCTTCTTTCAAGCTGATGTGTCCATTCTCAATCCCTCTCCCTTGCCTTCACTCTCCCCCATCAGTTCTCAGTTTGACTGGGAAATTATAGCTGCTGTTCCCTCTCACCACTTCGGTGGTTTCCCAGATTTGCTGCTACTGAAACTCTCTGTGGTTGTTTTAATTGACCGAAATCTTTTGAAGACTGCCTGTATACTTTATTGGTGGATATGTGGGATTCTTACAGAGACTAGTAACAAGCTCAGTTTTCTGAGTGCTTTTATGGTCATGGTAAAATAAAAAAATGAAATGTTACAAACTAAGTAAATAAAAAAATGGCACTATCCTTGAACATGAGGGAGGCAGAAATACAAATACATCTTTTGATAACACCCCATCCTGAAATGTAAAGCAGCCACATCACAAAAAAACAGAGGAGATGCGCCCTTTAAAAAAAAGGGGGGGGAGAGCCCCAGTTGTGTATAAAATGTACATGTTGCTGTTGTTAAGTGCCATCATGTAAGCGACTGTAGAAATGAGATACATGTAAGAATTGTAGAAAATAGGTCTGCTCAAGTCTTGTAAACTTAAGGCCATGGCTTTCTAGGTTTCATCTATCTTAGTTTAGTCTGTAATGTGTTCTTCCTCTTTCCTTTTTGCCTTCAACTTTATCATTATTGTCTTTTCTAATGTATCATGGGAATCTCCTAACTGAAATGCGTTTAACTTGTATACATGTGTTGTTTGAGCATTGGACTATGACTTTGGAGATCAGGTTTCAAATTCTACTGGTTTCTATTGGAGGCAAAGGAAAATGGCCCTGAACAAATATTGCCAAGAAAACCCCTTACTGGCTGCCTGGCTTCTACGATGGGTTTCTGGGAATCACAGCAGGAGATGTAGCTATGCTGATGGAGCTCCATTGTCATAGCTACATCTCCTGGTGCAGGGCTGTATTGTTTCAGCTATTTTAACTTACATTGGAGTCACTTTGAGTCACATTTTGGAGAAAGGGGTATAGATTAATGAACTACATAAACAGATACGTATTTGGAAATAACTGACAGCGATGAAACAGAACTCTAATCCATCTCATGCTTGCAGGCAAACTCTGATCAAGTGACCTGCATGCTGTCCATTTGTTGCTGGTGCTATACAGTTGCTGATGGACAATTTCATTTGTCTTCTTGATTCTTCATTTTTAAACTGGACTTGGACTGGGCAGTCCTTCATAGTGAAGAATGTGCCATAGAGAGGAGCCAGGAATCTTGTTGGATAGCACTGTAAATGGATATGTGTTTCCCTTAAAGAATTTCATGTTCTATTTAAGAGAAGGCTACATTCCCAATGAGGAGATGGGTTGTGTTCACTGACCATGGAGTGTGGCTTACTGTTGTGTGCTGGGGCAGAGAAGAAAGAAAACTGAGGGGGGAGGGTTGAAACGGAACAGCTGGAAAGCTGTGTAGGAGCATTCAACACTGCAACATTTCTTTTGCGGATCCTGCTATGTACTAATAGTGAACTCAGTTCTTCAGGTGTAGGTCTTTATCAAAATGGCACTCTCCAAATACAAGTAGGAGACATCAGTAGGTTCAGTGTTTCCCCCAAGTGTGTTGATGTGCAAAAAACCTAGAGTTAAAAGGACAAAACTATAAGAGAATCAATATTGCCCTCCTCAAAAGAGAAAAAACAAAACAAAAAAACTGCAAAAAACAAAAAACAATGAGACCTGAGCACACCCAATGGACATGAATAATTGGCTCTCTGTTGGGAATGGGGAAAGAGAAGAAAAGTCAGAAAATCAAGAGAGAATTCATGGGAGTACAATGGAAGAGGTCATGGTTGGTTGGCGGAATCCCTGAATTGGGCATTGAAATATCTATCTGTCTATCTATCTATCTATCTATCTATCTATCTATCTATCTATCTGGATCTGGTCACTGACCATACTGGCTAGAGACCGTGGACCTATAGCCTTCCAAAAGTATCTTTTCTACCCAGACCTGCTTTAGATAGTTCATTTCTCTCTTCATTTGAACTCTGCCTCCTCCTGGTCCTAGGGCTAATTGAGACTGATTGAAAAGTCCCAGATTTTATTCTTATTCTCTCTGATTTTATACTGAGCTGATCTTATATTGGGCTGATTTTATACCTTGGGAGCTGGTACAAAATATTTCTGATCCTACCAGAAGTTGACAGAAAATATTCTGGGATAAATAAAGCATGTATGGATCTCCAAAATAAAATCAAAAAGAAGAAGAAACTGGACTGGGACTTTCTTGTCTTTTTAATCAGTCTGCATGCACCCCTAGTTTCACTAGGCCTTCTCCAACATGGTACTTTCCAGATCTTTTGAATTACAACTCCCATCACTCCCAGCTAGAATGGCCAGTGGTCAGGTAGTGCAAATTGACTGGAGGATTCCAAGGCGGAGAATACTGCTGGCTGGTATAAACAACATTCAATCTTTATTTCATGGGCAAGAAGGCCAACACCTGAAATTTTGAGGACGTATTGGCACTTCTGCACATTTGGAGCTTCAAGCAACAGAAATATGTCACTTTCTTGAATGTTCCTATTCACATCCCCACTTTCCTGGATTTGGACAGGGCTTACATTTATATTTATGCATATATTTACCACAAAGAGACCTCCTGTTGTTGCTTGACATATCTTGATGCAGAACCTGCTGCTGACTAGTTAGGATTTAATGTCAACCGGTGGCAATAATCATAAAGCTAAACTAAGGAATGAAGCAGACAACTTTGGCTTCTCCTGATGATGTGTTAGCTGGCTGGAGCATCCATAATCGGAACAGCTATTAGAATAATGGTGCCACATGAATATTTTACTTTTGTATTGCTAGGAGTAGGTGATAGAAAGCAGTAATTGGAGGAAAATTTGGGATATTGGGGAAAGAGGCTGGTTTGTTTGTTTTCCTCTAGGGCTGTTCATATATTGTGCTAAACACAGGCAAATTTGCACACAGAGCGCTCAAATTTTCTGTTAAAAATTGAGCATGTATGTCATTAAGCTGTGTACAAATGCAGCTATTTATTTTGTACTAATGAGTCTGATTGTTACCCTGATATTTTTGCCAATTGTTTGGAAAAACAACAATGAAAAGACAGGAGAGCTAAATATGAGAAGGTAATAAGAAGGGGGTATGGAACCCTAGTTGAGTTGTGCAGCAGTGTTAGAGAGTTCTTTAGAGGTATTTAAAAATTAGTAGCTTTTTAAACTTCTTGGCATCACAGAAAACATTTAAAGAGTAGCTTTTTCCCAACCTAATGCTTCCCAGATGTATTTCAGTACAACCAGGGATAGAGAAGTCTCAGTTTTGCTTTCTTAGGTGTTCAGAATGCTTATATGTTGTGTCCTTTCTCTTCCAAATATAAAGAAATTGGTGATTTTTTTTTTTTTGGAAAATTCCCCAAACCTGAATGAAATGAAAACTTCCTTCTCTTGCACTTCCCTGTGCACTATCCAAATTCAATAAGCACAACTCAGCCATGTTGTGTATGGCTGCCATATAGGGTTGCCAGGAGATATAAGAAGCAAGGTTCCTGTCCCTTTAAATAGTTGCAGTGAAGAAGAAATTTCAGGGGATGGTTCCTGCATGACAAACAGGACCTGCTGAAATTCCCTCTTCTATACAATCATCCCTCCACATTCACTAGGGTTAGGGGCACAGGACCCCCGTGAAAGTGGAAAAGCCATGAATAACTCTAGGCCCTCCCAAACCATATTTAGCACACAAAAAAGTATGATCACCATATTCAACCCACCATGGATTCCTTTGAGGCATCAGGGTTCCTTCACACGGCAGCAGTGGCTGGCTGGCGGGGATTACTGCCACCTCCATTGCTGCCCCATGTGATTTTCAATAGAGACTTACAAGCCTCTTTTGCAGTTTATCTGTCTCACGAGGCTTGCAGTCCCTATTAAAAATGGCATAGGAGGCAGCAGAGGTGACAGCAAATAATCCGTGAATAAACAAATCCGCAAAAGTGAAACCTACAAATGTGGAGGGCTGACTGTACAACCATTAAATGAACAGAACCTTTGGCACTTGTTTCACCTGGCAATCCTGTAAGTGTTAAAATATCAGAATCTGTTTAGAAGAAGAAAATAAAACAGGTGGCAACCCACATTCATTGTGCCAAATCTGACTGAATCTACAAGCACTTACCAAATTTTTAAGAGTCAAACTCTCAAAGTCCTCTACGTGGATGGAAAAAGCTGCCAGTTTTCCACAATCATATTTTTAAAAACCTCAGCCCTGAATATGACTTTCCCTTCCCAAATTGTGAATTTTGGAAAAGTCTTGTAAAAGCATGGCCATTGACAATGTCATTCCTTTTTCTGAAAACATCAGCTAAGTACCACAGTCAACAAAACCCCATATTGCCTTTCCCATTGGTCCTGATAGAAGGGGAAACTGTTCAGACCATTTTGGTTTGCCTTCTTGGCCGATAAGTCTTTGCATACTGATATCTTGGTAACTGAGTATCCAGGTTTTATGTGGTGATGTTCTCTCTCCTCTCCTTTCTTCTCCATTTTCCATGTTAGATACAGGGATGTTTTCTATGTGTGTTATAATTCAAGAGCTGTATTAAGGAGAAACAATCCAGGAAATTGATTGACTGCATTAAACATCACAAGACAGTTCATGTTTTACACAATTTCTAGTTACACCGACTTTGCTTTTATGCCCTCTAGTTAATAGCCTCATCATTACTTGCAACAAGATTCCAGTGGCTAATCAATACTCCCAGGGGGTGTCAGCACAAGTTAGAAACACACTAGGGAAAACAAAATGTGAGGCCAGGCACTTCTTGTAGTGTAGGAACACTATTGTTATTGATGATAGAGATGGATTGAAAGCCACTGCTTGAAACCTTGCCCCTGCCCCTGGGGCACGTAGGGGTCATCTGGGAGGGGGCTAGGGTATGAGTTCAATTCTTGTAAGAGAGTATGTGGATAAATAACACAGAGCTCTTGCCAAGAAGTTTATATATCAGAGTAGGATATAATGAACAACAGCAGAAGACAGAGTTAACACTCTCCCCTACCCCCCCATAAAAGAAAATGGTACACTATAAATCTGTTCCTGATTGCAAACAGTTTCCGGCTGACTTATAAACAAACTTTTATTAGCTTGTGTATTAGAAGACATTTTTAAAATAATTTGATTATTTTAAGGGATATGCCACAAATGCACATTTCCATATAGATAGAACTTTTTTTTTTTTTTAAATTGTATTATAGTGCTGCATTCTAACAAAGGAAAGGCACTGTTTTTCAGGTAGTGGCTGCAAAGGTGTTTGTGTAGCACTTCTGGCCTTGTACACTTGAGGCAGCAATTATTTAATTAGGAGGTTTACTTAAATAACTTCTGAATTCATTAGCAGCTAGCAATAAATGACTTACTTGGCTTCTGTCCCTTCACTCTTCCTCTTATTCACTCTGCCATGCATCCCACTCTTCCTAAACTGTGGCTTAAAACTGTGAGGTTTTCTGAAATGAATTCCAGAATTAGAGCTTGCTCTGTTTCCCACAGCTTGCAGTCATTTATTTATATCTTCCTCACTCAAGGTCTGCCTTACTAATTGGCCATTTCCACACAAGGTAATAAAAACGGTGCAGTGCGTCCTCCACGGAGGAAGTCTGCAACTTGGAGTGGACTGGGTCCAGACTACTTACTGTAGATCCGCATCTCAGTCCACTCTGGAATAAACCCAAGTGGTCCTCCAGTGTGCTTTTGAAAGACCTGATTTTTCTGGTCTTTCAAAAGCATGGAGCACACCACTGCGAGCCTGCTCCCTTGTGCAGATTTGCAGGCTCACACCAATGCGAGCCTGTGATCTGCCGAGAGTGGGCTTTAGGCTGGTGAGCTTCAGCGGTTGGTTGAGACCCACGACCAGCTGGAAGCCGCCATTTTGGACACCGGAGCAGAGCAGATCGATGACCATGCACTGCTCCGGAGCAGCCTGGACAGGACCGGGGAGCCAGAAGATCCGGTAAGTAGCGGTGCGGGGCGATTCCCTCGCCCCATGCAGAAATGGCCAATATGTATATTACAGTGATAAAACAATGCAACAACAACAACAACAATAAAACCATGGAAGCAATTCTATGCCTGGTTGCATCAAGGTTCCTTCTCAATAGCATTTTACTAATGCATATGTATGTTCATGGAGGTCAAGAAACAGCGCCCTCTCACATTCCCCAAAGACTTAATGCCACAAACAGTCACAGCAAGATCGTTTTATTAATGCTCATAGATTATTTGAAGGACAGAATTATTATCAGGAGCGATGCCCTCACTCACCCATAGCTGTACCTTGTGCCAGTCCTTCCGTACCTGAGATGGTTGCACTACAGGCATCAGCACTTGCATTACTGGAACAAAGTACTTTTTTCCTCCAACCCAGATTAGTGACGAAACTTGAATTTTTTCATTAATTCCATATTGTAGCATCAGAGGGCAAGTGGTATGTAGAGTGGGCATTGTTAGAAAGTCCCAAAGTGATAAGTAAGAAGCAGACCATTAAGGTTTTCCAACTCTCAATAGCTTAACAACAAAACAAAACAAAGCAAAAGCCAAAGTAAACCACCCTAATAAATTAATCTGTGAAAATCAAGAATGTTTTGGTGACTCTAAGGCAAACCTATCATGGGGTTTTCTTGGAAAGATTCTTTGAGACTGGGTTTGCTTTTGCCTTCCTCTAAGGCTGAGAAAGTGTTCCTTGCCCAAGGTCATCCAGAGAGTTTCCATGGCCAAGTGGCTCAGTTCTAGTAGTGAAAGCAAATTCCTGGTTTGATCATGTGCTCTGTAGCATCTTTCCCCACAACTCTCTGTTTCCTTTCCTGAGCCATTGGTTTACGTTTACCACTGTTTGATGGACCCTGAGTTTCAGGTAAAGAAGCCCAACAGAATAAATCTTGAAAGTTTGAAGTTCCTCTAGTCCTGGGTTAAAGATGTCAAAGGCTAGAAATCTTCGTTTAAAGTTAACCAAGTTGTGACCCACTGGTACCAATCCTTACCTTATGCCTGTTCCAGGCGCTTTTGCAGCAGGGGACTCCTCTGCATTGGAAAGCAGGTAGTTGAGAGTTCCACTGTCTTAGGTGAAAACTGAAACAATGAAATGTTGGAAGCATCAGAGGGGCCAGTCTTGAATGACAGGTATTGTGGCCAATTCAAAGGTTGTCCAGAAGAGGGAAAACAAAAAAATCTCTGGAAGTATTAAGGTTTCCAGTTCTTTTTATTTTGATTTTATTGCAGATTCCCAGGTTTGCATCCAAACTCTTTCTTCAAATATCCTCACTTTTCTTCCCTCTCCCTCTGACTGATGCAACCTGATTTTCACCATGCTCTACTGAGCCTTCTAAAGTGCTTTAGTTAAACATTAGGATCACTCTGTTTTGGTGCAAACGTTCCTCTTTCCCTCACTTGGGCCATTTCCGCACTAGACTGTTATAGCACTATTATTCCACTTGTAACATCCTATGGAATCCTGGGGTTTGCAGTTTCGGGAGGGGCCACTTGGCCCCTCCCAAAACTGCAAACCCCAGGATCCATAGGATGTTACAAGTGGAAAAATAGCACTATAATCTCTATAATCTCTGCCCTGGAAATAATCTCTGCCCTGGAAACAGTAATTGTCTTCACTGGTAGTGGCCATCTTACTTAACTATGGGGTAATACAGATAGCCAAGTACAGACATATTTTATTTTGGAAGACACTGGCATAATTTAAACTGATATAGGAAACAGGAATGAAAAGTCCTTGGTAATGCTGGGAGTTCTCAGGAAATACTTTGAGATGAAGAAAACATCATGCAAATCTCCAAAATATAATCAGTTTGTACAAGAAAAAAAAAAAGGTAGGACTTCTAGACTTTTAAAATCTTACCTGGATGGGTCCTCATTTGAAGTTTTACCTCTGTTCACCTGGGTTTTCTGTTCCTTCATTGTCCAGGTGGAATGACAAATGCAGTTTTGGAAGTCATTATTAAAAGAGAAAGTACAAATCAATTGGGAGAAGAGGAGGGAAACAATATAGCCACCAAGACAACCATAGTGGAAAATGTTCAGTTCCCAAGGTACAGTTCCATACTTTTATTACCAGAAGACAGACGGAATATACTAGACACAACCAACTGTGGAATAAGGCATAACATTTATATATTGATTAATTCTTAGTTTTATATATACATTAACTTAATACAATGATAATTATTTCCAGTGTTCTCCATCAAGATTTAAAATCAGTACATTATAATGATAATGAAAAATAACAACACATTCTTTACATTCTTTACGTGAATGTAAAGAAACAAACATCTGTAACAGACCAGATTACACCTAAAAACAAGGACCTCATCATTCTTTATCATTCCATAAAGAGTTTGGAGTTCTCTAAAAACTGATTATTTTCTTACTTCTCCTTTCTAACATTTATCATTTATCATTATGCAGACTGTCCCATATATTCTTACACACCACTGCTGGTAGTGGAGGGGTGTGTTCCTTTAAAGCTAATAGTCAAACAGTGGTTCAATCATAACCGTAACTTTAAAATATTTCAGTTATTATGGTGGGAAGATACACCTGGAAGACATAGTGGACAGCCCTTTTTCCCTCCTTGCCATGCCAGCATCTGCAGCCTGAGGCAATCATCTCACTCTCCTTAATGACAGAACCAGCCCTATCTATTGTACCTAATATATTAGGTACAATAGATAGGGCTGGTTCTGTATATATATACCCTTCAACTGACCGAGTTTAGTAGAGGTAATCTTGAACTGACAATCTGTCATCTCACTGTTTGTAAAATGTTCTGATTTCTGCTCCTTCCATTTCCCCCACTTGTCTTTAACATTCTTCAGCTGCTGCAAACTGAATACCAAGTGTAAAAGTAGCTTGCACTGACTTAACTCAGCAGGGGGAGAAGAGGGCAGAATGTTGCCTTTCCCAGTAGACTTAGGCAAAAGCAAACTGTTGCAGCCTTTCCCAGCTTATGTGCTCTTCCTTATTAAGAGCTTTTACCACCTTGACTATACTCTGATGTTGGTTGGCCACACATCCCCCAGTTTTTCCATTTGTAAAATGTTGGAAGGTATGAAAACATGATGTGGGGGGGTTTACCCTGTCCTGACCGATGTGGTTAGCAAATTCCAGGTCTTGACTGGGGATCAAAACAAAGAATTTTATCCTGGTTTGAAAGTTACTGGGACCCTAATGGCTTGAGTCCTGTCCTTTCCTCCAAATCAGTTTTTCACTTACTAACTGCAAGGCCTCTGCCTTGAGATTTTCAGAGTGACAAGTGGAAAATTGCTCCATTAGCAGAACAAGGGAAAATTAATCCCGCCCAACACTGATTTCTTTTTTCCACAGTCACAGAAAAACTTTGTATTGAATGTGCGATAATGAGGAGGGAAAGAAGCGATTAAATAAAATCACACAGGAGTGGAATGATTCCAGATTGACACCTCCCTCTGCACTGTGACTTGACTCTTGCACTAATTTTGCTACCTCTTTTCAGGTGGCTGGAAAGAGGTGATTTTGAATAGAAGTTAATTTCAGAAACTATGCCTAGAGGGTCTGATGCAGAGAACTGGCTGAAAAGGGGAAATGAACATGGGATTTGTCAAACAGGTGCGTTCAGGTTTTATAGATCCTCACTCAGAGCTATTGCCAACTTCTGGCAGTCTTGGGAGGCTTGCAGGGCCCTCCTAATACCTAAGCAATTCTCCCCAGATCCCCTGAGTCCAAATTTCTCACTGAAATTTTGGTGCAATCCAAATTAGGATGTATAGAGATACATGCTATTTGTAAGTTGTTCGCCGCCTCGATCCATATGGAGAGGCAGGATACAAATAATAATAATAATAATAATAATAATAATAATAATAATAATAATAATAATAATGATGATGATGATGATGATGGATGAAAGCTGCTTCCCCGCCATGGGCTCACCATCCCATTTACAGGTAGCACCAACATTTTAATCAAATGGTTTCAAGGAAGCCCTTATAATGGCAGTGAGTATTAGTGAGAGAGCATTCTCTCTCCCTTGCCTTTTTGAAAGTTTAAATTGTACAATTTCACCCCCAGAATGCTACTGAACAATGTGGTATCACAACAGAGAATGTCTGTAGGGCAATCTTAGGAGCAAATGCTTTGCATGAAAAAGATTCCAGGTTCCTGTTGTTCTCCTAGGTAGAGATGATTAAAAAAAAAATCATTCATAGCTGTGAAGAGCCACTTCCAACAAATGTTAATACTAAGCTAGATGGAACAATGGGCTGACTCTGCGTAAGGCCAGTTGGTATGTTCCTGTGGTACAACTCAGGAGTGTGTTCTGGGAAATTGACAGACACCTTCAGAGGTTCTCATGGGATGAGGCTATATCACAGTGATATAGCATGCCAGACAAATTCTGGGAAGCAGAGAATGGCATCTGCCTCTTGCTGAATGTCCACAAAACCTCACCTGCTGCCATTGCTATTTCAGCTGTGGGAAAAGTATAGTTAAAAGTGCTTTTAAATAAAGCATTAAAAAAAAAGAGACTGAAACTGTTACTGCTTGCCACCAAAGTAAGCACTTCCCAGAATCTCTTCAAACTGTACAGTGTCCTTTTCTAAATTTTCCACAGCTTTAGGAGCCTTAAGATTCCCCCCACTAATATTACTTATATTCATAAACAGAGTGATTATAAGTCTACATTATCAATGATATTTGAAAATTCAGGGAGGAAGGGTTGAATGTTCCAAAGCAAGATAGGTCCCCACATCACCTTATGACTACGTGCTAATAGAGAGGCTACAAGAGTTATTTGTACTCCACCAGTTTGGTGTAACTGAGTGTTGGACTATGACTCTGGAGACCAGAGTTCAAATCCTCACTCAGCCATGGAAATCTACTGGGTGACCTTGGGGAAGTCACACTCTATCAGCCTCAGAGGAAGGCAAAGGCAAGCTCCCTCTGAACAAATCTTGCCAAGAAAGCTCTATAATAGGTTCACCTTAGGGCCACTGTAAGTTAGAAGTGGTTTGAAGACACACAACGACAACAAAAATGCCCAAATCCCCAGTCTATAATGTGCAAACCAACTCCCAGTTTGAGAGTGCCCTTCTGTTGGCCTCACACAGAACCACAGAATCTTAGAGCTGGAAGGGATCACAGGGAGCATCCAGTCCAACCCACTGTCAGGCAGGAATAACAAACTAAAGCACTGCTGAAAGATGCCCATACAGCTTCTAGTAGAAGACCATCAAAGACAGAGAGTCCACACCCTCAGGCAATTTTTTCCACTTTTGAACAGCTCGTACAATAAGTTCTTCTTAATATTTAGGTGGAATCTCTTTTCTTGTGATTTGAATCCATTGGTTCATATCCTAATCTCTAGAGAAGCAGAAAACAATCTGGTTCCATCTTCTAGATGGCATCTGTTGAGATATTTAAAGAGATCTAACATTTAATTCAAAACATTTGAAGGATGCTAAACTGCCTACTCTTGACTGAATAAAGGCAATCACTGGGGTGGGAGGATTGTATTAAGGCTTATGAGGGCTGTTTCTAAGCATTTTGTGGCCTGAGGTGGAGTAGCAGTGGCAGAGGTATAGGCATACATATGTACACAGAGCCCGGAGGAGTGGGGGACGCTTACAAGCACCTCATCTATACCTTGGCAGTAAAAATATAACAAGAATCAAGAATCAGTAATTTGCCATCTTTTAATGACACTTGAAATCAGTTTTCCCAAAGGCAGCTGACTCATTCTGCCCAATTTCCCCTTGCAGAACTTTATGAAAGCAGAATTTTATGAAAGCCAGTGCTGGCTCCGGTCAGCTGGAGACAGTTCAAACTGTTTAAAACACGCAGACAGAGATCTTGAGCAAGAGTGAGGCTTCAGGTGTCTTGAATAACCATCACTCCATCTTGGCCGCTGAGCGTGCTTGCTGCCTCCAGAAAATCTCAGAAATGCTGTACACAAATCAAGCTGTGCCTGACCACATCCTGAGTGTGACAGGCACTCAGAAATGCACAGGGGCCTCTCTAGGTCTTTTGAAGGCTCCAACGGTCATATTCCACTGGCTATAGGGATTTACTGACCTTAACACACATAAAACTGGTGAGGCAGTGTTTTCTTAACAGGTGTACTGATGCAGTAACTGGAAGACTTGACCTTCCACAGTTTCAAAAAGAAAACCAACCCTTTTCATTCTCCAGGTCAACCAAGAACAACAGGAAAGTACACTGAGGTGAACAAACAGTATGGATAACAACAAAAACCTTCTTTTCCTTATTAAAGAGAGTATTCCAATGAGAGACAGTGTGGTGTAGTGATAGGAGCATTGGACCCTGGAGATCAGAGTTCAACTCCCTGCTTGGCCATAGAAGCCCACTGACTGGATGACCTTTGGTGTGTCACACACTCTCAGCCCCAGAAAAAACCCATGACAAGTTTGTCATAAGATCACCGTAAGTCATAAATGATTGATGGCACACAACAACAACAATTCCACTGTGGATATCTTCAACTCATTTCTGTATTATATCTTATTCCTTACAGGACACATTGCCTCAGATAAGTGGTTCTTTTCCTAGCTCCCCACTTGTCATCATTTGACAAGCACCCATCTATTTGTTAATGCCAGCACTGAAAAGAAACCAATAGTGACTTATTAGGCTTTGAGCTCAATATCCGTAAATTCCTAGTCTGAAAGAGAAGAGACCCTGTCTTTCACAGAATCAACACTGCTCATGTCTTCTGTCCCTTTAGGCAACCCCTCAAATATAAACAGCTGCTTCTGTTTTTTGTTTTTTTTAAACCAGGAGTTTATTTGATATCAGTAGAATATTTGTTCAATAAGCACACTGCCCATCTGTGAGTGCAGCAAATATAATAGGCATCTGGCAAAACAAACACACCTAGTCTAGTGCATAATACACTATGGCTACAACCCTGTACAGCTCGGTATAGCATCATAGTTCCACACGCAGAGCTACACTTGTTATCACGGTTATGATATGTCTGGTGAGAGCCCTAGATATCCTTTTGATATCAAATAATTTGGCTTTGGCTTGACCTTTCTCTGCCACCCTACTCCACGTGTTTGCAGAGGTCCTCTGGACAAGCACATCTGGGGCGTGGCCGTTAATGGTTGTACATTCCAGAACCTCATTCAGGCAGGCAACTTAAGCCTCTCTATTGCTTTAGGGAAAAACCTCCCTGCAAACTGGCTTTGCTCGGCGCATATACACACAAAGCCACTCGGCCGAGAGCCAAGCCATTCCTTTATGTCGGGCCATCAACGTACTGGCCACGCTATTGTCATTAAGAGTTAAGCTAATCATGCAAAATGTGACCTTTTCCAACTCCTTCATCCAACTCCAAATTTCCTTTGTTCTCACTGAGCATAACATAGCCTGTAGGTAAAATCCACCCTATAAAAGGTCCCCACTTTTGGGACTTCTTTGGATCGCTCCTGAATTCCATCCAGCCTTGCTGCCGCTGTGTTTGGCGAGCTGTCCCCTCAGTTCTCAACAACTGAGTCTGCCTCCCTTCCTGGACTACTTTGGACTTCCATCCTGCCTTGCTGCCGGTTTGTCTAAGGAGCTTCCCTTAGCCAGCCACGCTGAGCTTTCTCTCCCAGAACCCCGTCTTTCTCTCCAGGACTATGAGACCAGGTGTCGTATCACCCATTCCCTAAGCTCTCTATTTCTGTTTCTAAGTTAGCTAGTGTGTGTGTTGTTTATTTGCTGTTTATTTTTCAATAAAACTGTTATTTTTGTCACTTTTAAACTTGCTTGCCTGCTCTCTGACCTGAAGCCGTAGACATTGGGTTAAAGATCCTTGCTATAACGTTACCCTGCCTCTCGTTTAGCCAAGAGAGTGCTCAAGCTAAATTCCCCCAACTTGTGTTTGGTAATTTGGGTGCCCCTCCCGGGACCCCCAACATACAGGGTAACACACTACACTGAGCCACGTCAACATAGCCAGATACTTCTGTGATACCCTTCCCCCAATTCTGTGCCAGGCACAAAATGCCCATAGTGAGATTCCATGGCCATTCCTGGGGAGTGAGTGTGTTGGCTCCTGCAGAGGGAGGAAAAGAAGCAACCAAAAATAGACATATGCAGGAATAAGGTTAATTTACACCTGCGTAGGCTCTCAATAAGCACATCATAGAGCCTCCAATGTAAATAGCTATCTGCGTGGTTTGGAAATATTATTGTACTCCTCACTATGTGTTCTGCCACCTGCCACCCTCATGGCCATTTAGTGGCTAGGGAAAGATGGGGGCAGAGAGGTGGCCAGGTAGCATGTGGGTGTGTTCCTTCAGTTGGATGCACAAGGATGACATTATCATCCTAGACCTCTGGAAGTCCTTAGAGAACATCTGGGAGGCCCTGGAGGATGCTTGCTTCTTGGAGCATCTGGCAGCAGAGCCAGAGCCAGATGCCACCTGGCTGCCCCTTACCGTTCCCTGGCCACTAAGTGACTGTGAGCTGCATGTCTTGACTCCAGAACAGTACATGCAGATCTTTACCTTTCTGAAGCCCAGAACAAATGCATTGTGCAAAAGAGATACAGGATACGTCTTTTGAGAGCTAGAGTACTTAAGCTGGTGTAATAGGGCTGCAACGGCAGCATGTCACAGACAGCATAATCACCTACATCTCTTGATCTGAAAAAAAGAAAGAAAAAAAGCACCCATTGGGAGGTGTCACCTCCAAAAGACTTCCCATGAGGTTTAATTGGATGTAGGGAGTGAGAGCCAGCGTGGTGTGATGGTTTGAACATTGGGCTATGACCCTGGAGACCAGGGTTTGGTTGTATGCTTAGCCATGGAAACCCATTGAGTGACTGTGGGCACATCACACATTCTCAGTCCCAGAATACCCTGAGATAGGTTCGCCTAAGGATTATTGTAAGTCAGAAATAACTTGAGGGCAGACAACAACAACAACAACAACAACAACACAAGGAAGCTGGAAATGCTGCATACCACTGGAGAGATGACTGTAAAATGAAAGACAAGCTCTCTTAGCAGTACAAACTAAGGTAAGGCCAAGAAGCATACATGAGAACTGCAGCATTTTTGAATGCTATTTATTTTCTATCAAATTTGAATTCAGTTTACATCTATTGAAGTAAGACAAGGCAAAGGGGGAAAGTGGGAAGAGGAGAGAGAAATGGGGACTTTACAAGCAACTAGATGACAGAGGAATATATATATATGATGGGCACAGTCCTACCATTCTGTTCCATGCTTCCCTGTCCACAGCTATTCTTAGCAGGTGGTTGTTGTTGTTGTTTCTGACTAACAGTGACCCTAAGGCAAATCTATCATGATTTTTTTTTCCTTGGTAAGGCTTGTTCAGAAGTGAGTTTCCCATTGCATTCCTCTGATGCTGAGAGAGTGTAACTTGCTCAACATCACCCAGTGGGTTTCCATGGCCAAGTAAAGATTTGAATGCTAATCTCTCAGAATCCTAGTCCAGTGCTCGAACAATACTGACTTTCATGCAGAGTAGGGCTGATGTATTTTTCTGTACAGACACCATGTTTTAGTTTTTGTCTCAGACTGCAAAACCTGAGGATAGACAGCCTTTCCACGCATTGCATTGCCAGCTTGCCCAAGGCCTGGTGCCAGTGAAAGAGATTTCTATCTCCTTTTTCGAAATGAGAAGAGTGCATGGGGAGCTACCAATAGCAGATTTAATGTTAGCAATCCTAACCTTAACCCTAACCCTGACCCGGAGTCCCACAGCAACATAATGGCAGCATGAATGCAGTATGATGTCCTTTTTGCACATGGATAGCAGCCAGTGTGGGGCACACAAGTTGGCAACAGGATATTATTAATATTTCTGTCTGAAAGACAAGCATGTGAAGCTTGGATAGAAGCCTGTACACTCCAGGACTCTGAATAAAGAAATGATGGGCTCTAGTCTTGAGGGTTGTCAGTCTGATTCACTGGAGAGGAAAAGAAGTAGATGTCTAAGGGCAAACCTGCCTGTCACATAAACTTAATGCTTAGGTTTTCCAAATGCCATGACTGTTGGAAATGCACAAGATGTGTTGCTCATGCTGATATCTCTTGCATCTCCTCACCTTATTTTTCTGAGTTCAGCCCATTATCCTTTGCACTGAGGAACCCCAAGTTTGAGGGAAACTTAACTCTGGAGATAACTTCAGGCATATACACAAATGAGGTCCCCTCTCCCTCCCTAGATTAAGCCTCTTGGAAATTATCGTAAGTATTAACATTGGCTGTAGGAAGAGATTTTTTTTTAAAGTGTTCATCCTGACAGCTTTACAATGCATATGAATTCATAGGGACATTCTCTGTCAAAATAATGTGTTTGGCCTTTGTCAGAAGTAATTACTCCAGACAACTCAAGAATCATATCCTCAAATTGACCTGGTTAGGATCCTTTTGCTGCCATTAAGCACCTTTTCTTTGTTTGCAATGTTTGTATGCTGTCCAATTTCTGATATTTTCAGAGTGGTTAACAATAAAATTTAAAACTATAAAAAGGAAAGTAATCACAAATTCAAAATGAAATATAACAACCCCAAATTATTCCAGTAGAGGGGAACGCATGGTCTCACAGATTTGGTGGGACTACAACATCAGCCTTGTCTAGACTAGCTAACCATTGGATCAGTGCAACAATATCTAGGGGCCACAACTTGCCCCCTAAACTATAATGGGCAAACAATAACATGGCAGATCTAAAGGCACTTTAAAGTCTTGAGATGAAATGAAAAGACCATAAAGTGCGTTCTAGGGAAGGCTTTCTGAGGAGGGCATTCCATTACCAAGGAGCCACCTCTCAAAAGGCTCTCTTTCTCATAGCTATCCACCCATCTCCATTTGTTATTTATCAAGGGTACAGAGAAAGTTATTTGAAGATGGACTAAAGATCCAAATAGGTATACATGAGAGGAAGTTATTCTTGGAGTTACTTTATGTCTTCTTCCATTAAGACATTGGCTGTACTAAGGAAGGTGGATATATGGTTCTCCAAATGCTGTTGGACTGCATTTTCCATCATCCTTTATCATTGACAATCTTGATAAGGCCTGATGGGGCTTACAGTCCAATGTTTGAAGGACCACACTTTCCCCACCCGAGGCTGCACAAACATCTGGCCGAGCACCAGGAGTTATGGATTCTTCAGTAGAACAGAATGACTGGGTTGACTGAGAATGGTGTTACCGCAGTTTCTAGCCCTGACTTGAGGGATATTAGATATCACTTTGATATCAATAATTTGGCCTTCTTTACCCATTCCTCTATGTGCTGCAAGGTCCCCCGGACAAGCTCGCAGACAGGCATGGCCGCTAATCACTGTAATATTCCAAATAATACAGGTAGGCCAGAAATAGCTGTCCTGCCGCTTCAGGAGACCTCAAAGGCAAGTACCCTATTATGTATGCACGCTACTTACAAAGAACTCCCTGCCCCGAGCAGGCAACTCGATTAGAAGAATCCTCATCTGTCAAGCACTCTGTGTTTGCACGCTGTCTACTCCATTGTCAATTCGGACTTAACTCAATCATGCTAAATTCTGACCTTTTGGAGGCTTTGTCTCCAGCCCAAAACTCATTGTTTTCCTCAAGTATGGACTAGCCTATGGCCACATTTTCCCCTATAAAAACCCCTGGCTTTGAGAACTTCATCGGGTTGCTCCCGACTTCCATCCCGCCTTGCTGCTGCTTTGCTTGGCGAGCCTTCCCCTCAGTCCCACATACTGAGACTCCGTATCTCTGAACTTCTGCTGCAGACTACCCGGGCTTCAGGACAGGTATAGTATTACCCAAACCAACAACTCCTCTAAAAATCCCTCTGTCCAACTCCAACCTTTATTTCTCTAGTTATCTGAGTGAGTGTGCTGCATACACTGTTTGATTGTATTTTAATAAAGATCACAATTATTATTTCACTTCTGTTTGCTCCTTGACTCGGTCTGACCCTTTAGACATTGGGTAAAAGATCTCGCTCTGTTGCCCTGCCTCTCGTATTGCTAGCTTGTGCTCTTTGCTAATTTCCCCAACTTGTGTAATTGAGATCACATTTAGGTGTCCCTCCCGGGACCCCCAGAAAACAGGATAACAATGGCATTCAAGACATACAGGCCTAGATCCTATTGGTTGTCACAACTAGAAAATATCCATTGAATGGGTGGAATTTATATAAGTATTGACCCACTATTCATCAACTGATTCAGTAGATTTATTGCATTTGAGACTACTGATAGGATTCAGGCCTAGGAATAGCTTAATGTATTAGTGAGAACAGTCAAACTAGTTGTGAGCCACCCTGGAAACCTTTGTAGCTGAAGCATAAGGTATAAGTTGTTGTTGTTGTTGTTGTTGTTGTGTGCTTTCAAGTCATTTCCAACTTATGGCAACACTGAGGCAACTCTATCACAGGGCTTTCTGGGGCTAAGAGTATGTGAGGCATCCAAGATCACCCAGTGGGTTTCTGTGGCTCAGCAGGGAATCAAACCCTGGTCTCCAGGGTTATAGGCCAATGCTCAAACCACTACACTATACTGGTTCAAAGCATTCAGAGTATTTATTTAAGGTGTAAATACTCTAAAATCATGAATGGATGGATGGATGCAGTGGGGAAGACAGCTATTTATGAAAGAAGAACTTCAAAGAGAGATTCCGGGAGGGGGAAAAAAGATGAATTGGAATGAATAATGGAGTTCATTCTTTTTGTATGAGCTTGAATAGAGATCATGGTTTCCTATTCCACTATAAACAATAGACTTATAATGCAATTCTAACTGTGTTGCTGTCACCAGTTGTTGTGAATGGTTACTATGCTTGTTTTTTAAGGTCTGGTTGAACTGTGACACAGTCTTTTAAAATTTTGCATTATATTACCACTCATAAAAATTGCTTTTTTTAAAAAATGCCATTTGTATAGATACCTTTTGACTCATGAGCATCAGATAATATGGATCCTTTTGATTTGACTTGAATTATAGCCCATTTTTCTTCCACAACTGTGAGCCAAGGTGACTCACAAGATTATCTAAAAGAGTACAGACAAAAGCCACAAAATTATAATATTAAAATGCAGTTGAATTAAAAATAATTTAAAAGGAAAATAGTAAAACCAAGCTTGTGTGTGTATGCACCTTCAAGTTGTCTGTTTCCTCAGCACTCAGTTGCCAAAATCGTGCCTGAATAAAAGAGTCTTTGTCAGTTGGCAGATAAAGTTAATAAAAGGTGCATAAAAGGTTATGTCTGGAGCTTGGAAAAGTTATGCCTCAAAGCTCTGGTTATGCCAGAATACATTTGTTAGTCTTTAATTTGTAAGGCTCTGATGAATTAAGGTAGGGATAAATGGGTTGAAGAAAGACTTAGGTGAAGCTCCTTATTGCTGCTGCTGATTCATAAAAACACCACTCTGAAATAGCATCACCTCCTCTTCTCCCTAGATTGTTCCCGCTCTGTCTCCCCTATGAAAGGTCTAGAATCTAGACAGATATTAGGGCAACAATGCAAAAGCTAGAAGAACTAAGTTCTTGGCTTAGGCTCAGGTAGAAGCTCTAATATGAAGAAATCTGGTGGCTCTGGAAGTGAAAAAGAAATCCACATTGTCCAGAATCCTGTTCATTAGTCCTAACCAGAATAAGCCCATTGAGTTAACAGCAGTCAATATGTAGGAAAATCTAATGGATATAATGGGCCTAGTCTCATAAGGGCTAACAAGAAGATTTAGGTCATTAGCTATTTCACAAGGTGATCCTGCTCATGATCTAAGAGACTGTTAGCAAAATGTCTATCTTTATCAATCTGAAACAAAGACTAAGTATGTTGTCTATATAAGCCCTGCTCACCATATGAGGAAACAGAATAAACATGGATGATTGCTCTTGCGCTCAGCACAGCTGTGTCTTTGTGGCATATGGTCATGGCCGTAAGGAGGGTTATGTGGGCAAATGGTAAGAACCTATTATTCTCAGTCAGATATTCTGGGTATATGCACCACAACCAAGCACATCACCAACTTGCACTATCTGCTTAATGCCTTGAGCTCTCTGTGCAAGACTAGTCAAGCTTTTTGTGAAACAAATTGTACTAGTGAATACCCAAAAGAGAAGTTAAATACCTAGGAGCTTGCATTTCTCCACTAACTTTAAAAGTTTAAATGCTGTTGATGGATGTAACTGATTTTACAATTTGACCCATGAAATCTGGTGGCCCCTTAGAAAGATTGTTCATAGTCTGTGTTTTGTGACAATCAGCAGGTCACTGTGAGCACCAGTGGTAGAACAGTTTATGAAAGCTGACATAATATTTTAAATACAGTTGATAATTCATCATGATGGTGGTACTGATTATGAAGAACAGCAAACGTCTTCTAATACCATTACTCTCTGTCTTGACCTACTGATAAAGATAGGGACATCTATTGACACATTATAGCTTATAGAGAATGATAGATGACACAAAGAAGGGCAGGCTTGGGAATCTTTGTCCATCTGGATGTTTTGGGCTAAACTACTCGTAATCCTGCACTTTTGGTTATGTTAGCTATTGCTTCTGGATTTGAGGTCCAGTTAGAATGGACTAATATCAACTTTTCTTTCTTTTAGACCCCCCTCTTGCATCACTATGGCCCTTTTCGCATGTTACCCATTTGTGCAGCTGGGGGGGGGTGTCTCACGTGAGAAGCCTCATCCGGAACTCTGCCGCTTCCCCACTTCTTCGTCCTGCAGGTGGCTTCCTGGTAGCGTGACCGTTGTGTTTGCGCCCCACCCCTTCCTTTCACAGTGCAGCCTGGGAGCTGTAGGCTGCGCTGGGGGAGGAAGCACGACCGGGGTGGCTTGTTCGGTGCACCGCACACAGATAAGTGCACGAGGGCCCCGCGAGCATTGTGTGACCGCGCAGTATTTTTGGCTTAAAGCCAAAAATAATAAAATGCGTGATCGTCCCACTTTAGGCTTGTGAGTGTCGCGTGAGTGGGAGTGCGTTGTACGGACCGATGCTCCCATTTACGCAACGCTCAAGGGGCCCTCACACAAAAAAAACTGTGTGCGAAAAGGGCCTATGGCTCTTTTCACATTGCACTTCTCATGCAAAAGGGCCTCCAGAGCATTGTGCGATTGTGAGGAGTGTTTCAGACAATGTTCTCGCAATCGTGTGATGCTGCCACAGCTAGCAGGCACCGATCGTGCAGTATATCATTTTCTACTTTTAGCAGAAAATGGTGCATGATCGCGCATTGCTCCAGGGCCCCACGTGCGCTTACTGTCCATGCGGAGCTCTTGAGCTGCGGCCCTCGCACATCCTCCCCCAGCGCAGCCTAGGAAAATACCCGGCTGTGCTGCAGAAGGAAGAGGCGGAGCCCTCACGCTGCCAGCCAGCTAGCCGGCTGGCCACTCCTATGAAGCAGAAGCAGCGGGGACACAAGAACCTCACAGAAGAGGCTGCTCTTGTGATTCCCGCAAGACCGCTCCAGACCGAAGTAAGGTGCAAAAATGGCCTATATAACTGATAACTGATAATATTTTCATGGCAAACTTATGTTCTCGCATCTGATCACCCATTCATTCAGATATTGGGCTAATTTCATCTACCAGCAGTGTCAGGAACAGATTCACGCTCACACGTATTCAATAAACTTGATAGAAGATTTATTGAAACATAGCAAGGGATGCTGTCTTACAGACGTCAAAGCTCGAGAATGGGATCTGTTTCCCACACTCTACACTTAAACAGACAGTTTCTCCTGAGATAGTTGTAAAAGGACAAACGACCCCAATCACCATGACTACTATCTGACCAAATGGTTTCTGTGAAATTCCAGCCGGAAGGAATGTTCAGCACCTAGAAATAACCTAACATTCTACTATCACTATTCCCTCAGACTACTGCCATACAAAAGCAATAAAATGTGGGGGAACCCCGACATTCTGCCCCTTCAGAAAAAAAAAATACATACAGATATATATATATATTTCTACTGTTCTGTGGTATTTTCCATGTATCGTATATATATATATATATATATATATACACGATACATGGAAAATACCACAGAACAGTAGAAATATAGGAAGACTAAATAGCAATAGAATTGCAGTAAAAATCAGTCGGGGCGTTGAGGCACATCAGTCGTCGAAGAAGTCAGCGAAGGGGCCCTCTTCAGCAAATTGGAATGAAAAACAGGATGAATAGCTTTGAGGGAAGGAGGGAGATCCAGTTCAAAAGAGACATCATTAATAGCTCGTTTCACAGGAAAAGGACCGAGAAAGCGAGGGGAAAGTTTTTTAGATGGGGAGGGTGAGGAAATGTTTTTAGAAGAAAGGAAGACCAAATCACCGGGTTTATAAGGGGGATTAGGCTGCCGTTTACGGTCAGCGAAGCGTTTGTGGGAAGCCTTAGCGAAGGTGAGAGCACGCGAGACGGATTGCCAAATGCCAGAAAATTTAGAGATCCAAGCAGAGACGGAGGGAGGAGCGGAAGAAGGGAGGGAGAGGGGGGGGAAAGGGGAAGGAAGAAAACCATAAACAATCTCAAAGGGGGGCTTCCCAGTGGAGGAATGAACTGCAGAGTTAATGGCAAACTCAGCGAAAGGAAGGAGCGAAACCCAATTAGTTTGGTTCTCAGAAACAAAACACCTAAGAAACTGCTCAAGGGATTTGTTAACACGCTCAGATTGGCCATCCGTCTGGGGGTGATAAGCACTGCTGAGTTTCTGGGTGACGCCCAGGGTTTTCAGCAGGCAAGTCCAAAACTTGGAAGTGAAAACAGGATCCCTGTCAGAAATGATCACAGAAGGTAATCCGTGAAGTTTCCAGACATGAGTGACAAACAAATCAGCAAGCTGTTCAGCAGAGGGCACACGCCGCAGGGGCACAAAATGACATTGTTTGGAAAAATGATCAGTAATAACCCAGATGGCATGAAAACCTTGCGAGGAGGGGAGAGATACGATAAAATCCCATGCAACGACCGACCAAGGACTAGAAGGAACAGGCAAAGGTTGCAGGAGCCCTTGAGGCTTAGATGTGGGCGATTTAGAAACGTTGCAAGTGGCACACTGTTTAATATAAGTTTGCACAGAGGAGTTCAATCCAGGCCACCAAAAAAGGCGGCGAATCGCGTGCAATGTTTTCAAAAACCCAAAATGTCCAGCGGGTTTGGAATCGTGATGACGATGAAGGACATGCGCACGGGCAGCAGGGGGAACGTAGATCCTGGTGCCATAGAAGGGGAGATTGTCAACCCAGGCTATTTTGTCCTTGTTAGCCGGGAGCCAGGAATCTGCATGCGCAGAATGGAGGATAGCATCCTGGAGACCAGAGTCACAGAGAGATGAGGCAGAAAGCCTTGATTTTGCCAAGCCACGAGTAGTTACTTGAGAAGCCAGGGAGGAGGCAGGAAATAAAGTTTGGGAGGGAGGGGAGGCAGCAGGGGGTCCTGCAAAACAGGGAAGTCAAGAGAGAGGGTCCACCAGTTGGTTAGTGCAGCCAGGTTTGAAAACAATTTTAAATCGGAATCTCTGGAAAAACTCAGCCCATCTCGCCTGCTTAGGGGAAAGCTTCTTCGCAGACTGCAAGGCTTGTAAATTCCTGTGATCAGTCCAAACTTCAAAGGGGAGTCGGGCCCCTTCAAGCAAATGACGCCAAGAGGATAGTGCAAAATGAATAGCCTTGGCTTCTTTCTCCCAAATAGGCCAATTAGATTGTTGGGGAGAAAACTTTGAAATGAAAGCACAAGGCTTGAGTGCTCCTGCGGAGTCATGTTGTAAAAGAACGGCTGCCATAGCAAAATCCAAAGCATCTGTTTGCACAATGAATTGCTTCGAGCTGTCAGGGAAAAGGAGTAAAGGCTCAGAAGTAAATTTAGATTTCAATTGTTCAAAAGCTGATTGACATTCGGGGGACCAATGAAGTCTATGTGACTTGCTTGCAGCCGAGCCTTTAGGTTTCCGTAAAAGGCTAGTGAGCGGAAGTGTTATAGTGGCAAAATCCTCAATAAAGTTCCGGTAAAAGTTCGCGAAGCCAAGAAATTGCTGCAGTTGCTTCAATGTTTTGGGAATGGGCCATTGCAAAATGGAATTAATTTTTGAAGGGTCCATTTTTCGGGAGCAATCCTGAATCCTGTAGCCCAAGTAATCAAACGTTTGAGTGTCAAGTTGGCATTTGGATAGATTAACCACGAGGTTATTATCTATCAGACGTTCAAGCACTTCACGGACCAATGAGACATGAGATTCCATGGAATCTGCATAAATTAAAATGTCGTCCAAATAAATCAGAACCCCTGATACAATAAGTCATGAAAAATGGTGTTCAGAAACATTTGAAACACAGATGGTCCAGATTGTAAGCCAAAGGGAAGAACAGTCCATTTAAAGTTACCGAGCGGAGTTGCGAAGGTGGTAAGCCACTCGGAGTCCGGGTCCATTCTAATTCTATGAAAAGCCTCTTTAAGATCAAGTTTGGTGAAATATTTACCTTGGACAAGATGGTCCAAAACGGTCCGTATCAGGGGGATGGGATAACAGTTGGAAGAGATAACTCGGTTAATAGCAGAGTAGTTAACTATCAGCCTAGGATCAGCGCTGGGATCTTTTCTCTTTCGGAAGAACACAGGACTCGCCGTGGGGGCTGTGGATGGCTTGATAAAGCCACGAACCAAGTTCTTATTTAGGAACTTCTTGAGAGCAAGGAGTTCTTGTTGACCCATGGGGTAAATTTTTGGTTTAGGCAGTGTGGCCCCATCAGCCAATTCCAACTTACAGTCAAATTCTGTGTGGGGGGGCAATTTGTCAGCCTCCCTTTCATGGAAAGCCTTTTGTAAGTCTCGGTAGTGTGAAGGTATTTGTTGCAATTCTTCATGAGAAATAGAAAAGTTTGAATCTGAACAAGAAAGAGTGCCAGCAGTCCAGTTTATTTGGGGGTTATATTTACGAAGCCCGTTTTGCCACAGTTGAAGCACATGCCCAGACGGAGGCATTTGTTCCGTTCCTCAGCGTTGAGGAAGGTGGAACGGTGAGGTTGTCGTTTTGGCATGTCTTGTCGTTGTCGGTTCAGCTGAACAGTCTGGGTTATGCCTTCCAGTTCAGTAGCTAGTCTGAGCCAGCCTAGCAGGGTTTGAGGATTGGCCTGCATTAGGCACCCATGTAAAATGTCAGGATTTAGTCCATCTTTGTATAATTCAATAAGGATTTCATCATTCCACGGGACTTTGGTGGCCAGGTTTCTGAATTCGCGGGAATATGTTCCCACATCATTCCTGCCTTGTTGCATTCGTTTTAGTTGATATTTGTTTTTTTCCAGTAGGTGAGGGTCTTCAAAGCGTTCGTGCAGGTGGTTCATGAAGAGCTGCAGATTTTCAGTTTCGGGGGCGCGTGTGTCATACAGGTTCGCTACCCAGTCAGCTGCCAGTCCTTTCAACCTCTGGCTGAAGTATCGAATTCGGGCCGCATCATCCCGAAACAGATGGCCATGATCAATCATGAAATTATTTGCCATAGTCATAAAAAAAGAGAGTTTCTCCCCCTTCCCGTTGAAGGATGCTTTCAGGTCTCCAACATTTCTGAGTAATGGTGGCGCTGGGGCTTGCCCGGCTGGTTGCTGGGGCGGACCAGCGGCGCCTGCCACTGGGACGGCAGCTCGTGGTTCTCGTCCTGGTGTTCTCCCTGCCTGCGAGGGACGGATGCACATCTCATGTAGCAGGGTCCTGAGTTCCAGTATCTCCTCATCTTTTCTTTCCAGTTCTGTTTCCATGTGGGTTATTTCCTCCAAAAGGGACAGGTCTTTTGCTGAAGTGTCCCATCTAGCAGCCCTTCTGCGTTGTCTCAGCGTCATATGTGGCTTCTCTCCCCAGACCCAGGTTTGGCAGCTGGTGGGGGTTTCCATAGCCTCGGTCAAGCGTAATTTTGCCTTGGTATCCATAGGCACTTCAGTCTCTGCAGCTCCATCAGATTCTGCAGATGCTCTCTCTTCTTCAGTAATTGACTGGTCCATCACTTGGTGCATTTTTGGAAAAGATTCTCGAGCTTTCTGTCAGAACAGATTCACGCTCACACGTATTCAATAAACTTGATAGAAGATTTATTGAAACATAGCAAGGGATGCTGCCTTACAGACATCAAAGCTCAAGAATGGGATCTGTTTCCCACACTCTACACTTAAACAGACAGTTTCTCCTGAGATAGTTGTAAAAGGACAAACGACCCCAATCACCATGACTACTATCTGACCAAATGGTTTCTGTGAAATTCCAGCCGGAAGGAATGTTCAGCACCTAGAAATAACCTAACATTCTACTATCACTATTCCCTCAGACTACTGCCATACAAAAGCAATAAAATTTGGGGGAACCCCGACAAGCAGATACTAGAAAACCCAACAAAACCTTTCCTGAATATTGTGAACCCAGCTACTCCACAAGCCTGTCTCACCCTTTTCTTGGCATACTGCATCAAATCAGTTGGGGTGAGTCTGTGTGCCATTGCAACAATTTGGTATTTATTAGGAACAAATATATACTATATCGATATCGATATCGATATAGATATATTCTCATGAGTTTGCAGTTCCAAAAGGATGAAGATGGGAAATATGTGATTAGTTCCAGAATAGCAGCTGCAGACACATGTGAAATGAAATGAAATCAGATAAGTGCTGATGCAGACATACCGTCAGAGAGAAAGGTTTTGGGCTTTTTTGGAGACCAGTGGTTGAAAAGTCCTCTGTGAAGTTTGGCATTGCTGCATTTTTTACCTCGGGAGTAGAGAACCAGTCTGGCTTTTTTTCTCCTTAGTGAGTGCCATGTGACTAGTTCAAGGTCACTTGGTGAGCATTCATGGATGAGTAAGGATCTGACCCTGGGTTGCTTTGGGCCTAGGCCAGTGCTGTAATCCAGAGGAAGATAACTTTGTGCAAGTGGAGGCAGGTATCCTCTAAAAAAGGGAAATACAACATATAGTTTGTGGGACCCCTCCACTGCCCACCCCTATGTGATATGGTGCCTCCTGAAGGGCCCAGAAGCTCCATCATCAATTGGATTTTATTAAAAACAGGAGAATAATACTCTGGGATTTATTTACTGAGTTTATTCTCTGCCTTTCAATCAAGAGGCAACCCAAGACAGCTTACAGCAAGATTAAAATGAAGTACAGCTAAAAGCCTTATGACACAAACGTTAAACAAAAAGCAGTTAAATTAGCTACTGTCTAAAAATATCCATAATTTGAAACAGTATCAAATTGCTTAAGAGACATTTCAGTAAAGATAAAAATACACCCCACACGTTAAATATCTCTTCTTTGTGAGTTGTTAATTATTAAAAGCCTATTTAAATAAATAAAAAGGAATATTTACCTGGTGGAGGGAAAAGAATAGAGAGGAGGCCAACGTAGCCTCTCTTAGGAGGGAATTCCATAGTGTGGGGACAGGCACTGAGAAGGCCGTTTATGTGTCCTTACAGAAAGGCCTGGGACAGTGATGGGACTATGAGAAATTCTCCACAGTTGATATGGGGAAGAGGGAGAAATTGGTCCTCAGAATCCTGGATCTTGTCCATCCCTGTCCTAGGTGGGCAGAACATCCTATGCACACATATCTGTGCATCTGTATAGCCCCATTCATCTATCCCTCAATCCAGTCACAAAGCCCCATTCACACACACCAACCACTTCTTTTTACACCTACTTCTTCTCAGATTTCAAAATGAATCCTAATACATCAATTTTTGCCCCAAGAAGCTGCTTTACATAGTTAAATATGAGATGATTTTTGAAAAACAGCATTTGGAGAGCCCCAACTAAACACCCTGAAAGCACCCATTCCTATCCGATCTTGAAAACTAAACAAGGAAGTCTGGTTTGTACTTGGAAGGGAAACTGCCAGGGAATACCAGGTACAATCAGCTATATTTTAGAGGAGAACAATAGCAAGTCACCACTGAGTATTTCTTGCCAAATAAAACCATATGAAATTCATGAAGTTGCCATAAGTTTTACAAGTGATTTGAAGGCACATTTGGAGAACCACAAAGGGATAAAGTTGTTATGATAAAGCATAGGATTCTTTTGAAGTAAGTGTGTGTGTGTGTGTGTGTGTAGGTAGGCATCTCATTCCTTCAGGACTGATCTGCCAGACTGCTCCTGTTGGGTGGGGCTGAACAGAATCAAGTCAAAACAAATTCCTACCAGAGGCAAAAGGTACTATAATATTCCCCTTTGTTATGGGTCCACAAACCCTCCTGGTCTAGTCTGGTGCAATTGGCAAAATATGATTTAATTGGCAAAATACATTAATTGGCATTTGGAACCTGAGGTGACTAGAAGGTCAAGCTGGGCAGAGGAAAATTACTGTCTGAACATGTGCAATTGCAAGGCAGATCAGCCAACACCTCTAGGCATAGTTGAAGTCACTGTCAGGCAGATTATCAGGCAACCACAGAGATAACAGGCTCAAACTGAAGCTGGAACATTTCTGATAGCACACAATGGTCAAAGGAAGTTCTCACCATTTTGAACAGTTTGATGTAGTACTTTGCTTGCTGGTTGTCACACGGTTGTTCTGATTGTCAACCAAGTACTGTCCTTAGGCACAAGTCTAAGCCACATCTCTGCTCTCTCTGCTGCTTTCTGAACCAGTAATTATCACCTGAACCCTAAAGCTCCTCTATCAACTACCTTCCTCCCTTTATCCTTTGGCTAGCTCTTTTGTGCATGTGTGAATGTTTGGATCTCTTGTGTGCATGAGTGAATTTTCATTAAAACACATTGTAGCTTATTTTGGAATCTCTAGCTGGTTCTTTCCTGCAAGACTCCGTAAACATTGATGAAACGATCTTGTCAGGTTACCTCTCTTTTACAGGCCTCCTACATTCAAGCTAGATAATTTCCCACCGTCATGTGGAGGTACTGGCACTGTGGTTTTGGGGTAACACCTTCCCTATTCCATGTAGAGAAGCTGAGTGGATTGCCAAGTGATTTCCATACTGATGATGGGATAAAATCCTCTACTATATCTGTGAGCAGCAGGCCAGTTCAGGGGATGTAGAATAGGCCAGGTGGCTCAGGGAGTTCCCTCATTCAGCTGAGAAGAATGGCCAAGGGGCTGCCTCAGCTTCCCTCCTCTCGCACAACTGGTGAAGTGGTTGCCTCACTCTGCCTAATGATGAGATTGGTCTTGGAACTGAAGTCAGCACTGAGTGTGTCAGGAGTCCTCCATGTTTGTTGTTTTAGGATAGCAGTAGCCTGGGGAAATAGTGATAGTAGGCTGTTAACTTTCCCAGGTGCCAACCATTCCTTTCCGGCTGGAATTTCAAAGGAACCATTTGGCATGATGACGTTCGTCCTTTTACAACTATCTCAGGAGAAACTTGCTGTTTAAGTGTAAGGCGGGGGAAAGCATTCCATTCTCGAGCTTTAACGTCTGATAGACAGTATCATTCACTATGTTTCAATAAATCTTCTACTAAAGTTTATTGCTACGTTTGAGGGTGAATCTGTTCCTGACAGAAAGCTCGAGAATCTTTTTTTTCCCTAAAATGCATCAAGTAGTGGATCAGTTAATTACTGAAGAAGAACGAGGATCTGCAGAATCTGATGGAACTGCAGAGACCGAAGCGTCCATGGATACCAAGGCAAATTTACCGCTGAGCGAGGCTATGGAAACCCCCACAAGCGGCCAAACCTGGGTCTGGGGAGAGAAGCCGCTTATGTCGGTAAGACAACGCAGAAGGGCTGCTAGATGGGACACATCAGCCAAAGACCTTTCCTTTCTGGCGGAAATGGCACGAATGGAAACAGAACTGGAGAGAAAAGATGAGGAGATACTCGAACTCAAGACCATGTTACGTGAGATGAGCATCCGTCCCTCGCAGACATTGAGAACACCAGCACACAAACCACGAGCGGCTGTGCCAGCGGCAGGCACCCCTGGTCCGCCCCAGCAACCAGCAGGGCAAGCTCCAGCGCCACCGCTACTCAGAAACGTGGGAGACCTGAAAGCGTCCTTCAACGGGAAGGGTGAGAAACTCTCTTTCTTTATGACTATGGCAAATAATTTCATGGTCGATCATGGCCACCTCTTTCGGGATGATGCAGCCCGAATTAGATACCTCAGCCAGAGAATGAAAGGACTGGCAGCTGACTGGGTAGCGAACCTATATGACACCCGCGCCCCCGAAACCGAAAATCTGCAGCTCTTCATGAACCATTTGCGTGAACGGTTTGAAGACCCCCATCTACTAGAAAAAACTAAATATCAACTAAAACAAATGAAACAAGGCAGGAACGACGTGGGAACATATTCGCGTGAATTTAGAAACCTGGCCACCAAAGTGCAGTGGAATGATGAGATTCTTATCGAGTTATACAAAGATGGACTAGACCCTGATATCTTACACGGGTGCCTAATGCAGGCCAACCCACAAACCCTGCTAGGTTGGATCAGACTAGCTACTGAAGTGGAGGGTATAACCCACACTGTTCAGTTGAACCGACAACGACAAGACTTAACAAAACGACAACCTCGCCGCCCCACCTTCCTCAATGTTGAGGAACGAACAAACGCCTCCGTTTGGGCATGTGTTTCACCTGTGGGAAACCGGGTCACCTTGCCAACAACTGCACCAGTAACCAAGCCACGGTGGGGACTAAAGGAGCACGAGCAGATCCCAGGAATAAAGAATCTACACGTCAGACAACGGCCATCAAACAACCGCTCAGACGCACTCATAAGGACCCTGCAGCAGCGACAGGAGACTCCGCTCCCGACGGTGAAACCTCTTCTTCGTATTCCTCGGACACAGATGGGGATTCTGAACCCGACGGTGGCGGTTTGAAAGCAGCGGGAACAGCTGTAAGTACTCCTAAAATTCCCCATTTCTATACCACGGTTACGATTACTGGCGGAGATGGGACCTTGCATGTACATAGGGCACTAATTGACTCTGGCTGCTCCAGAAGTTTGTTACACCCCAAATTGGCCAAGACCCTTAAAACTCTATATGAGCCTTTGAAACGCCCCATCAAGTTAACTCAAATGGATGGGACCTCAATGACTGGAGGAGCAATAAGCGAAATCACCATGCCCATCTCATTCCAAATGGACCAAAATAATTATAGCATGCGGTTCCTAGTTCCCAAGGCGGTGCAGTTCGAATTGGTCTTGGGAATCGACTGGCTCCGTAAATATAATCCCCAAATAGACTGGACCGCTGGCACTCTATCCTCTTCCGAGGCAAGCTTCTCTATTGGCCATGAAGAATTGCAACAAATTCCTTCGCACTACCGTGATTTACAGAAGGCCTTTCATGAGAGGGAGGCTGACAAATTGCCCCCCCACACTGAATTTGACTGTAAATTGGAATTGATTGACGGAGCCTCGCTGCCAAACCAAAAATTTACCCCATGAGCCAGCAAGAACTCCTTGCCCTCAAAAAGTTCCTTAATAAAAATTTGGCTCGTGGCTTTATCAAGCCTTCTACAGCCCCTACGGCGAGTCCTGTCTTCTTCCGAAAGAGAAAAGATCCCGGAGCGGATCCGAGGCTGATAGTTAACTACTCTGCTATTAACCAGGTTATCTCTTCCAATTGTTATCCCATTCCCCTGATACGGACCGTTTTAGACCATCTTGTTCAAGGAAAATATTTCACTAAGCTTGATCTTAAAGAAGCATTTCATAGGATTCGGATGGACCCAGACTCTGAATGGCTCACCACCTTTGCAACCCCACTGGGGAATTTTAAATGGACGGTTCTCCCCTTTGGATTACAATCTGGACCATCTGTGTTTCAGATGTTTTTGAACACCATTTTCCACGACTTATTGTATCAGGGGGTTCTGATTTATTTGGATGACATTTTAATTTATGCAGACTCCATGGAATCTCATGTATCATTGGTTCGGGAAGTGCTTCGACGGCTGATAGATAATAACCTCGTAGTTAATCTGTCTAAGTGCCAATTTGACACCCAAACCTTTGATTACTTGGGTTATAGGATTCAAGATTGTTCACTTAAAATGGACCCTTCGAAAATTAACTCTATTTTGCAATGGCCCGTCCCCAAAACTTTGAAGCAACTGCAGCAATTTCTTGGCTTTGCAAACTTTTACCGGAACTTTATCGAGGATTTTGCAGCCATAGCGCTTCCGCTTACTAACCTGTTACGGAAACCTAAAGGCGAATCTACATGTAAGTCGCACAAACTTCGTTGGTCCCCTGAATGTCAGTCGGCGTTTGAACATTTGAAATCTAAATTCACTACAGAGCCATTGCTACTTTTCCCCGACAGTGCTAAGCAATTCATTGTGCAAACGGATGCTTCTGACTTTGCCATGGCCGCTGTTCTTTTGCAACATGACTCTGAGGGAGCACTCAAGCCTTGTGCTTTCATTTCAAAGAAATTTTCTCATCAACAAGCTAATTGGCCTATTTGGGAGAAAGAAGCCAAGGCTATTCATTTTGCGCTGACCACTTGGCGACATTTACTTGAAGGGGCCCGACTCCCCTTTGAAGTCTGGACTGATCATAGAAATTTGCAAGCCTTGCAGTCGGTTAAGAAACTCTCCCCTAAGCAGGCGAGATGGGCTGAATTTTTCCAGAGGTTCCGGTTTAAAATTGTTTTCAAACCTGGCCGTTCCAACCAATTGGCGGACCCTCTATCTCGCCTTCCCTGTTTTGAGGGACCTTCTGCTACGTCCCCCCTCCAAAGCCTTATTTCCTGCCTCCTCCCTGGCTTCTCAAGTAACTACTCGCACATTAGCAAAAACAAGGCTTTCTGCCTCCTCCCTCTGTGACTCCGCTCTCCGCGATGCTATCGTTCATGCAGCGCATGCCGACTCATGGCTCCCGGCAAATAAGGACAAAATTGAGTGGGTTGACAATCTCCCTTTCTATGGCACCAAGGTCTACGTCCCCCCTGCTGCCCGTGAGCATGTACTTCATCGTCATCACGATTCCAAACCTGCTGGACATTTTGGGTTTTTGAAGACATTGCATGCGATTCGCCGCCTTTTTTGGTGGCCTGGACTAAACTCCTCCGTGCAAACTTACATTAAACAGTGTGCTACTTGCAACGTTTCTAAATCGCCCACATCTAAGCCTCAAGGGCTCCTACAACCTCTGCCTGCTCCTTGTAGCCCCTGGTCGGTTATCGCATGGGATTTTATCGTCTGTCTCCCCTCTTCACATGGCTTTCATGTTATTTGGGTTGTTACTGATCACTTTTCCAAGCAATGTCATTTTGTTCCTCTAAAGAAAGTACCCAATGCTGAACGACTTGCTGACCTATTCGTTCATCATGTATGGAAACTTCACGGACTACCTTCGGTGATCATTTCGGACAGGGATCCAATTTTCACTTCCAAGTTTTGGACCTGCCTCTTGAAAACCCTGGGAATCACTCAGAAACTCAGCAGTGCTTATCACCCCCAAACAGATGGCCAATCTGAGCGTGCTAACAAATCTCTTGAACAATTTCTTAGGTGCTTTGTTTCTGAAAACCAGAACGATTGGGTTTCGCTTCTCCCGTTTGCTGAGTTTGCTGTAAACCATGCTGTTCATGCTTCTACTGGGAAACCCCCGTTTGAAATAGTTTACGGCTTTCTTCCTTCTCCTTTCCCCCCCTCACCCTCCCTTCCTCTGCTCCTCCTTCTGTTTCTGCTTGGGTCTCTAAATTTTCGGGCATTTGGCAATCCGTTTCGGATGCTATAGCGTCTGCAAAAGCTTCTCACAAACGCTTTGCCGACCGCAAACGGCAGCCTAACCCCTCTTACAAACCCGGGGATCTGGTCTTTCTTTCCTCTAAGCACATTTCGTCTATTTCTCCTTCTAAAAAACTTTCCCCTCGATTTCTCGGTCCTTTTCCTGTGAAAAGAGCTATTAACGATGTTTCTTTTGAACTGGATCTCCCTTCTTCCCTCAAGGCAATTCATCCTGTCTTTCATTCCAGTTTGCTGAAGAGAGCCCCTTCGCTGGATTCTTCGCCGACTGATGTTCCTCAACGCCCCGATTGACTTTGTTTTTACTGCATGGGTTTCTTGTATTTCTGTTGTTCTGTAATATTTTACTTGTTTTGCGTATCTATATGTATATGAATTTTTTTTTAAAAAAAGTGGGGCAGGATGTCAGGAGTCCTCCATGTTTGTTGTTTTAGGATAGCAGTAGCCTGGGGAAATAGTGATAGTAGGCTGTTAACTTTCCCAGGTGCCAACCATTCCTTTCCGGCTGGAATTTCAAAGGAACCATTTGGCATGATGACGTTCGTCCTTTTACAACTATCTCAGGAGAAACTTGCTGTTTAAGTGTAAGGCGGGGGAAAGCATTCCATTCTCGAGCTTTAACGTCTGATAGACAGTATCATTCACTATGTTTCAATAAATCTTCTACTAAAGTTTATTGCTACGTTTGAGGGTGAATCTGTTCCTGACAGAGTGGGCCATCTCTTCTGTCCCCTACTCTGAATCTACCTTTTTAAAAATCTTTCTAACAACTCTTCTCTCTATCTTTTCTTGCTGCCCAAGATGTGAAAACTCCTGCACATCAGTTTTGTTGTGCTTCTCTGAATGCCATCTGCATTTTCCTCTTGTCCTTGAGTACATCTACACTATACATCTGCAACAGTCTGATACCACTTTAAGTCTTATGGCGGGATCTGGGGAATTTATAGTTTGCTGAGGTAGCTTGAATTCTTTGCTATAGCTCCACTGCTGCAGTTCAGGAGAGGGCATTCCTCTAGCTAGGAGAGAGAATTCTAATATATCATCAAACTACAAATCCCAGCATTCTATAGGAGGGAAACATGGCAGTCAAAAAGTCATATCAGACTTCTCCAATTGTGTAATTGTATTGCATTCAAAGATTTTTGCATGTAGAGAGGTCACATGGAAATTCATGCATGTTCTGGTGTGTACTTTTCCCAATGTGAACATTTGTTAAAGCATTTTTCTTGTTCGTATTTTAATATGCATTTTTACAGCTGATTCAAGTGTGTTAAATTGTGTTTATGTGCATTTTTCAGAGACACAGGCTGCATGCATTTGCATGCATTTATTTGCAAATAATTCAGAAAGGGAAAAAAAAAGAATCTGCCACTTCATTCCAGTTTTAAGGGGCAGAATTCTTATTTAGAGCAAAGTCTTCATTTTGGCTCCCTCTGTGGGTGCACACCTCCCTGGCCTTCTCAAATTGATAACTGCTGCCCAAGATCCACAAACCTGGCTGCTTGGGACCCGGCTCCCTGCCCCCAGACTCTTTGGGAAGGAACTCTGTATGCAGAAAAGGACTAGGAGGGACTGACTTTTACAAGTTACTGCTCTGCTTTTGTCCTCATTCCAGCTGTCAGATGTGGAAACCATGTGGCTTACTTCAAATACAGCTGGTGCTGATGTCTGCCTAATCTGGAAACATCATCCTTGATATCCAACAGACATGGAGACTTTTTGACAGGATTTGGGTGACAACTACCAACATCGCATGACAGACATCAACTACTCTGAGAATATTTGATTGCTGATTTCACAGGTTCCTGTCAGTCCTTCAGACTCAGCAGAAAGCCAGAATGAAGTCACTGGAAGCTGGTTCACAATCATAACAACACTTTTACTTTTGGCCAGAAATTTTTTTTTCTCCTGACATTTCCCAGTAAAATAAGAAAATTATAATTTATTTGTAAGCAATTCATATATGAGGAAAGAGATGGGGGAACAGAAAAGGGTCAGGTATATAGTTCCCTCTTTTCCTCCTTCTCTTCTCCCATTTTGTTCTGTATATCCTATATGGCAGGGGTGATGAACTCAATTTCATCTTGGGCCTCATCAGCATTATGGTTGCCCTCAAAGGGCCAGTTGTATCTGTAAGACTATATAAATGTATTTTCTCTTTTATCATATTAGATAATGATATTTCTGACCCCCCCCAGCCCCTCTCTGTGCCACTTTCTGTACCAGGTGAGCCCGATCCCCATATTGTGGGCCCCTGCTGGTATTCTGAAGAGCAGCCCAGCAGCCAGCTCTCACGGTCTACTTATACTTCTGAGGATCTGCTGCTTAACTCTTGCAAGCCATGTGGAGCATTGCTGTGGTAACCTGTGGCAATGCTCTGACAATGAGAATTGGACAGAGGAGCAGTCAGAAGTAGAGATAGATCATGAGTGCTGGCTGTTGGGGCCCTTTTCAGAATACCAGCAGGGCTGCAATGTGGGGATCAGGCTCGCCAGGTGAGGGGAGTGTCTCAGCTGCAAGAGAGTTGCAAGGGCCACATGAAATGGTCTGGTGGGCCGGTTTTGGCCTGCAGGCCTTGTGTTTGACACATGTGCTATATGGGAATAAAGTTCAATTTGTTTAATAAGCAGGCAGGCAGAGGATGTATCAGTTTACAAGATATTGGAAGTATACAACTTATGAAAAACCAAGGATCACTCTTAAAGATATGAGAATGTCAAATCATTTGACGATCCTGATGCATAACCTGTACTTAGGACAAGAAGCTACATCAGGACAAAATATGGAGAAAAGGAATGGTTCCCAGTTGGCTAAGGGGTCAGGCAAGGCTGCATTTTATTATCCTATCTGTTTAATATGTGCACTAAATACACTATATGTAAAGCAGGATTAGACTCAAAGGAAGGAGGCAAGAAACCTAGAGGAAGGAACACCAGTAGATGATCCTTTGTGACTGGCAGAAAATAGTAAAGACTTGAAACAATGACTGAAGAAAGTCAAAGAAGAAAGTGCAAAGGCAGATTTACAGCTGAACATTAAAAAAACAAAAAGAATGACTGTGATGATTTACACTGTTTTAAAGCAGGCAGTGCAGACATTGAAACAGTTCAAGATTTTCTATACCTTGGCTCTTTCTTTAATCACAATGGAGACTGCAGTCAAGGCTAGGACTTGGAAGGGCAGCTGTGAAGAAACTAGACCAGATCCTGGAGCATAAAGATAAATCATTGAATACTAAAGTTAGTATTGTCCATGCCACTGTATTTCCAGTTTCTATGTATAATTGTGAAAGCTGGTCAGTGGAGAAAGCTGCCAGGAAAAGAATCAACTCATCTGAAATGCAGTGCTGGAGAAGAGTTCTACAGGTAGTGTGAACTGCTAAAAATGGATCCTGGAGAGAATCAAACCTGAACTTTCCTAGAAGCCAAGGTATCTAAACTGAAACTGTCATACTTTGGATGTATCATTAGAAGACATGACTCACTAGAGAGTACAATAATGCTTGGTAAGTTAGAAACCAGTAGGAAAAGAGGATGACCACATTACAGATGGGGAGTGACCATGCCCTGTTGGAATTTAGCATTCAGTGGGAAGGAGAAGATAAGGGTAGCCAGACACTCGTCTTAGATTTTAAAAAAGCGGACTTCTGTAAACTTAGGGAGCTGCTGGCTGGAATTCCGTGGTCAGGAATAGTGAAAGGGAAAGGAGTTCAGGAGGCATGGGAGTTCCTTAAAAAGGAGATACTGACGGCACAGTCTAAAACTGTGCCAATAAGGAGGAAAAATGGAAGGCATCTGAAGAAACCAGAATGGTTGACTAAAGAACTCTCAGCTGAGCTAAGAGTTAAGAGAAACACGTATAGGAAATGGAAGAAGGGGAAACCACCAAAGAAGAATTTAAGCAAGTAGCCAGGAGATGTAGGGAGGAGGTCAGAAAGGCTAAAGCACAGAACGAACTTAGGCTGGCCAGAGACATTAAAAACAATAAAAAGGGTTTTTTTAAATATGTCCGCAGCAAAAGGAAAAAGAAGGAGACAGTAGGGTCGCTACGCAGAGAAGATGGCGAATTACTCACAGGGGGGAGAGAAAAGGCAGAGCTACTTAACACCTTCTTTGCCTCCGTATTTTCCCAGAAGGATACAAGCACTCAACCTGGCGGTTGGGGAGCAGGGGAGGAAGCAGAGGAAATGAGGCACTTAATAAGTAGAGAGGTGGTACAGGAATACCTGGCCGCATTGGATGAATTCAAGTCTCCAGGGCCAGATGAATTGCATCCTAGGATACTAAAAGAGCTGGCAGAGGTCATTTCGGAACCGCTTGCTATAATTTTTGAGAAATCTTGGAGGACAGGAGAAGTTCCAGCAGATTGGAAGAGAGCAAATGTTATCCCCATCTTCAAGAAGGGAAAAAAAGAGGACCCAAATAATTATCGCCCAGTCAGCCTGACATCGGTACCCGGAAAGATCCTGGAGCAGATCATTAAGCGTTCAGTTTCTAATCATTTAGAAAACAACGCAATAATCACGAGAAGTCAACATGGATTTCTCAAAAATAAGTCATGCCAGACTAATCTGATCTCTTTTTATGATAGAGTTACTAGCTTGATAGATGAAGGGAATGCTGTGGATGTAGCATATCTCGATTTCAGTAAGGCCTTTGACAAAGTTCCCCATGACATTCTTGCATCGAAGCTAGTAAAATGTGGGCTAGACAGGGCTACTGTTAATTGGATATGTAATTGGTTGACCGACCGAACCCAACGGGTGATCACGGATGGCTGCTTTTCATCCTGGAGAGAAGTGACTAGTGGGGTGCCACAAGGTTCTGTCCTGGGCCCAGTGCTGTTCAATATTTTTATCAATGACTTAGATGAAGGAATAGAGGGCATGCTCATCAAATTTGCAGATGACACCAAATTGGGAGGGGTTGCTAATATGCCAGAGGACAGGATCAAAATTCAAAATGACCTGGATAGATTGGAGAGCTGGGCCAGGGCGAACAAAATGAAATTCAACAGAGAGAAATGTAAGGTCCTACACTTAGGCAGAAATAATGGAATACAGAAATATAGGATGGGGGACACGTGGCTGGATAGCAGTACGTGTGAAAGGGATCTAGGAGTCTTCATAGACCACAAGCTGAACATGAGTCAGCAGTGTGATGCGGCAGCCAAGAAAGCCAATGCAATTCTCGGCTACATCAACAGGAGTATGGTGTCTAGATCGAGGGAGGTACTGGTACCACTCTACTCTGCTTTGGTTAGACCCCATCTTGAATACTGTGTCCAGTTCTGGGCACCCCAATTCAAGAAGGATATTGACAAGCTGGAGCAAGTCCAGAGGAGGGTGACCAAAATGGTGAGAGGCCTGGAAAACATGCCCTATGAGGATAGACTGAGAGAGCTGGGTATGTTTAGTCTGCAGAAAAGGAGGTTAAGAGGGGACATGATAGCCATGTTTAAATATTTGAAGGGATGCCACGTAGAGGAAGGAGGGGGCTTGTTTTCTGCTGCTCCAGAAACCAGGACAAGGAGCAATGGATTCAAGCTGCAGGAAAGGAGATTCCACCTGAACCTCAGGAAGAACTTCCTGACAGTCAGGGCTGTCCGGCAGTGGAATCTGCTGCCTCGGAGAGTAGTGGAGTCTCCTACCTTGGAGGTTTTTAAGCAGAGGCTTGATGACCATCTGTCGGGAGTGCTTTGAGGGTGTTCCTGCATGACAGGGAGTTGGACTGGATGGCCCGTGTGGTCTCTTCCAACTCTACATTTCTATGATTCTATAGCATTTTAGTAATTTACACTTAAATTGACCATTTAGAAACACAGTTGAGGCATCCAAAGGGGCAGGCTAATCACTAACAGAATGTGAACACAGCAAATACAGTGAGATCTCAGTATCTGCTAGGGTTTGGATCCAAACTCTCCCATGGATACCAACATCTGTGGATTTTCAAGTCCCATTATATGCTATGATGTAGTAAAATGGTGAACAACTCAAAAGGTTTGCTTCTTGGATTTTCAAAAAATATTTTCAAGATGTAGTTGGTTGAATCTGTGGATGCAGAATCCATGGATACTGAGGGCCAATTGTATTAGAATTCTAGGTGTGACCAGGTTTTAGTACGTCACTCTGCAGTGCTAGAAATTTGAGGACTAAAAGAAAATTTCACTGGGAATAGAATTCTTATTTTGAGGTGCTGGAGGTCTCACCTGACCTCTGCATCAGAAGCCCTTGTTTATGTCTGAGCAGTCTGATCACACATCCTTCAGTATTTCAAAGATGATCAACAACATCTGGGACACATACGACCAACAACATCAGAATTTGGTGAAGACGGCCAAAGTTATTAATGAGAACAAGACACAATCTAGAAAAACCTGCAGCAATTTGCTTATGCTTAAGTCTACAGGGAACATCAAGATTCCAGCCCTCATCTTCTCATGCTTCCTGAATTAATGGAGTGTAAACTACTTCTGCACTTTGTCCTCAGTTTGCAGCAACTGAAGAAAGCTGAGAACAAAGAGGGAAAAGTGGGATGAAGTGGAGAAACCAGGGCATTTTAAAAGCAGCTGAAAAAGTGAGATGGCAGAGGGTTAATCGGGTCTGTCCCTGTCAAACTGAGACAGTTAGAGGGTATGTGATTGGTCAGCAGTTTTGAGCTTGTGTGGTATTGTACTTTTCACTGCCATTTTTTGCTGCTGTCATTAACAGGCTCTAATACATGTACCCTTTCATTGTTACATAGTGATGGTGGCTGAACAATACCCATTACACCAGTTATTGCAGCTAACGTGACTATATGTAACAAGGACTTGCAACATAAAAGCCAAGGCCTGCTTTTGAAAAGGCCCCTCCTTTTTTTTCTGATCTGTTGCGTTATAAGGGAGAATGGCTAATTGAAATTCATGCTCTTGGGCCCTATGAACCATTCAGAAGAATAAAAGCACTTAATCGCTTAATGAAATTATTGTCTCCGCAAGCATGAAAAGGAAAAGAGGAAGAACATAAACAACTTTATGGAAAACCCTTTGAAAATACTTCTCAGTGATGTTTCCATTCTTTTGTGGACTTTGTAACTCAATATGTTCCTTTCTTCACACTCTTTTATATAAAGACTGATTGCTAATGCTATTGATATATTTCTCAGCTGTGCTATTCAGCAGTCATACAGCACCGTAGGCTACAATCTTGCATGCTAAAGACTTCAGCTCTTGATGATTGTAGCCAAGTTGGGGCCAGGGGAAAAGCAATATCCACTGGCAGTTCAGCTTATTACCTAGCCTAGAATTCAGAACCTGGGTGTGTTTTTTCCATTGCAAATTTAAAGCCACACAGCACGTGCCACATTCCTGATACATGTGTGTGTGTGTGTGTGATGTATGCATGCATGTGCATATGTCTGTGTGTGCACAAGTGTTCAACAATGAGTGGGTGAGCTTATCCACTTGAAATGTGGCCACACCCATATTGGATTTATCTCTGCCCATGTGATCCTGTCTGATCTTGGAAGCTAAGCTGGGTCAGCCCTGGTTAATACTTGGGTGGGAAACTGCCAGTGAATACCAGATACTGTAGACTATATATCAGAAGAAGGAACTGGGCATTTCTTGCCTAAGAAAACCCTGTGAAATTCATGGGGTCTCTGTAAGTTAACAGGCAGCTTGAAGGCACATATACACATCACTGTGGCTCTTTTCGCATTGAGGCTTCTCGCGTGAGCGGGGGAGGGCGGCTCGCGCGAGAAGGCTCCTCCGGGAGGCTGCCACTTCCCCGCTCGTTCCTTCCGCAGGCGAAGGAACGAGCGGGGAAGCGGCAGCCTCCCGGAGGAGGCGGCGGCTCGCGCGTCCACCCCCCCGTCGTGAAGCAGGAGGCTCGCGCATCCGCCCCCCTCGCGAAGCAGGAGGCTCGCGCGTCTGCCCCCCCGCGAAGCAGGAGGCTCACGCGTCCACCCCCCCTCACGAAGCAGGAGGCTGTCGCGTCCATCATGCTAGCGCCCCGCCCCACCCCTTCCTTCCACAGGGGTAGAGGGAAGGAAGCGCGACCCGGCCGCCTCCCCGACGCTCCGCACAGGAGGTAAGTGCGCGTGGGCACTAGGAGCATTGCGCGAGCGCGGGTGATTTTCGCTTTGAGGCGAAAATCAAAAAACCCGCGATCGCGCCGCTGCAGCCCCATGAGCATGGTGGAAGTGGGAGTGTGTTGTGCAGAGCGACGCTCCCTCTCCCGCGAGGCTCGGGGGCTCTCGCGCGACAGAAAGCCCGTGCGAAAAGGGCCTATGTGTCATTGTATAGGATAACCCCCTGCCCCAAAGAACACACTCAGAAATGATCAGTAGTTCATTCAGAGGATAGTCTTTGGTAACAACTGCATACTTCCACAGAAGTTGCCAGAACTGAATTGTACGACAACATTACATTTTCTTGCAAGTAATCCATTGCTAAGATTCATTGGTTAGCAGCGTTGCCCTGTTTTTCCCAGGCTGGTGCTTTTCCCAGATTTTCTCACCCTTGAGCAGTTGTCAACTCACTTCCCTAGCCCTTTCCATACTGTCAATACACTTTGTCCTTGTAAACTCTTCACACTTATTTTCCTGCTTTTATTTTCCAGCTCCTCCCCTCTTTATCTGGTTACATTATAGTAATTCAACACATACAGGTAACTTGCAGGTAGGTTCTACTACATGACAGCAAGCATAGCATTTAAGAGGATGTATGATATGCAATAGGTAACATAAGCATATCTATGAAAACAGACACTATTGTACATGTTGCCTATTATGACAGGGAGACACTGTGTCCTGACAATATGTCTCAGAAAGTTTTGCAAGGAGAAAATGTCACCTATATGCTGTATCCATATACATTTTTTTAGATAGATGAAGTCCCAGGTCATCTGGTCACAGTCTTACACACTACAGTGAGTTGTACAGCATTTCAATTTTCATGATTGTTGCGAAACCTGCATACATATTAATGATTATATTCATACTGTGTGCAAATTTTCTGTCCTCTTTTTTTTTTTTTTTTTAAAGCAGTGCAACCCTTTTATTAGTGATAGATAAGGTTTGCAATCTTGGCAAACTACAGTTGACCACAAGGGCACATTGCTTGAGAACCAATGTGATGTAGTGGTTTGAGCTTTGGACTACAACCCTGAAAACCAGTGTTTGATTTCCCACTTGGCCATGGAAGTCCACTGGGTAACCTTAGGTGTGTTGCACGCTCTCAGTCCCAAAAACCCCCATGATAGGTTCCCCTTAGGGTCCCCATAAATTGGAAATGACTTGAAGGCACACAACAACAACAACAACAACAACAACATGCTGCTTGCAGACATAGTGGTATATATGCTGTTACCCTGGCTTCTTGGGGGTCCTTAGGGGACACCTGGATTTTAATAAGGTTGGGGAAATTAGCAGAGCACTGCTTAGCAAAACAGAGGGTAGAGCAATGCAGCGAGATCTTTTACCCAGTGTTTACAGAGTCAGACCACACGAGAGATAGGGCAAAATAGTTTTTATTTGATGGAATTTGCAAAGATATTCATCATACACTCACGCAGCAATGCAGTCATTCACATAAGCACATAAGGACTATTGAGTTAAGGAGAGATCAGAAAAGCAGCTATATTGCACCTGATCATGAAGTCTTCAGTCTGGAAGAAGTGAGGTGAAGGTACTCAGCAACAGAGGAAGGCTGAGGGGAGCACTTGACTAGCAGAATGTGGGTCTACTAACCATGGGTGGGAATTCTCCAATGAGGGTGCCGAAAGGGGACCCAGTTATAGGGCACAACATGCCTTGGGGACAGACCTCTTCCTGGAAAAGGATAACAGCTGGATAATGCAAATAGACCTCGCCCTGATATATCTCGCTGTTGTAAGCATTAATCTCCCCAGGGGAAATAGCAATCCCCTCAAGGTATTGCTATGGTTGATGGCCCATTATAGATGTGGACGTGCCCGAGGCTTCCTCTTGGAGATGTGACTGGGGGACTTCTTGGTCTGACCTGTTGCCCAGTCTTTGACCTCATTGTTTATGTTCCTGCCCAGTGAGCCTCTGGTCTGATATATTTAATTATTAAAAATTATACTTCTCCGGGTCTGGGTCTGATAACAGGGGTAACAATGCCTGGTGTATTTTCAAAGTATAATCATGTTACTGTGTCACAATATTAAAAAGAAAAAAAAGAAAGAAAAGAAAATTGGTGTCATGGAAAGAAGAAATTGAGCAACGCCTTTAAGACTAACTGGCTTTCTTCAGTGTGAGTTTTTCTAGATATTAATGTACTCCTTAAGATGCATTTGATGAATGCCATAAAAGGCTCATGCTGAAAGAAACAAGTTAATCTCAAAGTGCTTCTAGATTGAGCAAGTTAAATTTTGCTTTTTATGTTTGGTGTAAGTGTACATGAGTGTGCTCGAATGAATCCTGGCAAGTGTTTCCTAACTCCATTCTGCCAAACAGGACTGTGAGGGACAGTGCTCCTGTTTTCATGATTGCTTTCTTACCACCACTCATCACTAACTACTTTATTCTCACTGAGGGCTCTTCTTCTATTCAGGTTGCCAACTTGCTGGGACATTTTCCTTTTCATGTCTGAGAGAGCAGTTCTTTGCATCTCCTTCATACTGACCTGCTTTACAAGGGCCAAGCCCCCAGGAGTTTGCACTGGAAGTCCAGTTCCAGAGGCTACCCAGGGAACAGCCAGGCCAGTGCCAAGGCAATGCCAGTGTCTGTAGAAGCAGAAGTGTAATCCAGACAGTTTGAAGTCAAACAAAGCAAAAGTCTGAAACCAGGAAGGGATTTGCCAGAGAGATCAGTCTAGATCCAAGCCAACACTCAGAGATACACAAAACCAAAGCTAACACACAAGGTGGTAGGAAGTTTGGCTATGCTGTTTGCAGCACCACAATATGCTTGGCTGAAGTAATTTATAATTGGCAGTAAATTAGCCCAACAGAGCTAATTTGAGTGGTGTAGAGGGGTATAGGGTTGGACTAAGCCTGTGGAGACCAGGGTTTGATTCCCGGCTCACCCATGGAAACCCACTTGGTGACCTTAGGTGTATCACACACATTCAACCCTGGAAAATCCTGTATCAGGTTTGCCTTACAGTCGACATAAGTTGGAAATGACTTGAAGGCACACAACAACAACAAAGCTGGCATTAATTTGGCATAGTTTACTTAAGGTACAGAAGAGCATTCCTGGCATTTTTGTCCTCCTCATTTTAACTGTTGATGCATAGCACGGTGGAACTCCTCCTTTTTCATCCAAGAAGGCCTCTTCCAGGTAAGGTGCAGAGTATATGATAATAAAATCTAGCCTTGGCAAGTGAAATGCAGGACAGAGATCCTCTCCCTTTAATAGTTGTGCAGAAGAGGAAATTTCCACAAGGTGTGCTTCCTTCTTTTGCAAAACCATTAAAAGGACAAGAGCCTTCTCCTTATGACTCTAATGATTCCCAAGTCAGGTTAATGATGAGCAGGCATACTAGAGAATGTCTGATACTCCAGATGTTATTGAACTGCAACTCCTATAAGCCTTGGTAAAAATAGCCAGCAGTGAAGGATAATGGGAGTTACAGTAAAGAGAGAGCCAAATGTTTCTTATTCTTTACTCAGATGAAAAGGGAAGGTGCATGTTAAAGGAGACAGTTAGAAATGCATTTTGAGGTGTATAGAAGGTCAGAAGTCGTCTGCCCACAGCCATTTATGCAAAGATGAAAGGATAGTGAGAGAGTAGGAAGGGCAACAAAGCAAGTCAGGGGTCTGGTTGACAAATCTATGACTTGCAGTGGTGGAAACTAAACATCTTCTTGTCAGAACACATTCACTACATTTGGTCAAACGAGAACCAGGAGCTGGTGCTGGCTGCCTTGGAACATCTAGCGAACATGATTTGTGTCAGACATGATGTCTTTGCAGCTTAAAAATAACACGCCTGTTCAGATGCTTTTTCAGGAGAATCTGAGACATATGCAAGTTCCTGGAATTGTTGAGCATTTAATCATACAAAGCTCAACTGGCTCCATCTCAGGACTTTTCTTAGCCTGCTCTCCTCCTCCCATCACCCACAAAAGAGGGGAGCACCATCTGTCAGGTCTGCTCATTAGCTGTGGAAGCTTGTCGGCCACTGCCTTGAAGGAAACAAGTGTCAACAAAGCAGCTTTCATCACGCTCTGCTAGCACCAGCCACAGAAGGATTTGGGCAAAGCAAATGCCTGAAAATGGCAGCTGGGCTGTGAGATGGTCACACTTGCAAAAGGAAATAGCAGTGTTTGGAAAAGTTACATTTTTGGACTACAACTCCAAGAATTCCCCCAATGAGCATGGCCCATTTGGGACACAGCTTCTGTAGCCATTTTCAGAATGATTAACTCATACCCTATGATAGTCCTGATTGGGCAGGGACAGTCCTGATTACTTTTCTGTTGCCCCACCTTTTCGGCTGCTTTTAAAATGTCCTGGTTTCTCTCTCATCTTCCTACTTTCCCTCTTTGTCTTCCACTTACTTCAACTGCCAGCTACTGAATTCAAAGTGCAAAATAGTTTGCACTGAATCAGCTATACGGGAAAGAGGACAGGAAGGGGAGAATTCTTACCCTCCCCAGTAAATTTAGGCAAAAGCAACCTGTTGCAGCCTCTCCTAGATTGTGTGTTCTTCCTCATTAATAACTTTTGCTATCTTTACCACGTTCTGATGTTGTTGTTCCCCCTTTTGATCTGTGAAATATTGGAGGGTGTGTTAGCTTAGAAGAACCAGTGTGGTGTAGTGGTCTCAGCATTGGTCTACAACCTTGGAGACCAGGGTTCAATTCCTGCTTGGCCATGGAAATCCACTGGGTGATCTTGGGCATGCCACACACAGGCCCAGAAAACCCTGAGATAGGGTCACCTTGAGGATGCCATTGGAAACAATTTGAAGGCACACAACAAGAACAAAACAACAACGTTAGCTTAGGGAAGTCCAACTCAGAGATTTTCAGAGGTAGCTTAAGGGAGGCACCAACACAGCTGAATGATAACACATGCCTGAGTCACACGTCCACTGCCAGTGTCACACATCTACTTGTCACTTCTCTTTTTGTTACTTTAGTAACAAAAGTGTACTAAGAACTTATTTCTTCTGGTGATTCAGTATGACAAAGAGAGGCTGAGTTGAAGCAGATTCCCTCCCTCCCTCTTGATTTCTTCACACTAGGAAGCAACAAGACTGGTTAACACAGTCAGCTGGCTCTCAGCGCAGTAGCTGAAATATGATTGGCCTTTCTCCACTCTCATAATGGGGGAATGAGAATCCATAGCTGAAGTTCTGCTTGCAAAATATCTGGTGGTGCTTCATCCAGGCAGCTAGAGATCTTAGAGGGCGTGGCCATACCCTCAACACCACCTAGCAAATGGGTGGTAACTATGTATATGTGTGTTTGACCCAGACCTCAGTCTAAAACTGCTTATTCACCCTTGGTGGGAATGGGATGTTCATGTAAGACCCGCCCCTTAATATCCCCACCCATCTGCAGCATCACAGACCTTCATGCATTGAATATAAATGTCTGAAGAGAGTTCTTGTACAGAGGTCCCATGACTAGGGTCCCCTCCTTTGCAAGGTTCCAGATCACAGGAGCTGTGTAAGTGTTTTCAGAAGAAGGTGATTACAGATACCTCTTCAGATCTTTAAACTCAACATACAGAGGTCTAGGGTCTGAATAAATGGAGTCAAATTTTAAAGAAATGGAAAACAGATCTGGATATCAAGAGATTTCACCTAAACCTTAGGAAGTGCTCCCTGGTAGCAAGAGCTATTTGAAGTGGAATGGACTTTCATGGATGGTGGTGGAGTCTCCTTTATCAGGGACCGTTAAACAGAGGCCATTTCCATACTAGACTGTTCTAGTGTATTATTTCACTTTCAACATCCTATAGAATCCTGGGATTTGCAGTTTAGGGAGGGACCTTTGAGGATATTGAAAGTGGAATAATAGCACTAGAACAGTCTAGTGCGGAAATGGCTGAGAGATTGGATGGTTCTCTTTTAGGAATGCTTTAGTCATGTATTCCTGCATAGCAGAGGTATAGACTAGGTGCCCCTTGCAATCCTTTCCCGTGCCATGAATCTAGGAAACTGCTCAGGGCACTGGGACTCCCTGAGGCAAGCCTTAGGTGTATATCCACTTTCCCACCAACTATTTACATACTGTTACAGCAGTTTCTAGCCTGGACTTGTGGAATATTAGATATCATTTTGATATCAATAATTTGGCCTATTATACCCCTCTGTTCTCCACATGCTTGTGGGGCCCCAGACAAGCTCGCACATGGGCACGGCCGCTAATCGCTGTAATATTCCAAACAAATACAGGCATGCCAGAAATAGCCGTCCCGCCACTTCAGGAGACCTCAAGGCAAGTACCACATTATGCATGCACGCTACTTACAAAGAACTCCCTGCCCCGAGCAGACAGCTTGACGAGCCGAATACTCATCTGTTGAGCACTCTGCGTTTGCATACCGGCTATTCTATTGACAATTCGGACTTAACTCAGTCATGTTAAATTCTGACCTTTCAGAGGCTTTGTCTCCAGCCCGAAACCTACCGTTTTCCCCTACAGCAACATTTTCCCCTGTAAGAACCCCTGACTTTGAGCACCTCATTGGATCGCTCCCGACTTCCATTCTGCCTTGCTGCCGCTTTGCTTGTTGAGCCTTCCCCTCAGTCCCTTGTACTGAGAACTTCATATCTACAAGCTTCTGCTTCAGACTACCCGGGCTTCAGGACAGGTGTAGTATTACCCATACCCAAAACCTCCTCTAAAAATCCCTCTATCTGACTCCAACCTTTATTTCTATAGTTATCTGTGTGAATGTGTTGCATACACTTGTTTGGCTGTATATTAATAAAAACTACAATTATTATTTTACTTCTGTTTGCTCCTTCACTTGGCCTGACCCCATAGACATTGGGTAAAAGATCACGCTACGTTGCCCTGCCTCTCGTAGTGCTAGCTTGTGCTCTTTGCTAATTTCCCCAACTTGTATAATTTGGAGTGCACTTATGTGTCCCTCCCAGGACCCCCAGAAATCAGGGTAACAATACGAGCAAGAGGGCAAACAGAGACTTTGACCCTTACTGCACTATGGCGCAATAGTGATTTGTCCCAATGGGATCCCGGCAGTGCCATTGCCAGGATGGAACTGAAACTTAAACACTCCACACCACACTTGGTCGGCTGCCAGTGGATGGTAGCATTAGGGACACTATTCTTCCTTCCGCAGTATAGTGTGAATGGAGGGTCCCATTCCCCACTCTTCCTGTGCTGTACTGTGGAAGGAAGTGCTATTGTGTGATCTGGCGCTTAACACCCACCCACAGCTGAAAGGACCGTCATGGGAAAGGGGGCCATTACTGGATTTTTTCCGGTAATGGTATAAGGTCATTTGTGATGGATGGGGACACAGCAGCACCTGGTAAGCAATGATGTTGTGTGATAACACATGTCCCAGAGCAAGAGCAACAAGTCGTCACACTGAGATGGCAACATTTTGTGGTAAGAACCTTAGGTTTAGTGACTGACAGAATGTACGGGAGAAATGAACACAAGGCAATGGTCTAACTGCAGTTTTTGGTCTAGTTTAAGTTAACAAACCTCAGTGCTGAAGGTTTTCTGAAAGCAGAAATCAGGTGGCCAGAAAGATATTGATGCTTCAGGAGCAAAATAAATCATGTTTTTATTAGGATTTTAAAGACACAGCAATACAGTTGAAGGAGAAGTTGGGATGGTGGTTCCTGGTAAAAATAATAATTTCAGAGTATTATACCTTGTACTACTTTCCCTTCATTCAAACTGCAAATTCTTTGTCCAGAAAAACAATTGAGGACAAAAACCACCAGACCTCCCAACCCACCTTGATAAATGGTCTATGAATTGCTCCCTAAGACTCTGATCAAATATGTTCAGGACTGCAGCCTAGGCAAGTCTCTCCATGGTGAGGTTTCTCTTCTCTTGGTGATCTCTGTTTAGTAAATCATGGGAAGAATGATGCTTTAAGCACAAACCCAGAATTGCTCTGGCCCTGAGTAATTTCAGGGTGGGTCTATGAAAGCATGCAGAGAAAGGGGAGTAGTTGGTAGTAGAAGATTTAGCAACACTTGAGGAGGGAAAGCAAAGGTCCGCTTCCCTCGCATTCTTATTATGCAAACGGTGTGCCGCTTGGAGTGAAAGAGAAATGTCAAGTGGATTCAAATCCATAAAAGCACAGGCATTATTTGACAGGGAAAAATTATTTTTTTTTGCTTCCCCTTTAGACACCTTTAATGGAAGTACTTCAGTGTTGTCAAAAGAAAATTAGAATAAAATTTAAAGCATTGGCAATGCAGTTGGTATCCTTTTATTCTGGATATTTTGGAGGTGGAGAGGGGGATTATCTAAATGGGGGGGGCATATTCAAAGGGTGGAATGATTTGGAGGAAAGGAAGGGGAGAGAGGTAACTGTTGAGACTGGGGCCTTTGTATTATTTTCTTCCTTACACCCCTCTTCCTCTTCTTCTTGTTCCTTTTTCTTTTTAAAAAATGATTTTTAAACCTGTCAAACCCCTGGCCGTCAACTCAAAGAAACAGAATTGCTGCCTCTAATTTCCTCTATGTTTCTTCTCATTTCCTCTGATTTGTGTTCCACCCCTCCTTGACTGGAATTTCAGGTCCCAGATTCTCCTCTACATTTCATTCCAGGACCAGAGCAGATGACTGCCGTTTGTTTCAGCTTCTGATAGGTTCAGCTCGTTAGTATCTCTTCTTCATATTACTGATGTGGATATGAGCCACACAACACTGCAAAAATATCATTCCACTCAGCATGCAAACGGTGCCCTGCATTATGCTGTAACCCCTAGGATCCATCTTATATTGCTGCTCCTACCAGGTACGGCAGGCTATAGTTCAGAGGAAGGTGCAATGGCAAATCACCTCTGAGTATTCCTTGTCTAAGAAAGCCTTATGAAATTCATGTTGTTGCCATTAGTCAACAGGAGACTTGTGTGTGTGTGTGTCTGGATGCACATGCATGCACACACGCACATGCACACACACACTGCTTCCCAGAGCTTGCAACTTTTGGCAGTTAGTGTCCAAAAAGGTAATCTTTCATAGTTCTCTTGCTGCGTTCTTGGCACTGTTCTTGCCAGTCACTCATGTCCTTCTACTACCTAATGAGTAATTTACCTCACCTTGGAAAGGGAAGTAACGGGATGGACCTTTTAAGCAGATAATCACCATCGTCATTCTCTCCAAATGCAGGGCTTTATATAATGTGGAACTCAGTTACAAACAGCTAGTTCCACAAAGAACTAGTTACAAATCAATAGTTAATTATAAGTACAGTTGGCCCTCCTCATTCACTAGCATTAGGGGGCATAGGACCCTCAGAAAAATTGGAAAACTGCAGATACCAAAACAAATGTGTGTGTGGGAAGGCAGTCAAAGCATGGTGGGGAGACCAAGTACTCAGAGTCTGAACCAGCTCAGGGAAAGGAAAGGAAAAGGGGGTGGGTGGGTCATCATATTAGCCCTAGATTTCCTCTGTCACACGGATCTCCTTCCTTGGGTACGTGGGAGGGTATTGGGAGAGGACTTGTGGTGCTGAGAAATTGGGGTGTGAGCTAGGCAGCAGCTGGAGGAGGTGGAGGAGGAGAAGAAGCAGGGGTGAGTTTTCAAAGGACTGTGCAGCCTGACTGGCGCTGCTGAGAAGGAAGGTTCCCCTGGTAAAGAAGTGCCTGAAGTGGAGGGCTGGGTTTGGCAAAAGTCACAGATTGCTTCTTAAAAGATAGCATTGTGCTTTGCAGAATGACTGCAACTGTTTTAGTTAGTTGCAGGGTGTGTGTGGGCTCAGTGCTTGTGCTTTAAAGAACAGTGGTTTTTGCCATTTTTTCTCCCCCAAAGAAGCAACCCAAAAATAACAATTTTAGTTTTTTTTTCAAATAATGTGAAAGTGTTTTTAAAATTACTACAATGAAAATTAACAACTAATTTTGGGGTTTTTGGCACTGTAACAATAATCTTATTCAATGTAATTTTTCAGTCTCTGTCTCAGCATCATGTTGGACATTGCATTGGGGGTGGGGGCATTAAGAATGCTATTTGCTGTTCAGAGAAAGAACATAGTTCATATTTATAGCTGGCGTCCCACCATTCCTTGCCCCCTTCCCAATGCCCCCTAATCTGCTGCCTAAAACAAGAGGATTGGCATACCTTTTGGAAAGGCTATTCCCTCCCATGGCTCTGCACTGAGCTGAAATTCCATTCTTGCTCCTCAGGGTCCAAATGCCAAGACATATTAAGGTGTATGTCAGCCCTCCACAACCAACACTGTCTTTGTTGTTTTGTGCCTTCAAGTCATTTCTGACTTGTTGCGACCCTAAAGCGACCCTGCCATGGGGTTTTCTTGGCAAGATTTATTCAGAGGGCAATTTGCCATTGTCTTCCTCTGAGGCTGAGAGAGTGTCACTTGTCCATCATCTCATGGTGGATTTCCATGGCTAAACTAGGATTTGGACCTCAGTCTCCTAGAGCTCTAGTCCAATATTCAATCCACTACAACATACTGGCTCTCCAAACATCTCTTTGTAAGAGAAAATACAGGCATCTTGAGAACTCTGGGAGAAAGGGGGAAATCTTTACTCTCAGAACAATGTCTACTGAGGAGCAGACAAAGCACCACTTCTTCTTCTTCCTGCTGCCACTGCCTCTGAGGAAAGAAAAGCACTCAGTGGTGATAAACGTCACAACTTTCCATTGCTACAGGCAACTGGCTCTGGGCAACTGGCTCTGGACAAAGTATTCTCAAGGAGAAGAAAGACTTGGCAGTGGGAGAGTGATTAGCCAGTGAGTATCCCAGAGAGAAGCATTCAGCTTGCTACTGAGCCACAGGATGTATGCACAGATACTCTTTAAGTGTGTTGGATAAACACATGATGAAGAGTACATTGGCAGCTCTCTGCTGTCATCTCCATTTCCTTCTTCGCCCTGAAGCTGGCCTTCAGAACCAGAGGGCTTCTTGTATCGGGGAATATCATATATATGATCTAGAATCCTGAAAAACCAGGGTTCCAAACTGTTTGATGAGGCTTCATGGATGGAGGAGGCTCTCTCCTTTTAACTGTTGACCCCATGCAGAACAGGAGGGAACCATGATGAGAATTCCCCTTCTACCTCAGTGTTATTCAACACACTTTTAAAATCCCTGTGTAGAGCTTAAATGAGATATTACTATTTACACAATTAGCAATTGCATGAATTTCATGGCTTTCTAAAAGTAAATGGCACACAGGGCATCTTGGTTCAGAGAGAGCCTGATGTGCATAAGTATGTGTGTACCCTTATTCATTCCAGTGGAAGTTTTTCTGAATATTTAACACAAAGACCCTGATCTGGAACTAGAATCAGAGAATGTGAGTTGGAAGGGCCTACAAGGACCATATAGTTCAATTCACCGCCATAAGGCATACATAGTTAGAGTACTCTTGAAAGAAGACTACTTAACTTCTGATTGAAGACCTCCAAAAAAGGAGAGTCCATGCCCTGAGGCAGTATATATAGAACTGGGCTGCAGTGTATAGCAATGGGCTAAATCTAGAGTTACCATACCTTATCCTTTTCCTGGACATGCCCTCTTTTTCAGAGCTAAAATGCCTGTCCAGATGGATTTTAAAAATGTCCAGGATTTCTTGCAAAGTCCATAGTGAAGGAAGGAGATTGTTATGGTAGTTTCTAGTCCGATCTTGTGGCATATTAGATATCATTTGATATCAAGAATTTGGCCTTCTTTACCCATTCCTCTCCATGTGCTTGCGAGGCCCCCCGACAAGCACGCACACAGGCACAGCCGAAAATAGCTGAACCATTCAAAACAGATCCAGGCAGGCCAGTAATAGCCAGACTGCCACTTTAGGGGACCTCAAGGCAAGAACCCTCTTTAAGATCCATTATGTATGCACACTGTTTACAAAAAACTCCCTGCCCCAAGCAGGTAGCTTGATGAGCCGAATACTCAACTGTCAACCACCCCATGTTTGCATACTGTCTACTCTATTGACAACTCTGTCATAACTCAATCATGTAAAATACTGACCTTTCGGAGGTTTTGTCTCCAGCCTGAAACCCATTGTTTTCCCCAGGAACGGACTAGCCTATAGGCACATTTTCCCCTATAAGACCCCCTGATTTTGAGCGCTTCTTCGGATTGCTCCGACTTCCATCCCGTCTTGCTGTCGCTCTGTTCGACGAGCCTTCCCCTCAGCTCCACCTGCTGAGAATCTCCACTTCTATGGACTTTTCTTCAGACTACCCGGGCTTCAGGATAGGTGTAGTATTTCCTATGCAAAAACCCCTCTTAAAACTCTCTATCCAACTCCTACCTTTCTTTCAATAGGTCTGTGTGAGTGTGTTTGCATACATGTGTTTGACTATGTTTTTCATCAATAAAGAAAACAATTATTATTTACTTCTGTTTGCTCATTGACTCGGCCTGACCCCGTAGACATTGGGTTCAAGATCTCGCTTGGTTGCCCTGTCTCTTGCATTGCTAGCTTGTGCTCTGCTAATTCCCATTCCCCATTGCGAGCACGTTGAGGTGTCCCTCCTGGGACCCCAGAAATCAGGGTAACAAGATGATCAGGTAGCAGACCTCCAAGAAAGAGGAAGAGAGACAAGCCAGGTTAAAGCAGAGTGAGGAAAGCCACTAGAGTAGCCAGCCTCAACCCCATGGGGTTTACCAAGTGGCATACCAGATTTCAGCTGATGTGGCTATTGGAAGAGAAGGGGAAAGAGGAAGAGGAAGACTGTGGCTTAGGCAAGCTTATGTGCAGTCTTTGATAAGGCCATGACCAATCTGAAGGGTTTTGCTTCCTAATTCTTCTCCCCTCCCTTATATTTTCTAGTTTCCATGTCTCAGTTCTTATTTTCAAAATAAGAGTTGTCATAGAGACTGGTGGCTTGCAGTAGTCAGTAAATGCATTTTCTTTTCTTGCTTCTCAAAATATGGTAACCCTAGTTAAATCCCCCCCTCGCTCCCTCTGTAGGATCCTAAAATGAATCAAGCCTCTTGCCACTGCTGTTTACTTTTTAAAAAGCCATTTGCACAATGCTAATTTCGTGAATGGCATCTCGTTCAGTTTCACCCTAAGAAGATGAAGTCAAAAGGCAACCACAAAGCTGTGGGAAATGTACATCAGTGTGTAGCCTTTTATCTTTTACCCATGGTGTCCATATGTTTGTCTTATACTTGAAATCTGCAGGACATTTCCCTACAATGAAAGGAATGCTTCTTCATCCAGGACTTGACAGTAGGTTTCTGGCAGGTCTTGAGAAAATCAAAGTAGGTGCCATCTCTACAGGGACATGCAAATAGCATAACATCTATTCAGCCCTATGATTGTTGCTATAGCACTGCTACTAATTAAACCAGAGACTTTCTCAGCATCTCTAGGAGGGCAATGAGCATCTCTGCAAGAGCCTTCCAATATTTTCAGACTTGTTTTATTGCATGATCAATAATTCTATGAAAAACAGTCCTCACCAAATTGTATTGACCTTATCAGAAGACCGGGAAGTAGGGAGGTAGTCGATGTTTTACTAAAGAATTTTGCCTTACTTCTCTTCCACCCCTTTCAGGGTTTTTCGTTATTTTATTTTGTAGATTTATATGCTGTAACCCAGCAGAGATTTCTATATGCTAGAGATGTAATTCTTCACTTGGTCATCTTGAAGAAAGCAACAAATAAGTTTAGTCATTTTCTTCCTATTTTGAGAAAATCTTTGAAACCATACCATTTTTTAAGCCTGTATGTAGATTTACTCTCCACAAAATTCACACATGATTGCTTTGCACAAGAAATAGCGTTTCCTGAGGCAAAAAATTTGGATATTTATACACAGAAATATTATTTCCTGTGGAGAACAAGTTGTTTGCCTGGGCAGAAAATGCTGTTTGTTTGTTTTTAATGCAAATCATCCACATGTGGATTTTGGGCAGAATAAATCCTCAATTAAAGCATTTTCCACTCAGGAAGCTGCTTCCTTTGCACAGGAAATAATATTTCTGCACATAAATATAATTTTCTCCATAAAATCTGTTTCTTGTGCAGAAAATGTTCTTTTCAGCCCCAAACAACAATGGGAAAATTTAGTGTGTAATAAGGTCATTTCTGCACTAGACTGTTATAGTGCCACTAAACTGCAAACACCAGGATTCCATAGGATGTTGAAAATGGAATAATAGTGCTATAACAGTCTAGTGCGGAAATGGCCTAAGTCCCAAACTGCAAAGATTCTTGTTAAGTCCAGGATTCTTTTCATCATGGGTTCTAGATACTTGAAAAACATGGTTTCTGACAATTTTTTGAATATTTTTGAAAATTCTTTCCATCCTTACTATATGTTGCATACAGCTATTCCCAGGGTCAGTCCCTGGCATTCAGATCAAAAGGATAAAATAACAAGTGGTGGGAAAGAGCCTCTGAAAAAAACTTTAAAGAGCTATGGCCACTCAATAGGCAACCGAAGACAAACAAAACAATAGTCTGACTTGCCATAATGACATATCATGCCATGTCATTTCTGTGCTTTAAGAAGAGACCAAGTTTGATGTAGCCACATGTAGAAGATCACGCACAGGAGTTGTACCTAGGTAGTCAAAGTGATTACAGTCCAAAATGCCATGATATCCCTGGTATTACATTACAAGTACCCTGGTATCGCAGTCTAAAATGCCAGTCTCAAAAAGAGTGAGCAAGTACATTCCTGAGCCATCTAACAGCATTGACTAGCATCCTGCTATCAAAAATTATACCCTTTTCTGGCATGGCAGATAGAAGAATTCATCACTTCCATCCACCACAATTCCCTCCTCAAGCCACCTACTTGTCTGCAGGCAAGGCACCCCTTGTGGCAATTTGGTGGCCAGGGAAGGATGAGGATGGATGGGACAAACCAGGCAGTGTTGTCTGTATTCCTGCAGTTGGCACCCTCCTGGATCTAGCAGGGTTTTTCCAAAGTTCAGGAGGATATACCATCTTCTTCTGGACAGCTCCTTTCTGACTGTCAGGATCCCAGGCATGGGTGGCTAGGGCTGACTGTAACAGGCACTGGGACTGGGCCAAAGGATGGGCACTAGGTCAGGAAGCCAAGGGTCAGGGCAGGAAGCCAAGGGCACAACAAGAGTCCAAGGCAGCAGTCCTTCTGGTAGCAAGAGTTCACAGGGCCAGAGGCAGGTCTGGAAAACAGGCAAGGGTCCAAGTCCAGGGGTCAGCGGTCAGCAGGGTCAGGCACACTGGAGAGTCCAGAGAAGCTACAGCAATAGCAATAGCGTGTGTATTTCTATACTGCTTATCAGCTAAGTGCTCTCTAAGCAGTTTACAATGTGTTTGCTAATTGCCCCCAACAAACTGCGTACTCATTTTACCAACCTGCAGAAGGATGGCCAGCTGGGTCTGAGGTAGTGGGCAGGATCCTGCAAGGACTTTTGCTTCAGACCACAACCCTTACAGAGGTCATCTTCCTCTTCCCTGGCACTGGCAATTGAATCTCCCTCCCTCCCTCTGGCCCTTTCTGCAGGACATTGTTGTCCCACATTGGGGATGGGAGAAGGACAGGACCCGGATGATGCTTATGCACAACCTCATCCATGTCCTGTCATTCTCCTGTCCCCAGGCAATGTGATTGCACTGCAAATTATTGGTGGGTTTTACCTGTCAATGACGGGTGATCGTGCAATCCTCCCACCACCCTCCTGCACTTACCTGAGCTGCAGAGGGTCAGGAAGCACGATGGCCATGCTTCCTGCCCCAACGCAGCCTGGGACAGTGACCAACTGTGCTGCAGAAGGAAGAGGTGTGGCCACTGTGCCTCTTCCATTCCTACAGGCAGCCAGTGTGGAGAAGAGCGCTCCATTTGCACTCCCCTTCCAGGAGAGGCTTTACTGGGATCTCTATGGGATGCTGCCAGGATCTGGTAATGTGGAAAGGGCCTCTCTCTCTCACACACACACTCACTCTCTCTGTATTTTTGTGTCTGTGTATGCCCAGCCTGCACCTTGTACGCAGCGAAAGGAGAGGAGACTTCTGTACACCTGGAGGAGCTTTACACCCTGTTACTTTCTTCTAGGTTTAATCAATTAAAAAGCCAATGCTTAGAATGGGATGGAGTGGAGGAGGGAGAAGTTGTCCAGTAAAAAAGTGTTGAGATAGGAATTTTGGGCTCAGAGTTCAGGGAAAGGTCATGGAATGATACAAGCCATGGAATCCCAGAATCATCGAGTTGGAAGGGGCCCTATGGGCCCTCGGGTCCAATCCCTTGCTCATTGCAGGATCTACAACTAGAGCATCCCCAGCAGGTAGCTGTGCACCCCCTTTTTGGAGACCCTGATCTCTCTAGGCAATTGGTTCTACTGCCAAACCACCCTCACTGTCAAGAAGTTTCTTCTAATGTTCATTTGAAATCTACCCTCTTGTAACTTAAAACCATTAAAGCCAGCCCTGTCCTTGGATGAAGCAGAGAACAACGCTGCACCCTCCTCTTTGTGACACTCCTTGTCACAGACTTGCTTTGTGACACTCCTATTCAATGAGTGCAATCAGTCTTATCTTCACCAAGCTGAAAATGGCCTACTTTTCATTTTTTTCCTCCATACCTTTGTGTTATCACCTTTGTGATATGCTCCAATTTATCTATATCCTTTTTCAAATAAAGCACTCAGAACTGAACACAGTATTCTAGATGAGGCCTAGCCAGTGCAGAATATAGGGGGATTATTCTCTCAGCCTGGAAGCTATGTTTCTGTTAACGCAGGCTAAGATAGCATTTCCTTTCTTTGCTGCAGCATCACACTGCTGGCATATGATCAACAATAATCCTAAGGTCCTTTTCACAGATAAAACTGCTAAGCCAAGTATACCCCATGCTATACATATGCATTTGGGTTTTTGTGGCCTAAATGTAGAATTTTGCATTTGTCTCTGTTGAATTTCATTTTACTAACTTCAACCCAGTTTTCTAGTTTATCAAGGTCCTTTTGAATTCTGTCCCTATCTTCCAATGTTTTAGCTGTGCCTCCCGGTTTTATACCATCTGCAGATTTGATAAAGATTCCCTCCACCTCATCACCTAAAGAATTGATAAAAGTACTGAAGAGGATCAGAACCCTATGGTACTTCACCTGAGATCTCTTTCCAGTTTTAAGTACACCACTGATGACAATGCTTTGAGCTTTTCTAACCAATCATGGATTCATCTGATGTTGTTTACGTCTATTCCATATTTAGTCAGTTTGCTAATCAAAATATTATGGGGAAACTTATCAAATGCCTTGCTAAAATCCTGATAGATGACATCCACAGCATTCCAACCAGCTACTAAACTAGTAACCAGATTCAAATAAGAAAGACATTAGGTTAGTTTGGTGGGATTTGTTCTGGGAGACCAGAACAAATCCCACCAAACTGGCTTGAAAATATTGTGTGTTTGGAAGAAGATTCTTAGAATGAGCTCTTGGAAAGAGAAAATACTAGCCCTGTACTGCCAGATGGAGTGGGATTTGGGTGCAATAGGCAGAAACCTATGGATCTTACATCTGAATGAGAGATTTTTAGTAACAAGTCTCCCAATCAGCAGAGTATTTAGTAGATGCACAGGAAGAAGTAGAACAGATTATCAGTCCCATTTCTTCATCTCCACCCCAGACACACTTAATCTAACTGAAAATAAACACAAACAGTTTGGTTAAAGGTATGTCAAAAGGATTTACTCACATAATCTTGTGCATAGTTTACACAGGTTCAAATTCTTGAATAAAGATAAGAAGAAATTAAGAACTCACATGCTTACAGGAAAGCATGCTTGCCAGAGAGTCAGAATGCTTGCAGGGAAGCTGAAGAACAAAAGAGAAGAGGAAGAGAACATGCAAGAGGAAGTGGTGTTGACTAAACAACAGGAAGTTTACCCTAGGCAATTCCCTCTATGTCTACAATAAACATGCAAATTAACTTAATTAATTAAGCAAGCAAAGGTTGCCACTCCCAAAAATGAAAGCCTAAGTGAACTCATCAACAAGTCCCATGTATTGGTTCTATAGCTTCCATGCTGTAGAAGAAACAGAATTCAACCCCTTGCAGAGCAGTTTTCCTGCCCCCCTCAACACTCCTTCTTCCCTTGCAGAGCTACTCATATATATTGGAGTGTTGGGAATAGCAACCTTTGCATGCTCTGAATTCACTGCTCGTTAGGTTGTATGACTACTGCAAGTTTAGGGACAAAATCCAAGATAAATTCCTGTTTGTTTGTTCACACCCAGTCTCTTCCTCTCGAATGTAAGCATCCTTTGTTCTTGGAATCTTTGTCCGTCTGTTTACCTTCTCTCTTCCAACTGCCTTCCTGCATGCATGCGGCCAGGGGAGAGGCTCCAATGAAAAGCATGTGTTTACCTTTTTTTAAAATTTTTTCTTCAGGAACATGAACTTGTGTAGATTATGCACAAGTATCTGTTTATAAATTACTTTTATATACTTTTTAAACAAAATCGAGTTTGTGCTTACTTCTCAGTTAGAGTTAAGTGTGGAAAGGGGAGTACGGTGGGCTGATAAACTGTTCAAACCTCTGTTTGTGTACTAATTGCTCTGCTATGTAGAGAGATCCACCAAATCTCTCTCATTTTCCAATATGGAGGACGTCTTCAAAAGGATAATTTATTCCGATTATCAGTCTACAGGCAGACAAGAGAATGAACCAAAACTATTGCCTGCTTTACATTAACAAATAACACCTATAGTAGTCAATCTAGCTTTCAGAAAATATCCACCCTAAATGAATTGTTCATCTTTGGTTTCCTCTCAATATAGGCTTGCTTATATACTGTATAAAGGTGGCCCAAGTGCTCCAAAATTATTGCGTTTGTGCTTTCTACTGCTCTACCTAATCTCTGAATGTTGAGACCTTTAGTGTACAGGATTAGAACCTCAGCATCTAAATGGCAGAAAGTAGCTGAGTGATCCAATGCTGACCATGCAACTGTGTCAAGATTAGGATTTATCTCTGTTTAGAGGTTTTTGAGCTGATTAATCACTGGGTGTATAATTGATTCATGGAAGAATGTACTTATGGTGATTTAAAAGATGCATATATTCTGTCAAACTCACTTTTGAAAAAATGGCTGGATTATTATGATTAGTTTCCCTTTAAAAAATAACAAGATATGGTAACATCTCTGTCTTTATTCTTTGTGTGGCTGGACTTTTAAAAAAAAATTACAGTCAGCATTCCACATTTGTGGGTTTCACTTTTCTGGACTTGATTATTTGTAAGCTTGTCCATCCCCACCCCAAGTGCTTCTTTCCTGGGGGAACTTTCCCTTTCAGTGGTTCCAATCAGGCTGCATAACCATCTAAAAACCCATCTCTGATCCTCCTCCTCCTCCATCAGTCACTGCCTGGGCAGATAAGGAGGGATCACAGCCAAATTTCCTAGTACCACAAACTCTCTCCCAATGTCCCCCCAAGGAAAGGCATGGGTGTGGGAGAGGAAGTTGGGGCCACCATGCTGACCCATCCTCTTTCCACTTTTGTGGGAATTTTGTGGTGTGTAGCAAGTGGGACTTTAAACATTTGCTTCCGTCCTGATCTCAATCCAAATCAGACTTGAAATGAGAACTGGAAGAACCTTAATTTGGATTGGGACCATGACAGTTTTACTGCATTTGCTAGCTTGGATTTGGGGTTGCTAGATATCATTTTGATATCAATAATTTGGCTCTCTTCCACCAACCCTCTCCATGTGTTTGTGAGGCCCCCGGACAAGCACAGAACTAGGCTCGGCCACTAAATGCTGCAATATCCCAAGACAATACAGGCAGGCCAGAAATAGCCAGAGCACCGCTTTAGGAGACCTCTCTGCAAACACCCTCATTATGTATGCACACTGTTTACAAAAGGACTCCCTGCCCCGAGCAGGCAACTTGGCAAGCTGAATATTCAAATACCAAGCACTGAACATTTGCATACTGTCTACCTCTTTGGCAATTTGGACTTAACTCAATCATGTTAAACTTTCACCTTTCCAAAGCTTTGTCTCGCACCCGAAACTCATTGTTTTCCCCAAGTACGGAATAGCCTGCAGTTACATTTCTCCCTATAAAAACCCCTGAATCCGAGACCTTCCTCGCATCGCTCCAGACTTCCATCCAGCCTTGCTGCTGCTTTGTTTGGTGAGCTGTCCCCTCAGTCCCAGGTACTGAGACTCCATACCAACAAACTCAATCTTCAGACCTCTCTGAGCTTCAGGACAGGTGTCGTATCACCCAGTTCAACAATCCCTCTCAAAAATCCCTCTATACCACTCCAACCTTTATTTTCTATAGTTACTTAGAATCATAGAATCATAGAATTATAGAATTATAGAGTTGGAAGAGACCACAGGGGCCATCGAGTCCAACCCCCTGCTATGCAGGAACACCCATCAAAGTATTCCCAACAGATGGCCATCCAGCCTCTGCTTAAAAACCACCAAAGAAAGAGACTCCACCACACTCCTAGGTAGCATATTCCACTGCCGGACGCTCTGACCGTCAGGAAGTTCTTCATAGGGCATGGCTTCCAGACCCTCCACCATTTTGGTTGCACTCCTCTGGACACATTCCAGCTTGTCAACATCCTTCTTGAATTGAGGTGCCCAGAACTGGACACAGTATTCCAAATGATGCCTAACCAGTGCAGACAACATACCCCTATTGATACAACCAAAAATCAGGTAGGCTTTCTTGGCTGCCGTGTCACACTGCTGACTCATGTTCAGCTTGTGATCTACCAAGACTCCTAGATCCTTTTCATACATACTGCTATCCAGCCACACTCCCCCCCCATCCTATACTTGTGACTTTCATTTTTTCTGCCCAAGTGCTGGACTCTACATTTCTCTGTTGAAATTCATTTTGTTAGCTTTGGCCCAGCTGTCTAATCCGTCAAAGTTGTATTGAAATCTGATCCTATCCTCCGGTATGCCAGCAACCCCTCCCATTTTGGTATCATCTGCAAATTTAATCAGCATGGCCTCCACTCCTTCATCTAAATCATTGATGAAGATGTTGAATAGCACTGGGCCCAGGACAAAACCCTGTGGCACCCCACCAGTCACTTCTCTCCAGGATGAAAAGCAACCATTGGTGATCACCCCTTGGGTGCGGTTGGTTAACCAATCCACCTAACAGTAGCCCTGTCCAGCCCACATTCCACTAGCTTCTTTGCAAGAGTGTCATAGAGAACTTTGTCAAAGGCCTTACTGAGGTCAAGTTATGGTACATCTACAGCATTCCCTTCGTCTATCAAGCTTGTAACCCTATCATAAAAAGAGATAAGATTCGTCTGGCATGATATATTTGTATAGCAATAAATTCAGCTCTTCTATTATTTTCTTCAACCTCATGTTATCACAGTATATAAACATTCAAACATTTAAAAAAGGAAAAATAAGAACTGCAAGGTCAAAACCCCAAAATCATCATGTCATCCTCCTTTTCTCTTAAATAACCAATCAGTAATTTCCACTACCACAGAGTCATCTTCTGTGGAACCTTTTAGTCTAGCTGTGAGTTTATCCATTTCAACTACTGCCATCAGTTTATCAAACCATTCTATCATTGATGAAATATCTGTTTTATTTAAAAATAACCCCATAGAATTTAAAGATAATGTGAAAAATATATTTGCACTATTATACCTAATTGACTAGGAGCCAGAACTCTGGACTGAAGCCAGGAACACTGCCAGGGAAGAATTCAGAAAGATACTATCTGTAGCTGAAAAAGAAAGTAGTAAATGACAGATGTGATAACTGAAGCCCCTGTCAGAGCTGCTGCTGATGAGCAGCAGCTGTTGGGCCCTATTAATCAGGGTGGAGATGATGAGCAGCAGCTGTTGGTCCCTGTGGCTCTGGATGGAGATTAGTCCTGCAGCTCAAGAGCTCCCCCTGCTGCCATGGACCAAGCAGGCCGACATTCCTCTGCCTGCTCCTTTAGGGCAACAGGGATCCGATTTTGAAGATGCCTTGGAGCCTGTGTCAATCAGCCCACAAACAAGGCGGAGGCTCAAGAGAGCTGAGCAAAGGGAGACTTCCTTGATTAAGTTCAAGAAGCAGTGACTGGCCACACCTGTGCCTGAGCTATATAACTGCCTGCCTGGAAGCCTTCCTTTGCTTGTGGCAAACTTTCTACAAGCCCTCTTCTTGCCTATTCTTTGCTTCCTGCACCTGGCTTCTTTTGCTTGTTGCTCTGGCTTAGGTAAACGGACTGCCTATGAGCAATTGCTTGCTTTGACTCCTCCTGGTGGAACTTTGCTATCTCTCCCACACCCTTCTCTGGGCTGGCTTGCTGCCTGGGTCTCTGACCTTGACAACAGCTGAAACTCCTCAAGCAGTTGAGAAGCAAAAATAAACAGGGACAGAAATAGAGTCAGAACCCTGAATGCAACTGTTCAACTATTTATGTGCAGGGTAAAGAAAATCTGCTATAATAATCAATGCAGACAAATAGAAGCCAATAAGAAAAAATGAAGAATAAGAGACCTTTTTTGCAAGATCCAAGTAATCAAAGGGAAATTTAAGCCAAGAGTTGAGATACTCTACAATCAGCAAGAGAACATGTTACATGACCAAGCACAAATTAAAAAGCAATAGAAACAATACATGGAAGAACTCTATAAAATAGAGGGAAAGCTGACAGATTCATTCAAGGAAGAGCCATAGGAAGATAAGCCTCCAGTTTTAGAAAGTGAAGTGAAACCTGTATTCAGAGCACTTGGGAGTAATACATCACCAGGAACTCACACTAATAAAATTGTTTCAGTCTAAAGAGACAGAATTTATTCTAGTCCTAACTAAAATATGTCAACGAAAAAGGGGAAACCAACAACTATATATTCCAACCCCCAAGAAATGAGACACCAGCGAGTGCAAACACCACAGGACTATTGCATTTATTTCCCATGCAAGCAGAGTCATGCTCAAAATTCTACAGCAAAAACTTTTACCATATATGGAGCAGAAATGTCAGATGTCCAAACTGGGTTCAGGAAAGGAAAAGGTACAGGGATCATATTACAAACATATTGGATAATAGAGAGCATCAAGGGATTTTTTTAAAAAAAAATCAGCCTGTGCTTCATAGATTAAAGCAAAGCCTTCAACTCATGATATATCAAGAGAAACTATAAATTGCTCTTAAAGAAGTGGGTATGTCACAACATTTGGTTGTCCTAATGCATAACCTGTATGCTGGACAAGGGGCTACTGTTAGGTTACTGTTACTGACAGAAATATGGAGAAACAGAATAGTTTCCAGTTGGCAAGTTGGTCAGGCAGGGCTGCATTTTACCATCCTATCTGTTTAACTTGTATGTTGAATACAAAGCAGGATTAGACTCATAAGGAGGCATGAAAACTGGAGGAAGAAACAATTTAAGATGCACAGATAACACCATGCTACTAGCAGAAAAAAGTAAAGACTTGGAACTATTACTGAAGGTGAAGGGAGAAAGTGCAAAGGCACGTTTACAGCTGAACATAAAGAAAACAAAAACAATGACTAGAGATGATCTATGTACCCTTTAAATAGACATTGAAACAATTCAGGAGTGGTGGGACATGAAACAGAGCCTTTGCTAAGGCATGAAGTCCAGTTCAAATAATTAGGCTTTGAGGTTTCAAAAGCTTTATTACTTGAACTGGAGCTATCCTGTGCATCACAGTCTGCCAGCACTCTTGTTTTGAAACTGGTTGCTGAGAAACCCTTAACCCTTATCATACTGGAAAGATGCAGTCCAAAGGGGATAACCAGCAGTTGGAAGACATCTTGTCTTTCCCCAGAAGTGACTGGGAAGGCAAGGAGGTGATCCGAAAAGGGGCAGTAGGAGCCCAGCCCAGAACATAGACCCCAAGATTCCTGAGTGACTGGGCAGCAAGCACCACTCCATATCTGGTGGCAGGGATGTCCCTGGCAGGAACAGGCCAACTGAACTGGTGTGGGCTGAGGCAGCAGTGGCTGGTGCCAGATCCAAAACTGTTCCTTCAACTATGCCAGGAAACTTGGACTTTATCCCAGACAATGGGGACATTGTAATTCCTGGGCACTCTCCATGATAGCAATGCAGGCTGTGAGACTGACTGGGATTTCCAGGTCAGTGGCACATTGGGCTGTGCCCTGACAGCTGGGAGAACCAGTACCTCCAGAGTGAGCTGGAGGGGGTTTGGGAACTAATCCAATGCTTGTTGCCAGGGCTGAAGGAAAATCAGGAACATGCAGTGGCTGTGGGTGGTGTAGTCATGGATCCCCCACATGAAGGAGCCCGAGCAGGATGAGCAGCATCAGTCTTCGTAGCAGTGGGTGCAGGCCCCAGCAGAGCCAGCAGCACTCAGTCAGGCCCCTGTTCTGCCTCATCCATATGGAGAGCAGAAGTTGAAGGCTTGTGTGAGTGTGTTGCATACACTGTTTGTATTTAATAAAATCTCAAATATTCTTAAACTTGGTGTGCTGCTTGGCTTGGCCTGACCCCGTAGACATTGGGTAAAAGATTCTGCTGCGTTGCCCTGCCTCTCGCGTTGCTAACTTGTGCTCTAGCTAATTTCCTCAAACTTAGTTGATTGTTACCCCCAGTAAACAGGGTAACAACAGCCTCCCATCTCTATGCTGTGATCTCATTTCAGTTTGGCTGTCTGACATATCATCATCATCATCATCATCATCATCATCATCATCATCATCATCATCTCCTCAGTTTTACAGTCTTAACTGCTACTGATTATAGGGTTTTGGATCAGTAGTAATTAAGATTCTCTCTGAGAGCCAGTGTGGTATAATGATTTCACTTTCAGACTAAGACTTCAGGAGAACAGACTTCAAATCCCTACTGAGCCACAGAAACCCAACAAGTAACCTTGAGCTGGTCACTCTCTCAGCTTCAGAGGAAGGCAATGGCAAATCACAGAATCATAGAATTGGAAGAGACCCCAAGGGGCCATCCAGTCCAGCTCCTGAAAACACTCCCAACAGATGGCCATCCAGTCTCTCTGATCAAAAACCTCCAAAGAAGGAGACTCCACCACACTCTGAGGCAACATATTCCACTGCCAGATTACGACCATCAGGAAGTTCTTCCTGAGGTTTAAGTGGAATCTCCTTTCCTGTAGTTTGAAATCCCCTCTGAACAAATCTTGCCAATAAAAACCTATTATAGGGTAACATAAGTTGAAGGCACACCACACCACAAGGAATCCTTGGATAATGTGAAATGTTCCAAGTAGTGTCACTTTTTGTAACTGTGCTATTATGATCCTATTTATGACCATTTATCCAGATGTCCATCCATGTGGAGTTGCTCCCTGAGCACTTGTCACCATTGGAGCAACAAGTCCCCCCTATTTCTGTTGTTGTTGTTTTTAACCCAGCCATCATGGCTAAAGACCAATACAGTTATCCCTCCATATTAACTAGGGTTAGGGGCACAGCACTTCTGTGAAAGTGAAAAAAACGTGAATAACTCTAGACCCCCCCAAACCATATTTAACACACAGAAAAAAAAAATATGACCACCATATTAAACCCACCATGGATTCCTTTGAGACATCAGGGTTCCTTCACAAGGCAGAAGTGGGTGCCGGTTGAGGCTTACTGCCACTTCCACTGATGCCCCACACCATTTTTCACAGGGACTTAATAGCTTCATTCACAGCTTCTCAGTCTCACAGGGCTTGTAGTCCCTATTAAAAATGACATAGGGCAGCAGCAGAGCTGACTGCAAACAATCTGTCAATAATCAAATCTGCAAAAGTGAAACCCACAAATGTGGAGGGCTGACTGTATATTTCTTTTTAGCATTTCTTAAGATGTATTAGTAAATGTCCAAATTTCCAAATAGTTTGCCTCCTTAGATGTTGGCATTGCTGGTTAGTGGAAAAATCTCCTGAGTTTCTGACATTAAACAAATAAGGTTGTAGAATCCAACCAGCTGATTATAGCCAATATTCCATAATGATGGTTTGAATCTTCACAACTTCTCTACAATATCTTTATTATGAAGAAAGGGCTCATTATTCCAAAGTAACAGTGTACAGTGTTTAAGCCAATAAATGTCATCAGAGCCAGGGCATGAAGATTGATAATCTAGCTGTTTGGCTTCCAAGTATAAGCAAAGAGCACCAGAAATTCAATTCTTAGTGCTGGTTGTTCTTGATGGAACTTGACAGGCCTTCTTGGACAATAGCATTTCTGACATAAGCAAAATGAATGCTTCTTTAAATTCCCATTTACATGAGTAGAGTCTAGTCCTGGAAGATTGTACATCCAGTTTTAATGCACATCTTATCCCCACCATAATTCTTTCAAGAATTAAATCTTGAGCATCCAGAACAGGTTCAACAGATTAGCCATTTCTTTTTTTTTCTGGGAAGAATGCATAGCTTTGCAAAGCAACTTAATTTGTGCCTCCACAAACTTTACAAAGCAATTAAAAAGCACAAACCCTAGGAGTCAAACCATGTTGCAAGTGGGGAAATGAAAGGTTTAGGAACCACTTTTAGCAATAATGCCGCCAGAATTTCAGAACAGCAATAAAGGACAGTTGAAATTCATGATGTGCAGGGTTGACAGTTAGACAACAGCTATTAGCAAGTTTGTGTTCTAAATGAATACTAAATGAAAGTATTGATTTCAGTTAACTGAGCCATGTATTTCTAAAATTAGTATTTTGTCCACATTCATGATTTACATGATGTACACATTTCTGTCTTTATGAAGAACCCATACCCCAAAATACAGGAATTTTATGTTGTTGTTGTTGTTGTTGTTGTTGTTGTTGTTGTTAGAATTAACATTAGTATTTTGCATCTCATTCAGTCTATGGCCATTTCTGTACTAAACTGTTATAGTGCTATTATTCCACTTTCAACATCCAACGGAATCCTGGTGTTTGCAGCTTAGGGAGAGGCCTTTGAGGCCTCAAAGGCTTTTCCCTAAACTGCAAACCCCCAGATTCCATAGGATGTTGAAAGTGAAATAATAGCACTATAACAGTCTAGGGTAGAAATGGCCTATATGAAAGGAAAAGCTTTTATATTGGGGTTATTTTTATTGTTGTTGTTGTTGTGTGCCTTCAGATTGTTTCTGACTTATGGTGAACCTTAAGGTGATGAGGGCTGTGTGATGCCCCAAGGTCACCAAGTGGGGTTCCATGGCTGAACAAGGAATTGAACCCTGGCTTTCAGGATTTTAGTCCAATCTTCAAACCATTTCACTATGCTGGCTCTCTTATACAGTGGACATACCTTATAATAAAAGACATCTGCCAGCACTATAAGGGACAAGCTTTCTAGCCCTCAAATAAGATACATCCCTTATAAAAACGGATACCTGACAACCCTATTTAGCAGAAATCACTGGCGTAGATGCTACTTCTTCCCAGATCTAACCCAAACCCAATAAACTAGCTGTAGTGCAGTTGTTTTAGAACTTCTCTTCAATGTACTGGTTGTTTGTTGCACAAGATGACTAGTTTATTATTCTGCCATCCCTGGGACCTGGCATCAAGCCCCTTATTAGGAAACCTACGACGGATGTCAAAATGCTCACATTCAGAAGAGAAAGAAGACTAGTTTGTGATTCAAGTTTTGCTGCAGCTTCTGTAAAAACAACAGAGCCTTGGCCTTTGGAAGACCTTGTCTCCTCCAGTGCTGAGCTATGTGCGCCTTTATTAAATATAATGGGCACCAATTGTAGGATCTGCTGTTGACAGACAAAGTGCCAATTTGAAGAAGAGCTTGACTAGGT
>CAOLHI010002396.1:0-262695 GCA_948474755.1 Ctenosaura bakeri | reverse complement strand
GACAGCTTCCAAGCCCCGGGAAGGCTCTCATGGCTATTTATGGTAGGAGGGAGATCAGGGAAGTTGACCTGGCAGCACCCATCCTAGCTGCACTTCTGTGGCCAGAGAAAGAGAAATGAGTTCATTCTCTTGAATCTCCAGTGAGCCTGCAGCTGGAAGAGTGATGTTCATCATCTCCCTTGGGCTTGTAAACAACATTACCAGGGCTTGGAAGATTCCAGGAAGTGATGGTTGGGCATTATGCAAGAAACTAAGTGAATATCTTCTTGCACAATATAAAAAACAAACAAGCAGGCACACATAACAACCAACCAATCACCAACATGATTCCAGTATATTTTTCCTTATATGCATCATTCTTCACTTTACCAAAATGCAATTAGTACAAATACCAAAATATTCAAGAAACTGGAAAGGGGAGGTGTATGATGGACGTCACAGCCCCTACCAGATGATACTTTTCATTGCTAACCTTTCCAATCACAAACTGAATTATTCTTAAAACTGACACAACTGTATATATCATTCTGATTGTTGATTTTTTTTTTTTTAAAAAAGCACAACCTGAATATACCTTTCTTTGCAGAGCTTCAGAGGCACTTCCAAAGTGTCTTGTCCACTCTAAAAATGAAGACATAGGCCCAAAATCTTACATCAAATAAATGGAGCGTAAGTTTTATGCCCATGGAGTTAGACAGCAGTGGTCCATTGCTGTCTCATTAATGAACTGTGATGTGGTGCAGCCAAGTTCACAAACAAATCTGTATGTGCAATGCACAATGTGCAAAGAATGTCTGCAGTGCAATTTACACACACAATGGTACAGCATATGCAACTCTGATTCCACAATTTTGAAGGTGTTTTGCATCAGACAAAATGTCTAACCACTCCCTTTAGGAGAATTTATGCATGCATAAGACACCAACAGGATTCCAGCCAACTATCTTCATACTTAATCCTACCTCTAAGAATTCTTAATATGCAGCTTTATTTTGGCTGAGGCTCTTTATGTAGAACTATTTACTTTGTGCTTCAACAAACAAATCATCAACATTCTGGCCCAGAGAAGATACTGATGCCACAACAGTAAAAAACTAGCTTCAGAAACTAGTACAATTCAGGGTCTCGCATTCATATGTTTGCCATAAGTTGAACTTGATTTATTAGCAAATAACACAATGACTTGTCCAAGCAAATATATTTTAAGCTATACTTAATGATTGTCATTCAACAGTTGAATCTATCATGGGTCAGTAGAAAGAGTAATAAAAAGGTGGCCCTCCACATAGAATACCACTCTATTCTGCTTTGGTCAGACCTCATCTGGAATCCTGTGTCCAGTTCTGGGCACCTCATTTCAAGGATATTGACCAGCTGGAGCGTGTCCAGAGGAGGGTGACCAACATGGTGAAGGGTCTGGAAGCCATGAAGCCCTGCGAGGAGCAGCTTAGGGAGCTGGGGATGTTTAGTCTTCAGAAGAGAAGGTTAAGAGGGGACATGACAGCCATGTTTAAATATTTGAAAGGCTGTCATATTGAAGAGGGAACAGGCTTGTTTTCCACTGCTCTGGAAACTAGGACAAGGAGCCATGGATTCAAGCTGCAAGAAAGGAGCTTCCACCTGAACCTCAGGAAGAACTTTCTGACGGTCAGAGCTCTTCGTCAGTGGAATATGCTGCCTCAATGGAGTGTGGTGGAATCTCCTTCTTTGGAGGTTTTTAAGCAGAAGCTGGATGGCCATCTGTTGGGAATGCTTTGATGGGTTCCTGCATAGCAGGGCGTTGGACTGGATGGCCCCTGGGGTCTCTTCCAACTCTATGATTTGCTAGGGCTAGGGGCACAGCACCCTTTCAAAAGTGGAAAAAATGCAAATATCAAAATGTGTTTGTCTGCCTGTGGGAAGGGGGCTGAGGTATGGTGGCGAGAGCAGGCACCCAGAATCCAAAACGAGGTCAGAGAAAGGAGAGGGAAAAGGGGTGAGTTGGTATGGTGGCCCTAAATGTCCTGTCTCACCCATCTCCTTCCTTGGATGAGAGAGGGGTATCAAGAGAGAGTTTGTGGTGCTGAGATATCAGGTTGCAAGCCATCTTTAGCTGGCCAGACAGTGGCTGGTGGAGGAGAAGGACCAGAGGCAGGTTTTAAAGGGGTGTGTAGTTCAGTAGGAGTTGCCCAGAGGGAAGGGATCTCCAGAAAATAAGTGCCTGAGGTGGGTGGCAAGGGTAGAAGAAACTTGCAAATAATCAAATCTGTGAAAGTCAAACCTGCAAATGTGGAGGGCCAACTGTAGTTGTAATGTGTATGACTTTGTGTGAATTATATAAATAAAAATATGTGTTAATTTTCAAAGTAACACTGTCTTTGCCATGGGATACTTGTGAAGAAAACCAGAGATAAATACTGCAAAGAGAAGGGTCTGTTTTCTTACTTTACCAAATTCATTTAATCCATCAACATTGGGATAGAATTTATCTTCCTCTGACATTGATGACTCTGCCCTAAGAAGCCATAAAAACATACAGAAAAGGGAAAATCAGTTCTTCAAATGGGTGAGATCTAGGAATTTAGACATGCTTTAGTCCTATTGAAATCAATGGAAAAGGTTAATCATAATTTATTTTGGTCCCATTGTTTTCAAGTGAAACTAAAGAACAATGAGTTAAACCATTTTGTTCCGTTCTTATTTATATAAAACATTGTTTGTGCTAATTTGTCCTGAACAAATGTATTTCGAAATGCTCTGGATTAGTAAGAGCAGGATTTTCTTTCCAAGGGCTGTGGTTTCAGAAAGGATGGGAGCAGATCTCTGAAGACCAGATGAGGTTGTAGGTCCTTGCCTCCTGCATTACAACTTGAGTTACTTACATCACAAAATACAAGGTCATATCAGCATTTGTTATTCGGCCAGCCAATTCCCACTCCCTACTGCTTCTGCCCTGCTCTGTGTTTCTTCCATGGGTTCCTGAATTAAATGGTATATCACACTATCCTGTATCCTTCAACATTTCAAAGATGAAAACCAGAACAGGTATGGCTCAGCAATAACAGAATATGGGCAAAAGGATGTGACTAGGCAACAAGAGGGCAAACATTGGCCAATATTCGACATCAGGTACTTAGTTAAGAAGTATACTTAACTAAGGACTATGCCAGCTGTGGTTCACAGTCTTCCAATGGAGTCTATAGTAGCAGCCACAAGCAAGGTTGACAGAAGCATATCAGTCAGTTACCATTTTTGTTTCAGCAGTCCAAGACCATTTCCGCACTAGACCATTATAGTGCTATTATTCCACTTTCAACATCCTATGGAATCCTGGGTTTTGCAGTTTAGGGAGAGGTGCTTAGAATTCTGAGCCAGAGAGCTCTTTGGCCTCAGTGAACTGCAAACCCCAGAATTTCACAGGATGTTGAAAGTGGAAAAAAAAACTCTATAACAGTGTAAGCCTAAGTAAACTTTTCTGGCACAATCCATCTCCAAACCCAACAGAAATGTCATTCCCTTGTGCTCCTATTACCAGCAGAATGTGCCTCCTTCTCTCCATGCAGCTGATGCCTGCCAAAGTAGGTTGCAGGGAGACTTGTGATTGTGGCAGTAGTATCACAACTATGATAAAGCAGTGATTGTGAATATGAAACAGTCTATCAAACATTCTTAGCTAAGTAGCTGATGTAGAGTATTGGTCACTGTTAATTGAAAAGAACATGCAAAATTATTTTAAGCAAGAAACCTGGAATTTATGTACCAAGCTGAATAGAGCATGAAAAAGGAGGGTGGACCCTAATAAGCCTATGAAGAAGGGAAAGATTCCATTCCCCTTTCTCCTGCCTGAATTAACTGGGTGCAAACTAGCTGAGGATGAAGGAAGAAAGTGGGAAGAGGAAAGAGGAACTGGGACATTTTAGCTGAGAAAGTGGGACAGCAGAGAATTAACTGGGATTATCCTTGATAAATTGGGACAGTGCAACTCTATCCACCCCCTCAGTGTTTAAACTGGTGTTGACTGCTGTGTCTAGAGTACCATTTATTTAAAAAGCGAAAGATTAAGGAGTACTTGTGTATTCATTACCAAGGAATATTGCAGTATGGTGTTAGTGTCAAATACCGGACACCTAAATCGTAATACATCCGCAAAGTTGCAAGACTGCTGTCAATAGAATGACCTCCATCGATGCCGATCACACAGGCTATCTTTTTACTGTTGGCTATACCTGAATTTAAATTGATAAGAGAGATTTAGAGTTAAAAACCACAGTAACACAAAACAATCTGAATAGAGCAGCTTAGATGGCTGATTTCTAGATGGGCTACTCTGTCTGTATGAATCTACAATACAGACTTAAACTAATTTGTCGTTTCCTTCTGTTGTCAATATTCTAGAGCTTTGAGAGGGGTAAGGAACTTTAAAACATAATTTTTGTGCATCACTGAACTACAATTTCCAGCGGCCCTTTCACATTACGCAATTACAGATGGCCTTCCACATTTGCATGAAGCCATTTTCAAATTATGGTAAGTTCTTCTCAAAAGCAAACTGAAAGAGATTCTCAGCCATCTGCACTAGCTAAACTAAATAGGCACAGCTAACCCCAGGATGGTACTAGACGCTAGAAACCATGACAGAAAGGACCAGAAAAACAATAAATATAAATTGAAACAGCTATGTATACTTTGTGAATGCATGACTTACTTTCTTGGTTTATATTTATTTGCTTCTGTTTCACAACTCACAATTACAGCACTTTGATTCCACTTTAAATGTTTTGGCTGCATCCTATGGAATCAATAATTCAGGGATGGGTTGGACTTGAGTTTTGCACGTGGGGTTTCTTCCAGTGTTGTACACTAAGCTGCTTTTAAAACCGAAGGGAGTTTCTAAGGTTGTTCATAATATAATGGAGGGAAAAGAGTAGGGTGTATATCGTTTGCTATGCTAAAAATACCTCTTTGGATTTCAGCTCAATGCTCTTAAAACAGCAAAAATATGTATAAATATTTAACAGTCTTCATTTCACCTTGTGAAGATGTCACCAGTTCCAGTTCCTCATATCTTTTGCACATCCGCTTGACAATGTCAATCTGTTCTAGAGTTAAACGCACAACATCTTTGTTCTGAGCATCACAGGGGAGTTGTACAGTCCAGATCTGAAATTTGAAAAACAACAACTACTTCTGTTCATGTGGTCCTGTATCTAAGACTGGAGTATGTTATCTTTTCCCTTCGGTAAGATTTTTTTCAAAAAGCGATTCTCTGTCATGAGCAGGGGTTTTTCCTGCCAAAGAACACCCCACAGGAGATAAAAGCTGAATTAACTAGTTTAATTGCCCGGTGTTACATGTTGTAATGTGTGTTGTACGTAGTGCCCAGCTGTGATGCCTAATTTCTGAAGCTGCAATACGTACCTGGGCACCAACGTGGCCAGTCTGCAGCTTCTGAATGTTGGTCAGTGTGCTGTCAATGGTCCTTAAGTCAGCTTTACTCAGTTTGTTTTGATAGAACCACCTCAGCTTCAGTGGCAGGCCGTTGTGTCTGAAAGGTCAAAAGAAATCCCATTATAGCTTTGCTCCTCACGGCCTCTTCCTCCTGGAAGAAGTTGCAGCTCATTAAATGGAAGCACACCATACGGAATGCCCTAGAGCCTCCAGATCACATCTGATATTAGAATCTAAGCAGGGCCCAGCCTTGGTGAGTACTTAGATGGGAGCTCACCAAAGAATACCAGATACTGTAGGCTACATTTCAGAAGAAAGTCATGACAATCCCCCTCTAAATATTCCTTGCCTAGGAAAAACTTCTGAAATTCATGGGCTCACCATAGGTTGATGGGAGACAAAGAGGTACACACACACACAAGATGTGACATAATCACTTGACGGGGCATGCTAGGGATTATTATTCTAGAACAAGATGGGGCAGAGACTGAAATCTTTGTTTCAAGAACTTATTTACTGTTCTGTAAGTATTCAGCATGGTAAACATGGAAGGGGTGAGAGAATGTGTACCGTTTGTCAAGGCCAGGTTATGTAGGTTTTAGACCTGGAATTATTTCCAAAATAGGGTTCCCACTGTGCCACATGTAGGTTCAGGCCAAAGCAAACTGCTGTAACCTCCCCTAGCTTGTGCATTTCTTCTTTTTCTTCTTCATTAATGACTTTTGCCATCTTGACCACACTCTGAAGTTGGTTAGATAAGTGTCTTTTGATTTTCATCTGTGAAATGATGGAGGCTATGGCCATTTCCACACTAGACGGTTACAGTGCTATTATACCTTCCCTTGTAATTTAGGTGAGATTAATAGTCTGGTTACTTTCAATTTGCTCAATCATTCAAGTAACACAGAAACCATAGACAGTAAGAGAAACATCAGAACGTTCATAGAATCATAGAATCATAGAATCATAGAAATGTAGAGTTGGAAGAGACCACACGGGCCATCCAGTCCAACTCCCTGTCATGCAGGAACACCCTCAAAGCACTCCCGACAGATGGCCATCAAGCCTCTGCTTAAAAACCTCCAAGGTAGGAGACTCCACTACTCTCCGAGGCAGCAGATTCCACTGCCGGACAGCCCTGACTGTCAGGAAGTTCTTCCTGAGGTTCAGGTGGAATCTCCTTTCCTGCAGCTTGAATCCATTGCTCCTTGTCCTGGTTTCTGGAGCAGCAGAAAACAAGCCCCCTCCTTCCTCTACGTGGCATCCCTTCAAATATTTAAACATGGCTATCATGTCCCCTCTTAACCTCCTTTTCTGCAGACTAAACATACCCAGCTCTCTCAGTCTATCCTCATAGGGCATGTTTTCCAGGCCTCTCACCATTTTGGTCACCCTCCTCTGGACTTGCTCCAGCTTGTCAATATCCTTCTTGAATTGGGGTGCCCAGAACTGGACACAGTATTCAAGATGGGGTCTAACCAAAGCAGAGTAGAGTGGTACCAGTACCTCCCTCGATCTAGACACCATACTCCTGTTGATGCAGCCGAGAATTGCATTGGCTTTCTTGGCTGCCACATCACACTGCTGACTCATGTTCAGCTTGTGGTCTATGAAGACTCCTAGATCCCTTTCACACGTACTGCTATCCAGCCACGTGTCCCCCATCCTATATTTCTGTATTCCATTATTTCTGCCTAAGTGTAGGACCTTACATTTCTCTCTGTTGAATTTCATTTTGTTCGCCCTGGCCCAGCTCTCCAATCTATCCAGGTCATTTTGAATTTTGATCCTGTCCTCTGGCATATTAGCAACCCCTCCCAATTTGGTGTCATCTGCAAATTTGATGAGCATGCCCTCTGGTTGGAGATTCTGCAGCATCCAGCCACACTTTTTTCTTGCACTACTGCACCAATTGTGTGCAATACAACTGTCTGTCCCAACCAGCAATAATGCAGGCTTATCCTCTCCTCTAAAGTAACAAGTTATATTGGGACCTTTTCACACTACATAATTAGACCATTTTGATACCACTATAAATGCCATGGCTCCATCCCTCTTAAAATTCTGGGATGTGTAATTTAGTGAGGTGCTAGGGCTCCTTAGAAGATAATTCTAAATACTTCACAGAACTGTGGATCTCAGGATTTTATAGAATGGAGCCCCGGCAGTTAAACTGGTATCAAAATGCTATACTCATGTAGTTTGAAGGAGAACTTAGGTCGGTTCGCACCACACAGTAATAGCACTCTGATTCCACTTTAATTGCTTGGGCAACATCCCATGGAATGCTAAGGCACTAGAGCTCTCTCACTGAGAATCCTACATGTCTGTCCCTAAACTGCAAATCTCAGGATTCCAAAGGATGTTGCCATGACAGTTAAAGTGGAATCAAAGTGTTATAACCGTGCAGTGTGACAGGGTCCTTTTAGTGAGAAGGAGCAAAGAAAGAAATTCTACCTACCCATCAATTAAGGGTGTTTCTTCCATAATATCAAGAGCCCACTGGATGTGGTCATCCGCTCTGCAATCCCATACATCACAAAGCAGGAGCAACATCTTCAATAGACGCAACCTTGGCAGGAGAACAAATTTCAGATCTACACGCATGTTTATGGGCCAGAAAGCCCACTTTGGGGATGACACGACTATGGGGTGTTTCTCTTACTAGTTCAATTCAGGAAGGGAAGAAGGGGAAGGGGATGGGGAGAACTCTAGCCCCACATGGGGAATGTCCTAAGTGAACAGCCTTGGTTGCAGCCGAAAGCTGGGTTCTGAAGAAGAAGGACACTACACTGTTTCCACCTGGAATGGGCCCCGGCTGATCTCATCCATCACTGTGATGGCTGTTCCTTCTTCCCACGTAGAAAGAAAACACTCTGAAACCTCATTTATAGCAAGTACAGCAAGTCCCTTCTGGAATGACTCTGATCTCCACCCTCACCCCAGTTTTATCACAAATCCTACACATCCCAGAACCCAAGGTGTAGAGAAAGGTGGGAGGAAAGAATGTGGAATTTGCCAGTGCAGTAGCGTGGATAAAATATTAGATGATTTCTTGTGGGGAAAGCTAACAGGATGCCAGTCATTATTTAGGGAGGAAACACGACATCTCTTGACCTACCAAAGGCAACTCTAGAGCTTACACTTGGCTGGAGCAGGAAGAAGGTTTAGTGAATAAAGAAATAGCATTTGTGATGATTTGAGCATTGGACTACAGCCCTGGAGACCAGTTGGCCATGGAAACCTACTGGATGACATTGGGCATATCAGACATTCTCACTCCCAGAAAACCCCATGATAGGTTTGCCTTAGGGTTGCCATAAGTCAGAAATGATTTGAAGGCACACAACAGCAACAGCAACAACAACAGCAACTTATCCATTTTAAGAATGCACAGTGCTGAAGTTCAGTTTAGCTGGTGCAGAGGCTGCAATATTAATTTGACTTGCCAGTGCATCGTTCTTTTGCCTCTTCTCTACTGCTGCTGAAGTTAGTCTTTTTCCTTCCTTACAAGTGGCACTGACTGATCTAGGGCAGGCTTTCACATTTAGACCTGATTTGGAATCCTGTGTCCAGTTCTGGGTACCTCAGTTCAAGAAGGATAATGACAAGCTGGAGCGTGTCCAGAGGAGGGTGACCAAAATGGTGAAGGGTCTGGAAGCCATGAAGCCCTATGAAGAGTGGCTTAGGGAGCTGGGATGTTTAGTCTTCAGAAGAGAAGGTTGAGAGGGGACATGATAGCCATGTTTAAATATTTGAAGGGATGTCATGTCGAAGAGGGAGCAGACTTGTTCTCCACTGCTCCAGAGACTAGTACAAGGAGCAATGGATTCAAGCTGCAGGAAAGGAGATTCCACCTGAACTTCAGGAAGAACTTCCTGACAGTCAGAACTGTCCGGCAGTGGAAGATGCTGCCTCAATGGAGTGAGGTGGAGTCTCCTTCTTTGGAGGTTTTTAAGCAGAGGCTGGAGGGCCGTCTGTTGGGATGGCCACAGCAGGGGGTTGGACTGGATGGCCTCTGGGGTCTCTTCCAACTCTATGATTCTATGCTTCACCTATTACAAGAACAGGTGGCAAATGTCTCTACCCTCTCACCTGATGACGCAGGCCTTTCCATCTTCAGCTCAAAGAAATGAAGCAGAATGGTTTACAAAGTCACTCAGCGAGAGGTTGCCCCCACCCCTTCCGTTTCCTTCAAGATATCTGGCAGCAAGCTCAGCGTGAACCGTTCAGCATCTTATCTTATCTCAGGCATGGGTCTTGAGTCACATTATGTTTTGAAGTGATACCAGAAAACATCTGAACTTAAAACTTTTGTGGTTAGTAGGAGCTCATTTCTCTTTTTTATTTAAAAAAAAGTTCTGAAAAAAAATAGCTTTTATTTAATGATCTGGAAATTCAGAAAGCCCTCTTCAAATGATCAAAATCACACAGAAGAGCATTCTTTTCTTTGCTTCACTTTTTCCTTTCCTATTTTCAGTTTTGTATGTTTCTTTAGATTTAAACACAGGACCTCTTTTTTAAGGTCCAGGCAAAACTGTACACCTAAAACTAGAACATGTGCAGCTGGCATAGATGTTTATGTCTGTGTCATGCACAACACAGAGACTGACATGTGGACAAAATCATGCCAGTACCCTCCAATTGTACTTTTCTCTTTGTTATCTACATTCCTGTCTAAAACATTTCAACTTTCTGAAAGCACATTACATTTAAAAATCCACATGGAAATCCATGTATTTTCATATGCATTTTTTAAATCTATCTTTCCACAAAATACGCATTTCCCAAATTGTTGTATCCTTAAATGAACTGAATATTTATTGTTTTATCTGAATAGCGCATGCAGAGAAATCCAAAGCTTAATTTCGTTCTGATCCTCATATTAATCTGGGACGTGTGTATCAGATCAGTTTGCATGAGAATTTTGAAAGGCCCAAATCTTCAGGAATCCTTAGTCTTGGGAGAGATAATCCATTTATACAAACTAAGCTCTAAGCTAATTTAGTGGTATTTTTTTCTTAAGTCCGCTGGACAGGGTTAATTGGTTTCTGATGCCAAATTGAATTTCAGTCCCAAAATGGGATGCTTCAAGTCTTATGCCTATGTTTTCCCTTCATGTCCTGTCCAAAATACAAACAACATTTGCCAATAGTAATTTATACAGAACTGACAACACCTCCCCTCCTCCAGTATAATTAATGGCCATCTATTTCTATTTCAGACATCAACTTTAGCTGTGCCCAATCTGTTTCCCAAGACTGTAGCCACTCATCATTTTCTCTGCGCAGACACCCTCATGCAGTGATGTCAATGCCTCAACCATCACAATTGCATTTTTCTGTGGAAAAATGATTTCCTTTTCACATTTCATAACTGTGAACATCTGGGATATTATTTCCAGATCAGGACTTTTTTTTCTTCTTGATTGTATTAAAAACAACGACAACAATAACTGAGGAACAGTGCTTCGTCTCCCCCTATATGAGCTGACAAAAATATACACCATTAAACTTTTCCCAGTTTTTTTCGTTAGCCAAATTTTTTTTAGAGCTTTCCAGTTTCCTAGAATGATCCATCCCCTTCCCTGCACATTCGTTGACCAATCCCATGCTGTTGTTCCTTCCTTAAAGAATAAAATTTGATCCCTCTATAAGCATGTGGAGCCCAGCTGCCTTCTCATTTGCTGATTCATAATGTGCCTTCCGGTATTTGTTCCTGCTCTGTTCCTTTTTGTGCCAGGGGGTGGGACGGGAGATCAGAGGCAAAATCCCCGTGGACCTTACTTCCAGGTGTTTGGGGCCCCAAACAGTGTACAGACTGCAAAATAAATGCCAGTATCTCAAGAGACCTGAGAGAGGTTATAATGTGTGCCACTAAACCTCAGCATATCCAAGTCCTCTTTTAGCACCAGCATTTGTCAAAATAATGGAGGCAGGCAAACCACAACATAAACCTTGAGACTAGAACCACTAGGTACTAGTCATAGTGGTTGCAGGGTTGCCATACTGAAAACTGGGGACAACTCCTGAACCTTTAACATTTGGATAGAAGAGAAAATATCAGTTGAGATTGCTTGTCATGCAACCCACTTATTGCATGTTTGGGATGGAAACCATTTGAGACTTTGAAAAACGAAGGCGGGAGAAAGCAAAGCTGGCACATCTCCCATCCTTAGAGCTATTTAGGTTTACCATTTATTAATTACATTGTTCTCTTTCTATATGTGCTTGCTGTTGCTATTCAGGGTGCTATACGTGGATCCCTTTCATCCTCAGAAAAACCTTGCGGGATTGGAGCTCTGTTCACCCCACAAAATATCAACCGTCATTGTTACAAAGCCCACCACGTGCACCAGTGGCTTATTTCTTCCTCCCACCTCTCTACTGTGGATTCTGGGATGAGTAGCCATTGTGATAAGACTGGGATGGAGGTAGAGATCAGAGACATTCCAGAAGGGACTTGTTGAACTTGCTATAAATAAGATCTCAGAGTGTTTTCTTTCTGCGTGGGAAGAATGTAGAGTCATCACAGTGATGGATGAGATCAGTTGGACCCCATTTCAGTTGGGAGTCACACTGCACTCTTCTTCTTCTTCAGAATTTAGCTTTGGACTTCAGACAAGATTGAACACTAAGAAAGCTTCTCACTCGGGGGTTAGAGTTCTTCCACTCGAATATCCCCCTCCCTGAATTAGACAAGTAAGAGATAAACACATCAGTTGTGTCTAAACAACAGTGTCATCTGCAAATGAGTACCTGTGTCCAATCAACATGTGTTTGGACGTGAAATGCCCCTTCCTGCCCAAGTTGCTTCTGCTGATGATATTGCTCCTGTTTTGTGACATTTGGGATTCCAGAGCTGATGGCTACACGCAGTGGGCCCTTCGACTCATGACTGAAACCCCCTTAATTGATGGGTAGGTGGAATTTATTTATTTTTTTCACTCTGACAATCGGCTATTGGGGTGGAGCGGACACCATGATCAAGACTGTGTTATTGTACACTTCATTGAAAGACTCCCCCTTTGAGCTACAAGGAGCAAGAAATATTATTCCACTTTCAGCATCCTGTGGAATAATGAGGTTTGTAATTTACCGAGGCCCTCTAAATGCTCCTCCCTAAACTGCAAACCCCAGGATTCCATAGGATGTTGAAAGTGGAATCATAGCACTATAACAGTGTCGTGCGGAAATGGCCAATTGACTCGATCAAGAAGATGTTAAATAGAGTCATGTGCAGAGTAATCATTTTGGGAAACAGCTCTCCTGTCTACATCTTACTGTGCTGATTCTTCAGTATGCTTCCTTGGAAGAAAGTTTTAGAGTTAGGGGGATGGAGAGCCAGTGAGTTGTTGCATTTTGCATTTTGGACTAGGATTCTGGAAAACCAGGGTTTTGAATCTTTGTTCAGCCATGGAAACTCGCCGGGTGACCTTGAGCAAGTGACACTCTCTCAGCCTCAGAAGAAAACAAGGGCAAAGCAATGGCAAATCTTGCTTAAGGCTCCTTCTAACTCAGAAACAGGCTGAAAGCAGAAAACAGCAAAAGCCCAACTGAGCTGAATGAAACTCTTGTTTAGACACAGATAGGATTTCACTGTTAATCTCCAAGGAAAGACTAGAAGTTGTTCGTCTTACATAAAGGAGACCCACTGAATCAATTGCTGAATGGTAGGTCCAATTTTTCAGCATGTTTAATTGGAAATTTAATAGGACTTACATATGGCTGATTATGGATAGATCTGACAGGAGGCCATTAACGGATGAATGTGTTGAATTTCTTCTCTACCACCTGCTCCCACAAAGCTTAAATATGTTTAGACAACTTGATACCCTGTTTTTGTTGGCACTGTTGTCATTCTACTGAGTCTCAAATACAGTAGCCTGTTGAATCAATGGGATTTACTTATGTATCAATTCAGCATTCAACAGTGGATTCAATGGATCTAATCTAGCTGGGGCTAATCAATAGGGTTCCTATTAGCTGTGCATGGTTATCTACAGGATATTTTTATTGTGTTGTAGTATTATTGTTCCTCTACTGTGAATCCGAATTCAATAATTAGGCGTTGAGAAAAAGCAAAAGATGGTGAGAGAAGATTTAAAAAGAACACCCTATTCTGATGTTCTTCCATGATAGAATGCACAGGATCTAATACAGTAAGAATTTTGCACCGGGATACATATCTCTATTGTAATTGTATTATAGCTTATTCTTCAAAACGTGACGAACTACATCTTCTCCTACATTTCAACTACAGCTACCAGATACCAAGGCAGTGTTCTAAATCAGGAGAGACAAAAGTCAAGCTTTCTAGTTGTTGGGGGACTGCAACTCCCAGCATGTCTTGCTGTTCACCAAGGCCTAACAGGAGTTGGAGTTTGCCAACATCTGGAGAGTTACAATTTATGCAACCATGTTACAATGGTAAATTCTTATGCTTACAAGCTACTTGTGCTCTTCCAGTGCCCTCCAATACAGTTCTGCAAATGGTCTACCCTCCAACACTTCACAGATGAAAACTAGGGGACATGTGTAGCCGAGCAACATCAAAGTGTGTTCAGGTAGAAGAGAGTGCAGCAGTTTGCTTTTGCCTAAGCCTGCTGCCTACTGGGAAGGGCATGATTCTTTCCCCTCCGCTGCATTACTTAAGTGTAAATGACTTTGGTGCTTTGAACTCAGTTTGCAGCAGTTGAAGCAAGCTGAGAGCAAGGGGAATAGAGAGAAATTGGAATATTTTCAAAGAACTGTGGGATGACAGAGGATATATTGGGACTCTTCCTACCAAATCAGCATAGTTGGAAGGTATGGAGTGCTATTTTCAGAACACATCAAAATGATGAGTTATTTTATCTTGAAAAGATGACTGGAAAGAAATGAATTTTTTTCAAAAAAAACACCCAAATGCTGTTTTAGCTCTTCTACTGTAACTTTTTCTCATTCAGACACAATGACCTTCCTTTGAAGCTGAGATGGTTTTATCAAAACAAGCTGAGTAACATTGACTTAAGAATCCTCAGCACCACAGCCACAAATATTCAGAAGCTCCAGGCGGGCCACGTTGGTGCTCAGGTAAGTGCCTTGGCAGGTGAGAATAGATCTCTACGCTTGAACCCATTTCATTGCTAGTGTCCTGTGCTGGCAGCACACCAAGGCGTCCAGCTGTATAATCAGGCTGTTAATAGCAGCTAGGAGGCAAAGTCTGCCTTGGTGAGTCTGAGTTCTTAGCAGGTTTAAAGATACAGAGTCCTAGTGACCATGAATTCAGAAAGAAAGTGTCCAAGGGCAAAATCTGTAGTCCAGGTGAGGGTCAAGTGTTCTAAGACCACGAGCAAGGAATTCAGGAGTAATCTGGGCAGTCTCCACTGATGGAATCAGTTGGCTCCAACAGCTTCCTCTCATTCCAGCCTCTTATTATATAGGCTCAGGCCATTTCTGCAAGACACTCTTATAGTGCGATGATTCCACTTTCAACCTCCTATGGAATCCTGAGGTTTGCAGTTTAGGGAGGGGCCAGCTGCCCCCTCCCGAAACTGCAAACCTCAGGATTCCATAGGAGGTTGAAAGTGGAATCATCGCGCTATAAGAATGTCCTGCGGAAATGTTCTTAGAGTCATACCCAGCTGTGGCCTAATTAACAAGTCCCTCTAATATAAAGCTGCCAGAATGCTGGGTTTTCCTTTTTCTACCTCCTTTTGTAGACTACTCCACAGAGGTCAAATTTTGCCCTCTATAAGGGAGATGCTATAAAAATTGCACGTAAAACTTCGCAGCTGCATATAAACAATGCAAAAGAATGCAGCAAGTGGACATGGAGGTGACAACAACCAGCCAAAAAACAAGAGTTATATTGTGGGAACTCATGCTTTTCTATACCAAATTGGAAAATGTATTTTTTCCAGACAAGCATACATTTCCTGAGTCAGCGTGATATAGTGGTTTGAATGTTGGACCCAGACTCTGGAGACCAATGTTTGACTCCCCACTCGGCCATGAAAACCCACCGGGTGACCCTGGCCAAGTCCCACTCTCTCAGCCTCAGAGACAAGCAAAACAAATGCCCGCTGAGCATGACAAGAAAACCTGGTGACAGATTCACCTTAAAGTGGTCGTAAGTCAGAATGACTTGAAAGCACCCTGCCACAACAATATGTTTCCATTGCTTCTTTCAGTTTTGGTCCGCGTATGTTCTCTGCGGAGCTCAGAACAAAAATGCGGTCCGTCTCACCCTGGAACAGATCGATGTGATCAAACGGATGTGTGAAAGCTATGATGAACTGGAATTGGTGACATCAGCTCAAGGTGAAAAAGAGATGTAAGAGGGAAAATGGTGGCTGATTCCATTTTTGGGAGAACAGGCAGTTTGTTGTTTCATCCTGTACACCCCTGGAAACAATGGTCCAGATCCTTTTGGCCTGCTGGTAGAGCATAGAGTCCTGCAAACACAGACAGAGAGAGACAGAGAGAGAAAGGGAGGGGGGTGACAGGGGCTGTTCTCAGATCAAAGTGAAATAAAGAGGTTATTGCCAACCAGTGAAGGCTTACAAATTGTAGCATGCTGCTGCTTTAATAGCTGTGTTGGAGATTTGCACAGAGCCCTTTCCTCTTGCCTGGAGCTGAGGCCACCAAAACTAGTGAATTTGCTCCCTTGTTTCCTGCTTAGAGATGACATGTAGAAACTGGGCCAGCAATCCTACCTGTTATATGTGGGGCTTTTTGGGGGGGGCAGGGGAGATGGCTGCTTCTTCTCCTCCCACAGATAAACAAAGGATGCCATAGGTTCTCAGGCTTAACTCTGACCTTCTGGCCACTCAATGGCGCTGGCGTGTGCCCAGAAAATGTCTAGAGCTGTTGAGCACTCACGTAGGAGGAAGAAGAGGAAGAGGAGGAAGAAGAAGGAGAATCAATCACAGAGAGAGAGGAAGGGAGAGAGAGAAGAACTCAGCACTTTTTCGTTCCTTGAGTGCGCAAGGAGAACTAGATGGTTCCTGGGTGGGACCATGTCCAATTGCTGGTTGAGGGCAACATAGCTGTGGCCACAGCACACCCAGAGCAATGGCATTGCACAAAGAACTATTGGATGCCTTCTTCTGCAATGCCTCAGAAAGACCTTAGAATGGTGTAACCAGCGATTATGGAAGCATAAGCCACTGTCATGTGCATGAGCCAATGTTATGCAGTGTTCCCATTTCCACAGACAATGTCAATACCATATTCAAGTGTTTTGCAGAGTACTCACCATCCTCAGAGACATTTGTCTTTTCAATAGTTTAAAGAAAATAGACCAGCTGGCCCCTCCCTAAACTGCAAACCCCAGGGTTCCATAGCATGTTGAAAGTGGAATAATTGTGCTATAAGAGTGTAGTGCAGAAATGGCCAGATACACCCCATGTTACTTTAAGTTTAGATCACTTCTAAAGCTTGTGTTTGGGATTCCTTGGGACTTGTAATTCAGGAAAGTGGGCTAGAGTTCTGTAGTAGAAAAACTTTAAGTAACTCACAGAACCACAAATCCCTGGATATGAAATTAAAGCAGTATGAAATTGACATAGAAAAAGGAAAGGAGAGAGGGAAGAATCTAGTGGTTCCTTTAAGGTCAACTGATTTATTTTAGGAAAGCTTTTATGAATTTCAATGCACTTCATCAGAGGCACTGAGAGAGTACAAGATTGTAGCTTTAATAGTATACTCCATCAGTGCATTTTGACTGAAATCCACAAAAGCTCTTTCTAGAGTAAATCAATTGGTCTTAAGGATGCTATTGGAGACATTCCTGCTCCTTTTGTTTTGCGACTGAAAAAGGACTAACTCAGCTGTCTCTCTGAAAACATGAAACTGATGTGGGACAGATACACCCACATAATAAGAGCTATATAGGAGCCTAGAAGTGATCTGATCCATTCTCCTCCTCTGCATACATTCTGCAATCCAGGCTGCAGTCATGGGCTATTTCCACCCTGCACTGTTATACGGCTATTATTCCACTTTCAACCTCCTGTGGAATTCTGGGCTTTGTAGTTCCCTGAGTCCAAAGAGCTCACTGGTTGAAAATTCTAAAGGCCCGTCCCTAAACTGCAAACCCCAGGATTTCATAGGAGGTTGAAAGTGGAATAATAGCACTATAACAGTGTAGTGCGGAAATGGCCATTGCATCCCTAGAAACTGGCTGTCCAGTTTCTCCTTAAATACTTCCAGTGAAAGAGAACCCACCATTTCCTAAGACCACACTGGCACTCAGTGGAAATTATATGACTGTTAATGTCAATTTTTGTGGTAGATGCATCCGTAGTAACAAAAATAGTATGTGCAGCTATTCATTATTTATGCTCCTGTGTTTGGCTTGCTCTGTTAATATCCCTTTTAATCTTTAGATCTGTCTTTTTTTTTAAAAAAACAACAACCCAAAACTCCAGGCATTACTGATGTTGGCAATACCAAGATAGCCTGCTTGATTGGCGTCGAAGGAGGGCATTCCATTGACAGCAGTCTCGGGGCTCTGAGGATGTTCTATGAGTTGGGTGTTCGCTACATGACGTTGACACACAACTGCAACACTCCATGGTAACTACAGAGAAGTTATTGTTAGATAATTCTGTTCTTGAAGGAGTATTTTGAACAATTTTCCTCTTGCTGCTAGAAAATCTCTGAAAACCACACAGGTTTTGAAGCTGATTAGCAATTTGGGACTTATTCTGTACAAAATGTGCAGCATTTTCTGCACAGGAAATTTATTTTTGGGGAGGAGGGCATAAAATGCCATTTTCTGTGCAAATCAACCACATGTGAATTTTGCACAGAATAAGTCCCCAATAACCACTGTTTTCCTACACAGAAAATTCTGTCTTCTGGGCAAAGTAGCCATGTGCAAATTTTGCACAGAATAAGTCCTGAACATCAAAGATGATCACCAGTCCAGGATTCCTCAACACATTTTTTGACCATTTTTCACATCTTTTTGATTATTCTTTCCATCTATGTAGATAATTTATAGGCTAAAATAGGAGTCCTGTTTGATAAACAGGGAAACATGGATATACAAATGTTGAAAGACATCTGTTTGTCATTGCATGTGATTTGCTTCAGCTCTGTATCTTGTATTTAGCATGCTTTGTTTTATGATTAGTCACTGGAAGGTAAATTTGCAAGTCTGACTACTGTAGTACACATATTTGAAGAAATCCCATTGTTGGAGAGGAAAACCAGGTCTATCACAACTCGTGCATATATCCTTTAACATCAAGTTTGACCCTGAGATTCTCAGGAAACCTATTTATCTGGCACATACTGTCCTGTTTTCTACATGAAGTCTCAGAAGACAAGGGTCTTTTCCGCATGACACTCTTATAGCGCGATCATTCCACTTTCAACCTCATATGGAATCCTGGGGTTTGCAGTTGAGGGAGGGGCATTGAGAATTCTCAGCCAGAGAGCTCTTTGGCTTCAGTAAACTACAAACCCCAGAATTCCACAGGATGTTAAAAGTGGAATAAGAACACTATAACAATGTAGTGCGGAAATGGCCAAAGAGCAACCATAATATATTCATCCATGCCTTCCAACAATATTTCTACACTTCTCTTGCTTATTTGAAATGATACACCCATTGAGAAGCAGAGAAAAATGTTTCAAAATCCTCTTTCACTTCTAAGGCAGGAAATATTTAAGGTCTATATTTCATGTATGCTTCTTTGAGCACCCTCTTGACTATTTAGATCATTCATTTTTTTCCCATGCACTTTTGTTTCTTTTTTTAAAAGGGCACAATCATCATCGGAGCGCGAAGAGCTTTATTCCAATGTTAACAGCCTGACTGAGTTTGGTGAAGTATGTAAGCTCCTTTCGAATATTCATTTCCAGTTTGCTTCTAAGGAAGCTGTTGCACTTCTTGTATTGCAGAAAGCTTTGTATCAGCAACATCAATATGTCAAGATTTTGTACTACCTTTATTTATTTATTTTTATTTATATGCTTCCTTTATCCCAGAGTGGGACCCAAGGCAGCTAGCAAAATAAGTTTTAAAAATCAACAAACATTTAAAACAATTAGAAACATTTAAAAGCATATGCAATTATAAAAACCTACACAATTTTTTAAAAAAATCTTGATGAATAAAAAGCTCCTCTGCTTACACATTAAAATCCTGCTTGGAAACAAATGTTTTAGCCTCGTGGCTAAAAGAGAGCAAGGAGGGGGCCAGCCTACTTTCCTGAGGAAGGGAGTTCCAAAGGGTGGGAGCAGCCGCTGAGAAGGCTGTCTCCCATGTTCTCACCAGGGATGGTAGTGGGACCAAAAGAAAGCTTTCCTCTGAAGTTTTCAGGGCTCTAGTAGGTTCGTATAGGGAGTTATGGTCATTCAGCAGAATCCTAGGAATTGTGGTTTGCTGAGAGGGCGAAAGATTCCCTTCCAGGCTCCTCTGTCTCCCATACATGTCCCAGGGTTGTATAGTATAGATAGGCACTTAGAAACAATCTGGACTACTGTGCCTGGTAGGAGAAACACATACTCTCCAACAGTTGCATAGGGATGGGGTTGTGGGGGGTGCTGTTCACCCCAGACAACAATGTTTTTAGGGCGTCCTGGAGGGTAGCCATGCCTTCACATGGCCTGGCCACAACCCTGCGTGACCTGGCCATGCCCCCACGCCCCACAGCCATGTCCCGCATGCTGTAGCTCCCGCCCCACCCACCCATCCACACTCCAAGCTTCACTACTGCTCTCCAAAGGTCCTGCAGCTTGCTTTTGCCTGAACTAACAGGGAAAAGCAAGATCTCACCCTTTCCTCTCTCCTTTCATTGAGGCCACTTCCACACTAGACTGTAATAGTGGTATTATTCCACTTTCAACATCCTATGGAACCCTGGGGTTTGCAATGGCCTGAGTTAACTGAGTGTGAACTACTTCTGCACTTAAACTGCACCCTCTGCTGGTGCAACCTCTGCACAGACAAATGTGGAATCTTGCAAAGCCTTGAGTCCCATTTCCATCTGGAAATACTTGTATGATTTACCTAATACTGTGACTTTTGCTCCTGTCTCTTACATTTCTGTATCACAAAGATGCACCCCAGTTTTCTGGCTTTTTTCACATGTTCAGTTTCAAACTTAAAATAGAAAAATAGCATGTGTGTAGGGCAAATGTGTCATTGCCTTAATCAAATACGTGTAGAGTTGTAATTTTGGCCAGAGTAACAGAACAGCTGGTGCCCAATTGTCTTGTGTTGTGCTAGGAAGTAGTGAAAGAGATGAATCGACTGGGGATGATAATAGACTTATCTCACACCTCTGTCACAACTGCGGCGGCTGTCCTCAGCATCTCCAAAGCACCAGTCATGTTCAGCCATTCTGGAGCCTTTGCAGTTTGCAACAACGCCAGGAATGTTCCTGATCATATTTTGCATCAGCTGGTGGGTGACATTTACCTCTTGTATCTGTGAAAACTCATGCAAAGTAAACATTTATAGCAGAGGACTAGGAGATAATGGCCAAGATTCTGGATCAGCAACTTAGATCAGCTATAGCTAATATAGATCAGTATCCATTAACTAACTTAGTTCAGTTAAGTATACTTAGGCCATTTCTGCATTACACTGTTATGGTGCTATTATTCCATTTTCAACCTCCTGTGGAATTCTGGGGTTTGTAGTTTCCTGAGGCCAAAGAACTCTCTGGCTGAGAATTATAAAGGCCCCTCCGTCAACTGTAAACCCCAGGATTCCACAGGATGTTGAAAATGGAATAATAGCACTATAACAGTGTAGTGTGGAAATGCCCTTTGTTATTAAATAAGTAACATCTCCTGGCTGCAACATCTCCCCCATCTTGCTGTATTGGGCAGCAACTGCTGTGAGCAATGGAAGTCTGTTCTCCTGTTGATCGGGATGAAGGAGACTGATTTTTTCCGCTTCCCTCCCTTGACTGATCTCTGGCCCAATGTTCAGAAGCAGGATCCCTGTCATAATTCCTCCTTGTGGCAAGACCCATGTGGAAACCTCACCTGCTGTGGCTTGGTCAACAGGAGAACAGACCCCCGTTGCTTGCAGCAGTTGCTGCCTGGTAAGTACAATCCCTGTGCATTCCCTGCACTATGGAATATGAGGGGGGATCATTAATATGAATAATTTGGAAACAACAGCTGTGTTTACTGGCAGCATCCATCTAACTCTGGGATAATACAAACAGATCGCCGAACTATTTTGAAAAATAGTGGGCTAAATTAATCTGTCCTGGGAAGTAGGAATGAAAAGTCCTTGGTAGAGCTGGGAGTTCCCAAGAAATACATCAGGATGCAGAAAATGTCACGTGGATCTCCAAAATAAAATCATTTTGTATAGAAACAAAACTTGCAACATCTTCAACAGACCAACCCAAAGAGGTCTAAGTATAAGAATCATGTCTTAAAATTTGGGTCAAAAATGGTTTAAAATGGAGGTGAAACTAATATTTTCTTCTGTGAATTTTGGTGTTGGACATACTGTGGAAATTCAACCACTTGCTGAGTATTTTTCATCCATATAAGAAAAATAGGAGGACAGTTCATTTTATGTTTATATAATGTAATCTCCCCATATTTTATATTGAACTGTAGTAAAGTTTCTGTAATCCTTCTTGGAGTTTTAGTATTTGGCACATCATTTTATTTTATTTAGTAGGGGCTGCACAACCAGTTTCAATGAATCATGAATAATGAAGTTTTGAACCAAGTGGGACCACCTCTGGAGTAGACCAGAATGGCCCGATTCAGTTCTGATATGGAATGGCCTAGTCTGAGCTGTTTCCACAGGATGTTGAAAGTGGAATAATAGCACTATAACAGTGCAGGGCAGACAGGCCTTTAGTTAAATGGACTCAGATAATTGATGATCTAGAGAGAGGGTGCCAGACTGAAAGCAGAATGAAACAAATTGGCAAGAAGGAGCAATCAACAGCGGCTTTAACGGTTTTTAAAAAGGTGCTAGCATAAAACCCCTGGAGTTAACCTGTCTGAATTTGGACTGAGATAATATCTTTTGGGGGTCTACTGAGTTCCCAGATTTTTATTGGATGTGTGAATTTTAAAAAAAAGTTATCCCTGTTTTTGGTTTTCCAGTGTAAATCAAGGGGGAGCTGTATGGCAATCTGAATTCCCTTCTACTGATTCAGATTTAGGACCGAAATAGGAACACACTGGCTCTTCATCAATCCATTCTGAATCAAGCCAGATCCAAATTGGTGTACTGAGCCCTGAATCAAATCACGTGTGCAGCCCTAGTATTTAGTTGATTATTGCAATGGGGCAGCAATGTTACTACATTACAGCAAAATCAATAGAGTCAGTTCTGTCGAGTTTGAATATATAGAACACTTCCACACCATACCCACAAATGATGTTTGTAGTGTCTCTGTGGTTTAAACAGAATGGGTGAGCTATTTATTCTCTCCTCCTTCTTGCAGAAGATAAACAATGGAATCATCATGGTGACCTTCCACGCTAAAATACTCGCTTGCGGCAAGGATAAAGTTGATGTTTTCACTGTAGCAGGTTTGTGGCTGTTCTCTAACTTCTTCAAGAGCTGGGGAAGAGGGAAGAATTAAGAACATGTGTACACATTTGCTATAACTTGTATCGTGGGAGCCTTTTGGAGAGGTTCATCAAGCTTTGACCCAAAGCCAATAATATCTGCCCAAGTGCATGAAGGGAGAGATCAATTGTTTGCCCAGGAAATCTCAGAGACCACGAATCTTGGAACTGGATTGACTGGGGGAGATGGGTTACCTTAGAAACCAGACAAGTTATTTATTTTATATTTATTATTTTATTTATTTGTATCCCGCCTCTCCATATGGATCGAGGCGGCGAACAACTTACAAATAGCATGTATTTCGAAACATTTCTATACATGCCCCCAACAAGCTGGGTACATAGAAGGGACTGTGAAGAACTTCAGAGTTGAAATCATGGTTCTCAAAAGACTCCCCAGCAACCAAAGTAGGTGGTAGGATTTGAATAATGCACGAAAGAGAGTGCCATGTAGATGAGGCCATCTACAACTTTACTTGCCTATAGCAATCAAATTGTTGCTGGAGATGAATGATACTAGCATATAATCTAATTCCATCGCCCTGTCTCCCTCCTTTGGAGGTTCCCAGGAATGCCATGGGACCGGCTGTACCAGAGTGGCTACCACAATATTGCTGAAAATTATACATACTAGATTTAAGAGTGTGGAACTGGGTAGAATTTGAGAATAACATATTACAAAAACAATGTTACTTACAAGAAGTTTTTTTAAAGAGCAATCAGGGTCAAATAGTGGTATATTTTAACATGTAACACAATGGTTTCCTGGTTTGCCTGCAGTGAGTAATATTTTTTCAGTACTCATGTGTGTATGTTGCACTTACCTTAACAATTTGTTGCTATGCACCTTCAAGTTGTTTCTAATTTATGGTGCTAAAGTCACTGGCAGAATGGACCTCTTTCTCTTTATGAAGCTGATGATGGATAAAGTAGATGTGGGAGATAGTCAGGATCATAGTTAAGGTGTTCCAGTTGTGAGTAAGTAGCAATTGTGAATATGGAACAATTATGGATGCCTAAATCTAGATAACCGTTCCCTATACACAATTGCTTCTTAGGCCATTTCCACCCTATACAGTTATAGTGCTGTTATTCTACTTTCAACCTCCTGTGAAATTCTGGGTTTTGTAGTTTCCTAGGGCCCAAGAGCTCTCTGGCTGGGAATTCTAATGGCCCGTCCCTAAACTGCAAACCCCAGGATTCCATAGGGGGCTGAAAGTGGAATAAGAGCCCTATAACAGTGTAGCATGGAAATGGCCTTAGTCATAATAGTGACATTGGAAGACTGATATGGAATACTGGCCAATACAAATGGTAGAACAGTTCAAAGTAATCAAACTGAAGTCCAGAATCCAACTGACCAAAACCAAACTATGGTTGTGGAGCCCCATAACTTTAGTGCTGAAATGAGGCCAACTTCAGTACCTACCAGGGGAGTGGGCATCAAAGCTGAACTGGGCCACTTCCATGCCTGTCATGTATTGTACTCCTCCCAATAGCTTAGGGATGAAGGGACCACTCCAGTGATGAGTTTTCTGCGGTTCTCCCACTTCATTTCTGTATGGACAATGCACCACATGAGGCTTGTCCCCTAACGGTCAGTCCTTCCAAATCACGCTGCTCTTTTACTCTGCCGTGTATTCATGCTTTGCAATCACTCTTTCTTCTTCTTCCTTAGATCACTTTGACTACATCAAAGCAATGATAGGCTCGGAACACATAGGAATCGGCGGAGACTTTGATGGAGTGACCAAGTGAGTGAAAACTACAGAAGATGGACAACTTCTTCCTTTCCTCTATCAGGACTCATCTGGAAATGAGCCCATTCGTCACTCTCCCCATCACTACCACGTAATGGGAAAGAAAAGAGCTTATTTCTCAAGCTGACCCAGGGAAAGGCACTGATTGTGACCCATAAGGAAAGGAAAAGGTGAAGCAAATTCACCCCTTGCTCTGTTTTGAGAAGGACAAATCTCTCCTCTCTGCAGTTACTAGACAGAGGCCATTTCCGCACTAGCCTGTTATAGTGCTATTATTCCACTTTCAAGATCCTATGGAATCCTGGGGTTTGCAGTTTAGGGAGGGGCCTCAAAGGATCTTGAAAGTGGAATAATAGCACTATAACGGGCTAGTGCAGAAATGGCCTTGGAGGCCCTCCCTAAACTGCAAACCCCAGGATTCCATAGGATCTTGAAAGTGGAATAATAGCACTATAATGGGTTAGTGCAGAAATGGCTTTGGAGGCCCCTTCCTGAACTGCAAACCCCAGGATTCCATAGGATCTTGAAAGTGGAATAATAGCACTATAACAGGCTAGTGTGGAAATGGCCAGAGTGGAGCATGGGCTTTGTGATGCCTCATTCTGTGATTCCTTTGCCAACAGATACCCCAAAGGCTTGGAGGATGTTTCCAAGTATCCAGCCCTGATGGAAGAGCTCCTGAAGAGAGGCTGGAGTGAAAACGAACTGAAGGGCGTTTTGAGAGAAAACTTCCTTCGTGTTTTCCGGGATGTGGAACGAGTAAGAAAGATAGTTAGCTAAGCAGCGCCATCGTATCGCTCTATTCTATTACGAGTCATGCTTGTTTCCTTTTTTCAAAGCAACCTGTTAATTTTTGTGCTGAAAGAACGAGTGAGGTTTTTAAAAAGCTGCACACACAGAGGAATGATGCAGGAACCAAAGAACATTACTTACAAAAATAAACTACAACCCAGACAAACTATTGTTTTTAAGAAGACCAATCCAGCATGAAGAACACTTATCTTTCAGTCAGAAATATTTCTGAAGAACAGACAGTTCAACAGTTCTATGGCTTGGAATCTGCCGGGTGTTCAAAATCTGCTGCTGTTTCTGTCTTCTTTTCTGTTCTCTTCTTCTCTCGGTATGCCCTATAATTTCCTTCCATTTCTCAGGACATGTACTCTGAACGACAAAAGAAATTTGGAGACAAAATTGGAAGGAAAGACATTTCACATTACAACATCTGATCCTCTACTCTCTCTGCCAGTCTTCAACATTTCAGCAATGCCGTCATTGCAGTCCATCTCCAGTGTCCTATTTCTTTCATCTCTCTTCTTTATCTTCCACTTGGGAGTTCTTTCATGTGCCTTAGCCACCTGCTCTGATCCATACATTCTGTTTTTTCTTCTTTCTGTTTTTTTTCTACATGACCGTCGTTCTCCTTCGCCATCCTTCTCTTGTGTTTAATAATCCTTCTGCCCATGGCCACCGCCTCCGTTCTGTCACTCATTTCCACTCTTGTCTCTTCTCATCTTGAGATTCCTTCCCTCCTTCCACCCACTCTTCAGATTCCTTCCCACATGCACACACTGTCTGTACCATGAGGCAGCACGCTGTGCATTTCCCATTCCTGTTCCCCTTCCTTCCCGTTCTTTGCTGCGTATCACATTTTGTGAAGCTGGCCTCCCCTGGCACCGCCAGCCATGCATCGATAAAAGCTAGCTAGGTTAGTAGAGAAGGAAGTGAAAGAGGGGACCAGAAAACAATGCAGCCGACAAAAATCAATCTCTCGCCAGCACAATGAATTACAATTCCATTATAATATAATTAAATGTCCTCAAAATTATATTGGCAGAGATCCTGCATTGTAACTAGGATGACTGAGCTCCATCATCTTATTTAATCCTGACAATGGCCATTTCCACACTACAGTGTTAAACTGCTGCTATTCCACTTTCAATGCCCTGTGGAATTCTGGGATTTGTAGTTTACTGAGACCGAAGAGCTCTTTGGCTGAGAATTCGAAGTGCCCTTCCCTAAACTACAAACCCCAGAATTCCATAGGAGGTTGATAGTGGAATAGCAGCACTTTAACACTGTAGTGCGGAAATGGTCAATACCATCCCCCAAAAACCTACCTCTTTGCTGTGATGCATGGTGAGGCCATTTCCGTGCTACGCTATTATAGCGGTATTATTCCACTTTCAGTCCTGGGGTTTGCAGTTTAGGGAGGGGCCTTTAGAATTCTCACCCAGAGAGCTCTTTGGCCTCAGGAAACTACAAACCCCAGAATCCCCCCAAAGATGTTGAAAGTGGAATAATAGCACTAGAACACTGTAGGGTGGAAATGGCCTGAGAGGGCAGCTCAAGAGACCCTTTGGAGTCTTAGCACAACTGTTTATTACCGTGTGCCCCACAACCAGGAGAGGACTGCAGTCACCATCTTCAAGCACCTTGATCTGCAATGCTTTGGAAACCTTTCAGCTGGGTTGCTGCTTTCTGGCTAAAGAGGTGGGTTTTGAGGGTCACATTTAGTCATTAACAACTGCAATTGTGAATCCCAGAAGTTATGAGATCGTAAGTCTGGCTTATGCTTTGTAAACATTGAACAGGATGCCAGAAATCAAATTTTATTTGGAAAAAAATATTTTCGGTTCTGGTAAAAAGTTTTTTTTTAAAAAAAATATAACTAACATAATTATGAGATCCAGTATAGTATAGAGGTTTGAGAGTCTGAATCTCCGGTCAGCGATGGAAACCCACATTAGAAGAGATGATTGCAGAGAGAATGTTACTAGAAAGAAAGGCCTGCTAAAAGCAGATGTGTCCATCTTGGGAGGATGAATTTACAAGAACCGAATGGAGGCAGAAAATAAGTTTAGAATCCTCAACAGGAAAAGTATTTATTAGATAAATATATAGTTTTAGGAGAGGACAGCCTGATCCTTTCTAAACTACCCTAAAAGCATTAACATTGTGGGCAGATATGTGAGAACATGTCCTCTTTCAAGAGAAGAGAGAGCAGAGAGGCACAGATCAGAAAAACAAGAGGGACAGAGTTCAGCCAAGGTTCCTTTTCTTTGCAATAGAGGGGAGTTATTTAATTTAACTCTGGCTGAACCAGGTAATACAATCTGCCCACAATACTTTGGGACAGGTGACTGAGAGGAAGCAAATATGCAAGAAAGGAAAGGTAAAGTTCCTAATCTTTCTCTTTCTAAGGCCATTTCCGCACTAGCCTGTTATAGCGCGATGATTCCACTTTCAACATCCTCTGGATCCTGGGTTTGCAGTTTCGGGAGGGCCGGCCAGCCCCTCCCGAAACTGCAAACCCCAGGATTCCAGAGGATGTTGAAAGTGGGATCATCACGCTATAACAGGCTAGTGCGGAAATGGCCTAAGCCATTTCTGTCTATGGCCCTTTTCACATGCGGGCGGGGAAACGGGCAGCTCCACGCAGAAACGGAGCTTATCTTTATTCCGTCGCCGCATGGAGCAGCCCGTTTCCACTGCTCTACACTTGGCGGCATCCGCGGTGTCCGCTGCATCCGGCAGCACCTAAAATGGCGGCTTCTGACTGACGGAGGCTCTCCGCCAGTCGGAGAAGCTCGCCAGCCGGAAATCCAACCCCCCGGCCGATCTGCAGGCACGCCCTTGCACATGCCTGCAGATCTATACCGGCGCTGCGACGGGGCTGGACGGGGCTGCACGCCCTGCACCTTTTAAAACCCCAAAAGCAAGTGGTTTTACAGAAGTGCTGGCGGCGCCTCTTCCAGTCACCCCTATGTGGATTGGGGTGTGGATTTACTCTAAAGTAATCCACCCCAATCCACGTTACGGTGTAGACGACCTCCACAGAGGTTGCTCTACACCGTTTTTTTTAGCCCCATGTGAAAAGGGCCTTAGTGGACAAAAGATCATCAAGAACAAGGGCAGAAGTTGCTACATCTTCCCACAACTCACTGGGAAACCTTGGGCCAGTCACACTCTTTCAGCCTCAGAGGAAGGTGATGGCTATCTCCTACCAACAAATCTTGCTAAGACAACCCCAGTGACAAGCTATCCGTAAGGTTGCCGTAAGTCAGAAGAACTCTGAAGGCAACAACCACAACATCAACAAAACTAACAGAATTAATATCAACACGTTGGTTCTGTTTTCTGGATAAACTTCATATGTCTTTCACATCGGCTTTCAACTGTAAAAGGTGACATTTAATATATGCCTACCTTGACATAACAGTGTGAATTTTTCTAGGTACGGGACGAGAGCATTTCCATACAAGAGAGCGAAGAGGAAATTTCACCTGAAGATGTACAAAATTCCTGCCGTCTAGAGCTGAAGCCCCCTCCTGGCATTGCATTTTTGTACTGAATTTTTCATCGGAACCATCAACTGCGGACCCAAAGTGACATCATCCTGAGCAAAAGAATCATAATAAACCTGCCTGCCCAAACAGGCATATAAATGAGTGGTTTCTGGTAATTTTTGGAGATGATGAAGCATTAGGTGGAGATGTAGGGGTAGAACCTCAGGGTGGATGCTTGGATAAGGCACTGAAGAGACCCAAGGGAGGGCTTTTTAAATATGGGGCAACACAGAATATATAATATCTTGATTTCATCACTCATCTAAACGACGACAACAACAGAAAGTTGATCAAGGGTTCCACAGTGAAAAACCCAACAATGGACTCCTCTAGACATGAGACATGGCAAATGTTGCTGGAGGTTGTGGTATTTGTAGTGGTACTTTTTAGTTTTTTTTTTTTTTTTAAAAATGAGTGGATGATGTCTCTGTTGTCCAGGGCTATTTGGCACCAGTAGCAGCTTTTATCTCCCACCCGGAAGGTCTTTTTTTTTTTTTAATGGGATATATCAGAACAAAAAAGTCCCAAGGGACTTGCATCATTCCATACTTACAGTTCCCACCAGGTTCCTTAGCTGTTCCTCTTTCTCACTGAGAAAGTGGGGAGAAGGGAGGTGATTGGGAGCAGGAATGATCCCTTGCAGCTTTTATAATTTTTTTTAATTAATAATTTCTTTAATAAGTTGGCATGCTTCTGCCAGGTCATACAACATCCAGCACCAATAAATATGGCAGTGAGAACAAAAGGCACTGAACAGATCTGAATGACAATTGGCCAAGTTGCTTACAATGTCAGGCAGCTTCTTTCACCCCCATCCTCACTCTCAATTTTTTTACAGGGATGAAAAGGAGCCAAGTGGGGCTGCAAGCGCTTGTAAAGACAGCACCAGCCGGCAGCTCCTGACACCCTGCTCCTGACACCCAGCGAGGAGCTCTTTTAAAAGAGAGCCCTCACTTCTTTGCACCAGTCTAGAAGAGCCAAATGGCAGACAAATGTCTGTCCTTATTGCTTGCCTATCCATTACTGGAAGGATTCTTCTAACGTGTGTAGTCGTGTAGGAATAAGCGGTGGGTTTTATGCCACATTTTCTGATCACACAAGGCAACAATTGGACTCCCCAAAATGCCCAGCCTGAGCTGCAAGAATGCCCTGAAAGGTCTTCTAGCATCTTAGAATCATAGAATCATAGAAATGTAGAGTTGGAAGAGACCCCAGGGGCCATCCAGTCCAACCCCCTTCCATGCAGGAACACCCTCAAAGCACTCCCTTGGACAGATGGCCATCAAGCCTCTGCTTAAAAACCTCCAAGGAAGGAGACTCCACGACACTCCATGGAGGCAGCAGATTCCACTGCCGGACAGCCCTGACTGTCAGGAAGTTCTTCCTGAGGTTCAGGTGGAATCTCCTTTCCTGCAGCTTGAATCCATGGCTCCTTGTCCTGGTCTCTGGAGCAGCAGAAAACAAGCCCTCTCCTTCCTCTACGTGGCATCCCTTCAGATATTTAAACATGGCTATCTTCTTCCATGTACAAAGATAAGATAGGAGACAGATGCATTCAGAAGGGGTTTCCTGATCGTAGAAAGTTTGGGAATTTTTCTGCTTAGGGCTGAGAGGTGTAGTTCAAGGAACAAACCAGGCCACACACCAAAACAGGGTGAAAATAGGCCACAGCTTTATTGGCTACAGCAAAACCAAGGTCGGCTTGTGCACGGGCCTGGATGCTGGCATTGGCCAACCCACCTGTTGACAAGTGAAACCAAAAACCCGAAGCTAGGAATGACTGGAGTTAGGTGTGAGCCACCTTCCCTCCCCCCACCCCCAGTAGTGCAGGGATGTGGACACCTGAGTCCGCAATGCGTGCCCACTGCCAACCCCGGCCTCCTGGCAGCTACCTCCATCCCCAGGACCTGGAGACCTGGGGAAATAGAGGGCCTGGGTCCAGGCCCCATGCCAACTGCTTTACAAATTGTGGCAATAAAAAGGCAAAGACACAACATAGCTACAGTACACAAGATACAAAAAGAAAAAAGGAAGGAGGGGTGGAAAAGACAAGGTGCACAGAGGAACTAAGCTGTGGGGAGAGGAGGGCCTATCTAAATACAAAATACTGGACCAGAGGGAAAACTTCCTGAAGCTCTAGCCCAGGTGGAAGCAGCCAATCAATTCAAATCAGTAGGTTTAAACTGATTGGCTGGGTGCTTTCCCCAGCCACACAAAGGCTGCTGGACCAGAGGGAAAACTTCCTGAAGCTCTGGCCCAGGGGGAAGCAGCCAATCAATTCAAACCAGCACTGATTGGCTGGGTGCTTCCCCCAGCCACACAAAGGGGCTGGGTATGAGGAAATACCCAGTGGGGCTGAGCCTATGGCTGGGAAGCCACATGGCAGGGCTGGACCAATTGAACAGCACTGGGGGATGCCCTGGGGCAGCAGTAGCACCAGAACCGGCCCAGCCACCAATGTGCCCGGTTAGTCGGGCAGCTTAACTAATTGATCCAAACTAAACTCTGCACACCAGCAGATGATTTTGCGTGTAAGGGTTTCTTCACAGGGGGAAAACATTGACCATTTCTGCACTAGCCTGTTATAGTGCTACGATTCTACTTTCAACCTCCTATGGAATCCTGGGTTTGCAGTTTTGGGAGGGGCCGGCCGGCCCCTCCCGAAACTGCAAACCCCAGGATTCCATAGGAGGTTGAAAGTGGAATCATTGTGCTATAACAGACTCATGCGCAAATGGCCATTCTCAGGACATACGGTACCAGGTTTTGTGCCTGTAGAAACCCTTTTTATCTCTGATATCCAGATGACCTTTTGCTTCTTTCCAGTGAACTCCTCCTACTGCCTAAAACATTGTATTCCCATTTTCCAAGCGGGTTTATTTTTACATCCGTACTTGCCAGTGTGTTTTTGCTGTCTCAGAACTTCAGGTCATGAAACCGATGTGTTCCAAGGTTTTATTTCTTTAACAGTAAATTTGGTGCCAGAGGCAGAAATAACATGGAAAGAATAGATCCTGCACCTCAAAAAGGAGGAGCAGTTCAAAATGGTTTAGCAGAATTTTTATGCACATGTGAAATGAAACAACCAGGTCAGGAAAACCTTGCATGAGTAAGTAAAACCATTCTGAACATTCTAGAGACCACTGAAAGTTTCCTCCAAAATGTAGCCAAGAAATTTTTTTTTTGTTAAAATAAACTTTTTCTTTTAAGAAAAACTAAAACCACAAGAAAGTCTTCAAACATACCATTATATACAATGACTTCCTTGTGACAGATTTTGGATGTTCATTTTTGAGAAATTCTGTACTCTTACAGGAAGTGATTCTACTTTGATTTCTTCTTAGGATTTAGAAATAAGATTATCCTAGTGAATTCGTACTTCATGGCTCACTATCATTATATCAGGGAGCCCTGGTGGCACAGAGGTTAAATGCCAGTACTGCAGCCACAAGGTTGTGAGTTCGATCCTGCCGGGCTCCAAGGTTGACTCAGCCTTCCATCCTTCTGTAGGTCGGTAAAATGAGTACCCAGCTTGTTGGGGGCATGTATAGAAAAATGTATCGAAATACATGCTATTTCTAAGTTGTTCGATCCATATGGAGAGGCAGGATACAAATAAATAAAATTAAAATTAATTAATCTCCCCAAATGTTCTTAAGATAGGGTACAACTGTGTTCCATTCATTTAGAAATTTTTCTAATATTCCCCCTCCTACTAGTATTGTAAGTTTGTCCATGTAAATTGTTTCTATTAATTTCATAAGCCAGGCTTTTGCTGTAGGAAGTGTTTTTTTGCTTCCAGTTTCGAACAAGTATAATTCTGGCAGTTGCTGTCATTTCGAACAATATTTTTCCAAATCTTTTTTACAGTTCATCTTTGGTGATTCCTAACAAATAAAGCTCAGGCGTCATCTTAAAGTGGATTCCTATTTTTTCCCCCCATCTGAACGTGAATAGTTGTCCACTTTTTTTTTTAATGTAGCCAACAATGATTTTTCTATCTTTCACCAGTCTTCATTTTTCTTATAGATTCTATAGAATCTGTGCTCCCCCCAACATGCTGGGGATAAATGACAAAGCAGGAAAGTCTGCTTCCCTCTTCTCTCTGCAGGCGGATACTGTTAACCTTGCTTGTTGTAAGCAGACCCACACGATAATATTAGGATCAGCTAAAACAGAATCCCATTCCTTCCTGGCTCAACTTTATTGTACATTTTATCACAGACACACTGCTGCAGCCTCATGTTGAAGGACTGTGTTGCTCCATCCCTCCTTCACCATCCTCTCTGCGCTGATACTGCTTAAAGATCTTCCTGTTGAACAGAGGATGAGGATGGAAAAAAGTAAAGGCTGTACAAGTATAAAAAGACTTTGTAAAAAGGAGCTTCTTTGGCAAAGACTTTGTTAACTGAGGTATGCTTGTAGTAAAAATGGATGCTGTCAGGTAGACACAGCTGTTGTTTCCAGGACACAGATTCAAGTGAGGGAAAGAGGGGTGTTAGCAGCAAAACAAAAGTATCCTAATGCTTAACCTAGTGCCAAGTGCTAAAGCACTTTAGCACAGCAACTATAACTGCTGAATAATATTAATATTAATATTATAATAATAATAGCAACAATGATGATGGTAGGCTCAGTGGAAATTGGTGAAAATCATTTTCTGAAATGTATTTAAAAATGGTGGTCCTTGGACCAGGGCTGGTCCCTGAGCCATTGGCTGCTGATCTCTGGCCAATGTCTAGGAAATAAACAATTGTACCCTAGGGTGCAAATATAGTGCCAGTCCCTGGCGCACTAAAAGAAAAAAATAGTTGCCCATTCTGCACATCAGACAGACTGAGAAACCCAGTTGCATGACAGTGGATGTGATACTTGATGAGTTGGAGAGGGAAGGGGAAAGAGGGTGGGGAGAGAGCAAACCATGGGATATTTCAAGAAAGAACAACTAGATGGAGAAGTGGAAAAACCTGTAAACACGCAAGTACAATCAAAACAAAAAGAATGGGAAATTCTTGACGTTTTCAGGCAATTCTGTTGAGCCCTGTGAGGAACACTATGAACTTATAAAGCAAAGGCTTATTCAGTGAGAGATGAAGTAACAGAGCAGCGAGGTCAGCTAACAAAGGAGGGGATTTTCGAACTGTGTGAGGCATTGTGGTGTTCATCCAACTTTAAATTAATTTTTATTCAGACTGCAAACTGTGTGAATTCTTGTCCCGGAAAGAGAAAGGATGCACAACATCCAGTGCTGGTTGGGGGAACCAGAGGCCCTATATGTGCATGCATGTGTGCCCATGTGTACCAGCTCAGCATGCAGGAATGGGTGAAAAAAAAAATCTCCCCTCCAGCTTTAGGAGTGACATAGGGTCTGTCTGCACTATCCTGTTATAGTGCGATTATTTTGTGTTTGACATCCTATGGAATCCTGGGATTGGTAGTTTAGGGAGCGGCCTTTAGAATTCTCAGCCAGAGACATCTTGGGCCTCCATAAACTACAAACCCCAGAATTCCACAGGATGTTGAAAGTGGAATAATAGCACTAGAACAGGGTAGGGCAGAAAGGCCCTTTGCTAACTGAGGTATCGGTATCTCTCTCTCTCTGTCTCTCCTTATAGCCGGTTGCAAAATTCAGTGCACAAATGTCTCTGTACAAGCACATTTCAAAGGTAATTAAGTTCTTGTCACAAGACCTGTATGTTCTAGAGGCAGTGAAGTCCTTCATTTTTGTACTGTGTGCCACTAACATGATCTCAAACACCAATAATGAACCTCAGTTCAATTTAATCAGGTTCCCGGAAATGAATCGCTTTACTGCTGATCTGTAAAACCCACCTGCAAGTTTCCCAGAGGCTGATGTGGAATACATGTATGTGTTTCTCTCCCTCTCTCTGTGTGTCTCTCGATTTTCCCAAATGTGTCTCTGCAAATGTATTTTCATTACAGCTTCTCTCTTGGCCAATGACACACAGCTGGCAAAAGCTGCACCTGATGAACCTTTGGCTCAATTTAGCAAGGATCAATGTAAGGTGCTCAGGGAAGCCCAGGTATATCTTTTCCCATTTGTCTTGGGCAGAGCTGGCAAGCAGGGCAGAACGATAGCCTGGGCTCTCCAGCACTGTAGTGATGCCACTGCAGCTGCCCAGCAAGATAAGGTTACTAGAGGAGCAAGTAGGATTTCATCTGAGTCTATCAGTGTGTTCTTCTTACCTCTGTCTAGATCCAATCTACATTTTACTTTTGCACATCCTCCGGCTGTCCCAGTTTGGCAGAGGCCATTTCTGCACTACACTCTTATAGCATGATTATTCCACTTGCAACAACCTATGGAATCCTGGGGTTTGCAGTTTCGGGAGGGGCCATCTGGCCTCTCCTGAAACTGCAAACTCCAGGATTCCATAAGATGTTGAAAGTGGAATCATAGTGCTATTACAGTCTCATGTGGAAATGGCCAGAGACAGTCCTGATTAATCCCCACTGTTCCACATTTTCAGATACTCTTAAAACATCCTAATTTTTTTCTCCTTTTCCCACTTTCTCCCTTTCTCCTCAGTTTGTTCCAATTGCTGAAAACCGAGGCCATTTCCACACTACGCTGTTATAGTGCTCGTATTCCACTTTCAACATCCCATGGAATCCTGGGGTTGCAGCTGAGGGAAGGGCATTTAGCAATCTCAGCCAGAGAGCTCTTTGGCCTCAGGAAACTACAAGCCCCAGAATTCCACAGGATGTTGAAAGTGGAATAATAGCACTATAATAGTGCAGGGCAGAAATGGTCTGAGTTGAAAGTGCAAATGTAATTTGTACTCTCTTAACTCAGCAGGAGGGAAGGGAATCTTGCCCTTCCCAGTAGGCTCAGGCAAAAGCAAATTGCTGCATTCTCTCCTAGCTTGTCCACCAATTCTGGCTGAGGTAGGGGACCATTTTCCTGAAGTTCTGCATCAGTTGCATGTGCCACGAGCTGCTCAGATGCTGAGGGAGATGTAATCTGGAGACCTTTTTCGAGGTCTAACTCCTCTGTGTTGGATTCCAAAGAGTGAGTTATAACTCCCAGGTCTTCCTTGGACTCTAAATAGCCGTGGAGGGGGATAGCCATGTGGTGGGGAGATGGTTGATACAGGCAAAGGGTGGATTCAGATGGAGATGCTGTATATCTCCACTTTCTACTACAGAAGGACAAACACAAGTATAATGTGATATTACATCTGCAGGCATTATCAGCAGGATTCAAGGTATTAAATTTAGTTTGACATTGAATTATTTGGTGCTTGGTACAGGCTGAGCCCTTGTGATATTCCCCTGATGCTTCTCATAAGTGCAACTACATGTCCATTGCCACCTGTGGAGAAAAAAAAAGCACAAGGTGTTTTCTAGCTGTGGATAAAATAGGTAGAAGCCCATGTGTTCTATTTATTTTTAATTACATCGGCAGTCTGTGTCATCTTGTAAAAACCAGCAAGTATCTTGATTCTCAGGGTGGTATACGAATGCAACTTAGGTATTCATGTCTGCTCCTGGGTTTTGGTTTTTAAATAAGTGAAAATAACCTATCTGTCACATTATTATCACTGTTGGTTTGGTAAAAAGACCTTTAGATTTGTAGGTAAAACCTTTATCATAACCTTGAAATTGCTGATATCTAGAGTTTCATATGTCAAACAGGTTGCCATGGCCTGCTTCCTTGGCCACAATTTATGACAAGCTGGGTTGTGTGGTGGTGCAACCCTGTGTGCCATTGGTGGTACCATCAGCCCTATTCCTGTAGCAAAAGAGAGATTCCGACTCCCCATTTACTGCCAATGTCCACATTCCTCGGCAATTGTTTATAGGTTTGCACAATGGTTCACACTGGCATCACAGGGCTTGTGGAGCCCTCAGTAAGACACCTGGCCTCCTCAACTTCCAAGAAAACCTAACTGCTGTGTAAGTGCATTTATACCCGCAACAAGCCAGAGCAGAATACTGGGCCACGTTTTCCAAGATCAGTAACAACAGTTCCTCTGAAAACCTATTTTCTCTCTCTAACTGACCCTATCAGCTTCTTCCCATAAATATTTAGGTGATGCTGCCAGTCAAAGGCAGCTATCCCTGAATACTCCAAAAAGGGCAAGAAATTTGACAGGCACAGTCATGCATCTCAATATTTTTGGACTTTTATTTCCCTACAGACACAAAATATAAGAGCTGAAGGCCAAACTGGATGTTAAACGGAATATACACTCCCTATGATTAATCTGTTTTCCTTCCTGCAGTGACATTTTCTCAGACACACATGACCCAGAAATCAGATGCTGAAATTAAGCCCTTGTTTATGTTCCAGTTATTACTCTCTAAACAAAGTAAAGTAAATGCAAGATATGTACGTGAGTTCAATTACATACTGTAAGAGAGTGAAGTTTCTCACCTCCTGGGGTAAAAACCCCTCCAAAAGAAAAGTTAAATATAGCAACTGGCTTCCTATTAGTGGCAGAAGCTGGTGTAACATCACTGTATGCCTTTTTATGGTTGTTGCAGGGGGAGAAATTTACCACCTCTCTTGTCCAATGGTCCCACCACCTTGATACTTACCAGATTACTGTGCCCCCCTCCCAACATAGTCATTGGCCATTTCTGCACTAGCCTGTTATAGCGCTATGATTCCACTTTCAACATCCTATGGAATCTTGGGGTTTGCAGTTTCGGCCCCTCCCAAAACTGCAAACCTCTGGATTCCATAGGACGTTGAAAGTGGAATCATAGCGCTATAACAGGCTAGTGTGGAAATGGCCATTTAGTGGCTGGTGGAGATGGAGGAGAGGTGTCAGCTATGGGCCTTTCTGCAGTACACTGTTATAGTGCTATTATTCCACTTTCAACCTCCTGTGGAATTCTGGGGTTTGTAGTTTACTGAGGCCAAAGAGCTCTCTGGCTGAGGATTTTAAAGGACCCTCTCTAAATTGCAAACTCCAGGATTCCATGGGATGCTGAAAGTGGAATAGTAGCACTATAATCATGTAGGGCAGAAAGGCCCTATTTCCCTACAGCCAGATGTACAAGGGCAATGTCATCCTCCTGGCCATTGAGAAGACTCCTGGGAGGTGCTGGAGGGTGATGTGTGTCTGACTATAGGGCCATAGCTGGTTGCTCTTCCTTCTTCCCTATCCTCCACTCTCCACTGGCCACCATATGGCTATATGGACTACAGGAGAACTGTGAGTCCTGCTGAAGGGGGTGGAAGATATAGCAAGCCTGTTTTCTATTGCACTACTGACTAGGACATGGAGCAATGGCTTCAACTGCAGGAAAAGAGATTCCACCTAAATATCAGGGAAAACTTCCTGATGGTAAGAACTCTCCAATAGTGAAATCGGCTGCCTTGAAATATGATACAGTCTCCTCCTTTGGAGGTTTTTAAACAGTAGGATGGGGTTGGACTTGATGGCCCTTGTGGTCTCTTCCAACTCTTTGATTCTAGATGGGAAACCTGCAAATTTTATGCTGACCTCAGTCACTGGCCAGTAGAATAGAATTACCTTCAATAATAAGGCTAAACTCCAAGCTGCATAAAATTTATGGCATGGAACTTAAGGTCAAGCTTGCCCAGCTCTGATTTGGATTGGGACCATCAAGGAAATTTAAATCTTTTCTTCTTTCTAAATTCATTACTGAACAGAAAAGCATCAGATGGTTTACTTATCTTCACCATATTAGAGTCAATATTCTTGCATTTCCTCCTGCCTTAAAGCATGTCTGCTGCTTGAGTGATGTTAATGACATTAATAAATTGCCCAACCACAACGAGCACCATACAAAAGTCACAAGAAATAAAATCCTAGCTTTAGGCGTATAATGTAATGCTCAAAATAACCAAGAAGAGAGAAAAAAGGGGAAAGGGAAAGAAAGAAATAAGGGAGAAAAAAAGACGTGAGATTGAAAGAGCAGACCAATAACCCAAGCACATAAACGCTAATGGAAATAAATGTGTTTGGAGATGTTTCCTAGAAGCCAGGAGGGAGTTAATAGACTGCACTGCAGCTGACAAAGTGACCCAAGTATAAGGAGAGGAAAAGACTGAAATGAAGTGAAAAGGGCAGGTGTAGTCTAGAAAGCAAAGAACTGGAGGAAACCAGGGGAGCCTGATAGCTCAAGGGGAAAAAGCAGGCATTAAATACAAAGAGCCACTGGTGATCTCCAGCACCTCTGCATGGAACGGGTAAGAAAGATCCCTCTTTGAAATCCTCAAGCCAATGCCAGTCACAGAGGTTGGCAAAGGGGGCTTGTTTGGAGATCCAAGTCCTAGAAACTCCCAACTAGTGTGGCTCCTTCCTGCCCTCTAACATTTCATAGGTGCAAACTAGGAGACATATGGCCAAGCAACAACAGAATGTGGCTCCAATGATGCTGTGTGTCTTCTACTAATCTTTGCACTGTCATCAAGATACTTGGAAACAGACTCTGGGATAATACATTCTAATATTGTTTCCTAATAGTGAGGTCAGGGTGACTGGTCTGTAGTTTCCTAGGCCCTTTCCACATGTGGAGGAAGAAACGGGGTAAAACATCCTGAAATGGAGCTTACCTGCAACCAGGTAAGTCCGTCGCCACACGGGGCAGCGCGAGTTTGCTGCTCCACACTCCTCGGCGTCCTGTGGCATCCAAAATGGTGGCTTACAACTGGCGGAGACTCTCCACTAACCAGAGAAGCTCGCCAGCTGGAAGCCCGCCCCTGGCAGGTCTGCAGGCGCGCACTTGCACGCGCTTGCAAATCTACACCGGGTGCTGCGATGGGGCTGCATGTGGCTGCATGCCCCGTGCTTTTTAAAAACCTACTCAAAAGTGGTTTTTAAAAAGCACACGGCGCCACCACTTCTGGTCACTCCAGCACAGATTGGGGTGTGGAACTACACTAAAGTAGTCTGCCCCAATCCACTTTATGGTGTAGACGACCTCTGTCAGAGGTCGTGCTACACCGTTTTATTACCCCCGTGTGGAAAGGGCCCTAGATTGCTTTTTTTGCCCTATTTTGCAGAGGGGGAGAACTTTTGCCTATCTCCAGTCCTCTGGCACCTCACTTGTTCACCAAGATTTTTCAAAAATGATGGCAAATAGATCAGAGGGTACATTAGCAAGTTCCTTCAATAAAGGCCATGTGCTCCCCCTCTCCCATCTAGAGTATATATATATATATATATAAAAGACTTGAAACTAGCTAACCAAACCTCTTGAACATTGAGCATTTTGCTGCAATCTATCTTGAGATAAAAAGAACTCATCTTTAAAGGTGGGAATCAAATCGTTCTGTTTCTTCTTGGAACTGCTCTGGATATTCTGTGGAAAGGAAAATGTCTGTTTTAAAAATAAACCTTGAAAATTTGAGCAAAACATAGAGCAACAAAAAGGAACCTTTCCTCTGTCTGTTTTCCTCCTAAAAATGGAAAGAATATTCTCTGTCATTTGTTTCCTGATTGGAAAAGAATGGAAGAATAATAGAATGGTGAGATTTTGTGCAGTTTTCTCCCAGCATCTGGACATCCCAAAGTTCTGAATTCTGAAGGAATTTTCTGCACAATTTTTTGTACAAAGGCCACATTTTCTATACCAAAAATGTGTTTTCCATGCAGGAAATATGGACCATTTCCGCACTAGATTGTTATATTGCTATTATTCCACTTTCAACATCTTTCCAACCAGAAAGTGGAATAATCGCACTATACCAGTTGAGTGCGAAAATGGCCATGGTTTTTATATAGGTAATGAAGTTTTAGCACCAAAAAAATATGTTTTTGGATGCAGAGAAAACCTCCTGTGGAATTCTGAGGTTTATAGTTTCCTGAGGCCAAAGGCTCTCTGGCTGGGAATTCTAAATGCGCCTCCCAAAACTGCAAACCACTGGATTCCATAGGATGTTGAAAGTGGAATAATAGCACTATGACAGTCTAGTGCGGAAATGGCCTTAGTCTTCCATACTACCTTGCAGACTCTACTTCCCTTCCCATGTCTGTGCTACCTAGCAAGTATGCTATATTTTTAATTTTTTCCCCTTTGCCAAAACTGCACAATTTCAGCATGTTGCAAGACTTTGTCCCATCATTTTAGCATTGTTTTCCTTGTCATGCCATTGTTTCAGCATTTCATTCTTCCAGAATCAGTTTTCCTGTCCTGCCACCATTGTGGCATCTTGCTCTTCCAGAGTCGCAATTACATCAAAACTCTTTTTTTTTTTAAAGTACCAGGAAGGGAGTGAAAACAAGGTTGTTCACCTTCCTTGGGGATAGGGAGGAGGAATGGGGAAAATGATGCCCATTGACAGACATCCCATGACTGCCACAACATCAGAACTGCAACCGAATGAAAGGATGGCACAAATAGACAATAGCGGGCAAGCAGCAATATTGGAACTGTTAATGGGTATTCCTCTTGAACAAAAAGAGATGCAATTCAACAACAGGAGAGTGACAACATCATGTGATAAGGAGAGATCAAGGACAGAAGTAAGACAGTGCAATCACGCAACAAACCCAGTGTGTGATAAATCCCTGAGAGAGGTGGTGATGGTCGTGCAGGAGAGAGAGAGAGAGAGTGGCAATGGGGAGAAACTTTTGGAAAAAGAGTACAAGAGTGGTCCCCTTCCCATATCAATCTGAAATATATATTCCATGAAAATGGCATGACGGTGTAAAGTATTGAGCTAATAATTTCACATCAGATTCTGCTGCTGCTGCTAATGGTTCTGCTACCAGAGGAGTCCACTTAGCAATCATCACATCTCTATAATAAATAAGCCGCATACCTTTCCCACTGAAGCGCTGTGAAGTGCCATCTCGGCATGATGGTAGAGCACTTACGAGAAATTCTGATGAAGGGCAGCTCTACGAACTACTGGACCAAATGCAGGCGGCAAAATAGATGCTTGTCAGAAACCTGAAACCCTTCTTGCACTGTAAATAACATCAAAAGGAGCCCGTACTGTGTTACGCAATCCTCCAATCAAAATTGGCTCAAAGTGGAGAAACTGTTCCAGACAAGTTTATTCTGGGTAAGATAAAATATTTCCTGGGAGAGATGTTCCAGTCCTACCAACAGCGTGCTTTTTCATGTTTCTCTCAAAACAGAAATGGAGATTATCTGGCAAACAGTGGGATCCACTTTAGTTTGTGTGAACAAGACATAAGCCATTTCCGTACTAGGCTGTTATAGCGCTATGATTCCACTTTCAACATCCTATGGAATCCTGGGGTTTGCAATCCGGCCGGCCCCTCCCCAAAACTGCAAACCCCAGGATTCCATAGGACGCTGAAAGTGGAATAATAGCATTATAACAGTCTAGTGCGGAAATGGCCTTGGACTGCTGAAACAAAAATGGTAGCTGATTGATATGCTTCTGTAAACCTTGCTTGTGGCTGCTGCGATAGACTCTGTTGGAGGACTGTGAACCACAGCTGGCTTTCTGGACAGGACAGGTTTGCCTTAGGGACTCCATAAGTCAGAAGTGACATGAAGGCACACCAGCATCCCAGACCTCCCTTCGTACTCTTTCCTTCTGTCCACATTGCCCAAATAACTCCCAGCATTCTCTGCTTTCCCTCTGTAACCAGCCACACACACTCCAGGTCCATTACCGCTGCTTGTCACCCTCCCTACTTCCCCTCCCAGTAGCTCCAATCATGGTGCCACGGAAAGGTAGTGCCATCACACCCTTGATAATCCAACTCTGCCTGATGGTCTCTGACCTTCACAAACAGCTGTATTAATTGGCCTCTGCAGTTCTCTACTCCTGACATCCCATCTGGAGAATTTTTTTTCTCCTTTAGACACCATGGGATGAACCTGAAAATTGCCATAATCACAAAATGAATCAGATTGCTCTTACTGGCAATTGCTCTTACTGGCAATTAAGCCTCCTTGTACGTATTGTGGCTTGCTCCTGAGTAGACCTAGTTGTACTGTTAGATGCCACCAGAGCAACAAAATAAGCAGACTGGGTTTTGGTCTGGATCCCATTAGTTAGGGTGAAGCAGGAGATGTTCAGGTGTCGTGGGAGTAGGGACAGAAAGAATACTCTCTTTTATCCACCATTTATTGGTCCAAAAATGATTCCCTGGCCATTGGGAAATGTTTTCAGGAAGGATAATAGAGAAGCAAGATTATTGTACAGTTTTCTCCCAGTATTTGAATGCCTCAAAGTGTACCAGAAGATTTTTCTGTGTGAAGGAACACGCATGGCTTCTTTTGTGCAAGAAATGCATTTTCTATGCAGTGTTTTTTGCACTGGGCTTTTTCCCCTCAGGAAATGAGGAGGTGCACAAAAACCCCATCTGGTTTTCTGTGCGTGCACACACACACACACACACACACTCCTTTGGAACACTTTGGGATGCCCAAATACAGGAAGAATACCAGGCAAAGTTATTCATTTCTTCTCACATCAGGGAGAAAAGTACAATAGTTGTTCATCCTTGCAGGCAAAGATGAAATAACTGAAGGGTTGCATCCTGACATGGAAGGGCAACCAGTTGTTCACTACTGCATGTTTCATTTACTGCTACAGATGGAAAGAGGAGACTTTTTTCCCCTGCCTCATGTGGCAAAATACCTGACTGCCTTTGAGCATTATGCAGAAAAAGCAGGAGATGTATCCCAAGTTGCTCAAGTTTTTATTGGTGGAGGGGGAGTCGAAATGGTATAAAAGTTTCAGCTCCAGAAATTTCTGTAGTTAAATTTCAAACAGTCTCCAAAGTTGGCCTTCGAAAGCTTACACAGGCTGAAACACCACTAGGCTTTTACCAGGAAAAACAGCCATAAATTGAACATCTTGAGATGTGTCCCCACACATCTTTTGCAGCTTTTATAGGGTGCTCCCCAAAATTTGCTCCCTTTGAGTATTATACATCTCTCAGATTTCCCCAGTCTCTTCTTTAGGCAGGAATAAGGTGAACTTTCATCTGGATACAAGTGAAAGGAGAAAAATGTGCAGCAGTCATACTTAACAAGTGAGCGGCCTTGGAAGGAAAACTTTTTTATACCAAAGATGTGAGGAGAGCTGCTTATGAAATGTTCTTTTTTGGATGCTAAAGTAATGGGGCTGGACATGCATCTGTGAGGTGGATGGACATATTAGAATAGGCAGCTGCACCTTAGACTGCAAAATGGGATAGGACCTCGCTTTACTCTGTCCCTCCTCCCACAGTAGGGTCCAGACTCATTATTTTGCAATTCCTTGGCAAGCTTTTTGATTAAATATACTCTATCCAAAAACCCATTGCACTGCATATTGCTTTGGCTTCCATTGGATGTATATACCTTCCAGCTGTCTTGATTTTACAGTGACAGTTCTGATTAATCCTCTGTCATCCCACTTTTTTAGCTGTTTTTCAAATGTCCTGGTTCCCTATCTCCTCCTCCCACTTTTCCCTTTTGTCCTCCAGCTGTTCCAAACTCAGTTCAAAGTGCAGAAATAATGTGCACGCAATTAAATCAGAGGAGACAGGAGAGGAGAAGAGAGAGGACTGCAATCCTGCCGTACCCAGTAGACTTAAGCTAAAGGAAACTACTGTTACCTCTCCCAGCTTGTGTGTTTTTCCCCATTAATAACTTTTGCTTTCTTGATTATGCTCTGAGGTTGTTTGGACACATATGTGCCGGTTTTCATCTATGAGATAATGAAAGGGATGTGCATTGCATAGAAACTAGAGTTGATCCATAAAAAAAAAGATAGGCAATTTAGGTTTTGAATTTGCTCTGCAGGTTGGAAAATGGGGAGGCAACTGTGGGCATTTCCACACTTCACTGTTATAGCGCTGTGATTTTACTTTCAACATCCTGTTGACCCCTCCCTAAACTGCAAACCCCCGGATTCCATAGGATGCTGAAAGTGGAATAATAGCGGAAATGCCCTGTATCCTATGTGAAGGGGAGAAAAACCCACACCTCTCTTGCTGGTATGTCTCAGCTGTGACTCCTTTTCCCTCCCTCCAGCTACCAGGCGAGAGAGGAGGAGCTGGAAACCGCTTGGCTTGCCAGCAATACTCAGGCTGCACTCACACAAGCACATCAACAGGTAGCTTCTCTGGAAGAAGCTGGAAGTGCTGGCAGCCTCTGTCGTCTCCAGGTTTGATTAGACTTCACCCCCCCTTTTTTTTTTTGCTGCTGTTGCTGCTTCTGTTGCTAACCACACAACTGGAAGAGAGCAAGTCTGGCAGATCCTTATGCCACTATTTTTAAGGAGAGAACAGCAACGCTATCCTCCAGTCCTGTGGAGAAGGTATCTGGAAAGAGAACATTCAGAAATCCAACCAGTCTTCATACTGGAGAAGAAGTCTTTGGGACCAAGGTTAGAGATTCTGAGACCCATCTCCAGTGGAGAAAAATATACGGACCCTTTATATTTTCTTACAGACACAGGAGGGTCAGGACGGTCCCCTCCAGGCAGAGTGGGACATCCCACACTGTGATCCTGCTCCATGGAGGAGTCTGGAACCAACAGCACCACTTGCAGCTGCCGTGACTGTGAGTTCCAGCAGGCCAATGTTTCCTCTTGCTGGCCCAGCGTGTCCGGAGGTGGCCCCGAGACAGTGATTGTGCCCGTGCTGTTCGGACTGATCTTTCTTTTGGGCATGGTGGGAAATACTCTGGTGCTGGTGGTCCTGGGCCGGATCCGGCCGGGAAAACGCCCATCACGGAGTGCCACCAACATCTTCATCCTCAACCTGAGCATTGCCGACTTCTCCTTCCTCCTCTTTTGCGTCCCCTTCCAGGCAACTATCTATTCCCTGCCGGAGTGGATCTTTGGCGCCTTCTTCTGCAAGTGGGTGCACTACCTCGCCATGGCTACCATGCTAGTCAGCATCTTCACCCTGGTGGCCATGTCGGTGGACCGGTACATCGCCGTGGTGCACGCCAAGCGCTCGCTCTGCATCCGTAGCAAACGCAATGCTATTCTCGGTGTGGGGGTCATCTGGCTCCTGTCCCTCCTCATTGCTGTCCCGGTGGCTCAGCACCAGGCCCTGGTGAGTGGACACCATCAGGCTCCCAACAGCTCCTTCTGCTGGGAATACTGGGCTGAGAACCCCACTGCCAAACAGATCTACAAGGTGACCATCCTGGTGGTGGGCTACCTGCTGCCTCTCGTGCTCATCTCTTGCTGCTACGCCAAGGTGGGTGGTTATGGGCATGGAGGAGGTGGTGGTGATGATGATGATGGGGAAAAGAGGATGTAAACAGCTGCCAGCAGCCTCAGAATGGCATGCTCCCATCCTTTGTAGCTTAATACTTATGGGCTTCATCCCCTCCAGATTTCCTGGACTGACTTTCTTCTGGTTCCTCCCCGAAAAGGTGAAGCCTCTAGAAGTGTCCATCCATATTTTTAATAGGTTGTAATTTCCCCTCAATATTTAAAGTCCAAAATGTACTCGTTTTTCCAAACTAGACCAGAGACTTCTGGCCACTTCCTATTGTTGTTTTGGATTGACACTTTTGGCTACGTGTTTGGCTGGCCACCCCAGTTACCCAGGATCAGAAAAGTGGCTCCCAAGTCAGCCCATCCTGGTTGAGTCATTTAAGCCAGGATAGCTCATTCCTAGAATCTCTTCAGAATGCTTGGATAAGCTTTAGCTCTGAAACAGGGGAACTGATTATGGAGAAGGCAGTACCCCTGGGCATGTGCAGAGCACTTTCTTGCCAGTCATAACCATGGTAAGCCCATACATGCCTTGATTTATGGAGCAAGCTGGCTACCCAAGATTGGGTGAAGCAGAGTCACATGGAACCTCAGATGGTGGTGGATTCTCCATCTTTAGAAGTCTTCCAACAGCAGTTGGACAAGCATCTCTCAGAAGTGCTTTAGTTGTGTGTTCCCCCATGTCAGGGAGTTGCTCTAGATGGCCTTTGGGGTACCTTCCATCTCTATGATTCAGTGTGCAGTGAGTGAATCTGGAAAAAAATCCTTTTAATGTTACAAGTGGGTCAGGTTTAAGCAGGGAGTTGGTCCCATGAAGAAGCCCCTAAGTTTCATGTTACCTTTAGCATTAGAAGGCGCACTGAAAAATGATGTCACTGCCAAACTGTTCATTGGTGGACCTCTATGGCTAGCCAAGCTTTGGGGTTCAGAGTTGGAGGGCAAGGCTAGCAGGCAAGAATGGACTGTGATTCCTAGATTGAGTCCCAGTACCTCTCTCCATTTAGAAATGAGCTTTCTTCCTTGACTCTCTTGTAGTGGGGCAAAAATTCACTGCATCTGTTTGCATCAGCATGTTCCCCACTGTGGAGACAGAGCTTGGAAAAGTTACTTTTCGGAATGCAACTTCCAAAATCCTACACCAGCATGGCCACCTCTTCCCAGCTGTGCGTGCGCATCCATTTCTGCACACAGGAGAATAAACAAGAGCTTATTTTCCCTAGTTCTGAGGTTTAGAATGTACACGGCTATTTCAATCAATTTACTCATTACGGAGTGTCTGAAAAATCCCTGAGAGAAGATAACAACTTCAAAACACTGCAAATTGAAACTCCCTCTAAATATACAAAGCTGAGCCTTTGATACTATCTATGTGTATCCTCAGTCCAGACATCGTGCTGCAAAATACTGCAGTTTGATGAAATGTTGTGTATTTTTCCTGGTTTTTTTGATGCACAATCTCTCTTTCTTCCATTTCCTCAACTTCCCCTAATCAGGGTTAATATATAACAAAGGGTAGAAAGCTGTATTGTTTTTAGGTTGATTTAAAAATTGCTTGATTGCCCCAGGTATAATCACTTATCTAAATATCCCAAAGGCAACAGATCCCACCTGTTCTTGGATGCTCAGCAGGGTCAGCCCTGGTTTGTACTTGGATGTGAGACTGCCAACAATTACCAGGTGCTGTAGAGAAAACCACCTCTGAGTAATCCTTGCCTAAGAAAACCTATGAAATTTGTGGTGCCACCCGTTGACAGGCAACTTTAAGGCATATACATGTTAAAATGTTTTTTTAAGCCTTAAAAAGAAAAGCTTAGTGAGGGCTTGTATTTCTGTCTGCATCATAGATGGAAAAAAATGTGACTCTCTATATGTCATTGACTGCAAATCCCATGATGCCTCACTATTAGCTATTCTGTCTAAGGCTGATAGGAGTTGCAATCCAGCCTTCCATTCTTCCACAGGTCGGTAAAATGAGTACCCAGCTTGTTGGGGACATGTATAGAAACAGAAATACATGCTATTTGTAAGTTGTTCGCTGCCTCGATCCCTGTGGAGAGGTGGGATACAAATAAATAAAAATAAATAATAAAATTGTGCAGTGCAGTGGAAAGAGTGTGGACTGTGTGTGGATGGAAGATTGAAAAGAGAGAGAACAAAACTCTGAGAGCAAACTAGGGACATAGAACATAGGCTGAGTGCTGCAAAGAAAAGGAATAAAGGAGAACACTGAAGTCATTTGTGAAATCTGGGGCATTTGTTTAGGGTTGCCAGTTCAGGCTCTCCCCAAAAACCGAGATTTCTGAACCAGAACCTGTGATGTGAGGATGGCCTCTGGTGAGGCCATGAAATATCAACCCCAGTTGCTCACAGATTTTTGTTCAAACATACATGCAGAGAATGTAAGTTCCTGTTTGGAAACTAGGGCCTTTTCTGCACTAGACTGTTATAGTGCTATTATTCCACTTTCAACATCCTTTGGAATCCTAGGGTTTGCAGTTTAGGGAGGGGCCTCAAAAATGCATAAAAATGGTGCCTTGTTCTGTCCTCTTTGGGGGCTGATACATGTCCTGTTGGGGGGCATGTGTGTGTGTGAGAGAGAGAGACTGACCTAATTTCCGCACTACACTCTTGTATCGTGATTATTCCAGTTTCAACATCCTATGGAATCCTGAGGTTTGCAGTTTCGGGAGGGGCCAGCGGACTCTCCCGAAACTGCAAACCCCAGGATTCCATAGGATGTTGAAAGTGGAATAATCACGCTATAAGAGTGTAGTGTGGAAATGGCCTGAGTGAATGAGAGAGAGAAAGATGTACAAGTGCTTACCTTACCGACATAAAACATCCCTGCTACATAAATTTTTAGAAATTTGGGCCCTTCCCAAAGCATACTGATACCTTCTCCTTATGTTTCAACAGCTTTGTTTCTGTTGGCATTCACCACCTGAATTTGCTCTTACACAAGAATAATGCCACTATTTTGGTGGATTAACAGAGCAACTGTTTACATTTCTGTTCGGATGTTAAGTCCCACTGAGTTCAATGGGACTTGCTCCAAGGCAACTTAAAAGGCTGAGAATCAGTGCATCCATGTAAGTGATGGATTGATTCACTGTTTTGGCTCTAACTTTTACATCTTCCAGTTGTTTATGAGCAACATGCAGGAAAGAGCTTTTATAGCCAGAGGTAGGCACTGTTTGAACCTATAAAAGTTGTGGGAAATTGCTTGGCATTCCTTACCATTGGCTATGCTGGCTGGGGCTGATGGGAGTTGCAGTCCAATAACTTTTGGAGGATGGCACAACCCCCTACCAGCATCATTTGACAAAATAAATTTTCAGTAGCTAGCTGGAGCAGTGAAATTGTTTCCATCGAATCTAGTGAAGCGAGGGACTTTTATCCACACCTGCCTAGCAATAATATAAGCTTTTCTAGGGAGAAGATTTTTTTAAAAACCATCCCTTTGGTAATTTTTCTAGGCAAGACCTGGTCACACAACCAGTTCGCATGGAGTTTTAAAAATAACAGGTCTGTGTGACCTGCAATTACAATTATGGACAGGAAAGTTCTTCCTGGCTTTTAAAACACTTTCATGAGAGAGGCTCTTCTTTGGAGGAAAAAAAGGGGCAGAGGGTTATGAAATAGTTGCACTTATCTCAAACTCCTCCTGCAGTTAGTTACACTGGGAGGAGAGAGTTGCTACAGGAAAAGCAGGAGCCAGGGCCAGCCCAAGACACTGAGCTGAAGGAGAAAGTGTAGCCATAGGTGGTTCATGGACAGACTAGCGGAGGGGAAGAGCATCTGATCCCAAAACTGGGAAGGTGACCCTTTCCCTGGAAATCTGTTGTTAACTGCCATCAAGTCAACTTCAACTTTTGGTGCTCCTATGCATAAGAAACCTCCAAGTCACCCTATCAACAACCATCTTGCTCAGGTCTTGTAGATTGAGGGATGTGTCTTCCTTGATTGGATCTAACCTATACTGCTTTCTTCTTATTTTCCTACTGCCTTCTACCTTACCAAGGATTATTGTCTTTTCTAGCAAGTCATGTCTTCTCATGATATGGCCAAAGTACGACGGCCTCAGTTTAGTCATCCTGGCTTCGAGGGAGAGTTCAGGCTTTATTTACTCCAGGAGCCATTCATTTGTCTTTTTAGCAATCCAGGGTATCTGCAGAACTCTTCTCCAGCACCGCATTTCGAATGAATTGATTTCCCTCCCATTGGCTTTTTTCAGTGTCCTGCTTTCACAACCATACATAGAACTGGGAAATACAATGGCATGGACAAGCCTAACTTTGGTATTCAATTATATATCTTGAAGCTTCAGAATCTTGTCTAGTTCCTTCACTGCTGCCTTTTCAGAAATCAGTCTCTTGATTTCTGGAGTGCAGTCTCCATTCTGATTTGTGACTGAGTCAAGTTATGGAAGATCTTGATCTGTTTCAACGACATCACCATCTGTTTTTAAGTCATGTAAATCATCTGTGGTCATTATTTTTGTTGGACAGCGTCAGGGACTGGTATCCCATCTGTGCCCGTGGACTACAACTGTTTCTTTCCTTCCTGGAAACTCTCCAGGGACTGGCAGCTAATGCTTCCTGGGCTGACATCAGTCAAGGGACCACCACTTCAAGTGGTACTGCTCTAGAGCATTAGAGAACACAATCACAACACCATCTTCTGTATGACAGCTCTTCAGGTATCTAAAGATGGCTATGCTATTGTCTCTCAGTCTTGTCTTCTCCAGGCTAAATATATCCAGCTTCAAACTGTTTCTCCCACAACTTTGTTTCTAGAACTTTTCCCATCTTGGACATGTTCTAGTTGGCATTTGTCAATGTCCCTTTTCAACTGTGGTGCCCAGAACTTATTCCAAGTGACGTCTGCCCAGAGTGGTCCTAGGAAATTCCTTGATATGGACACAGTTAATGCAGCCTAGAATTGCACTGTGATGCTGCTGCGTCAGGCTATTGACTGATGTTGAAATTGTGGTTTACAAGACCCAAGATCCTTCTCATATGTGCTGCTGTCAGGCCAGGTTTCCTCTTGTTCCATTCTTTCTGATTTCAGATCAATAATTTCTTAAACTCAGTTCATTCCACCCTTTTTTGAAAAGTTGTTATTGCTTAATTAGTGGAAAAGTTTTGAGCAGAAGATAAACCTCCCATAATTTTATTCCCCTTCCTAAAACTGCTGCTTGTAAACAACTGCCCGCTGTCTACTTTTGAGATGATTCTGTATTAAAGAGCAATTTTTAACCTGGATCAGGCAACTATATTGTGGCTTCATTCATCTGTGGATATTTTTTCCTGTTTCTCTCTCTCTCTCTCTCTCTCTCTCTCTCTCAATCTCTCTCTCTCTCTCTCTCTCTTTTTTTCCCAAAGAAAGCCATTAAGAGGAACAGAATTTATCCAGCGTATCAACAAAATTTAGATTAACCTTTCGAAAACACAGTTACTGAGCCCTTGTAACCAAGCAATGAATGTACTTAACCATTAGAGCTGGAAGATCTAAAGTACTTAAACCAATTAATGAAAATAAAATCCATCTATTAAATGTAGCATTTATGCCTCTTTTTTAGCATGCTCACTGAAAGCAGCGAGGCAGAAGAAAACTAAACTAATAAATTCTCAACATACCAACTATAGAATGACTTGGTTGGAAGGGAAAGTGAGTTAAACTGGCCCAGAACTTGAAAGATCCTTTCTTTTTATCTTCCTTCCTTCCTTGGACTCTAACTTACAGAATTCTTTAGCCACAAAAAAAAAAAAACCTGGAGAATTTGCACTCTTGTCTCCTGCATTAGAGATGATCCTCAAAAACTGGACACCCAGGTCCAGGTCCTGAGATCTGGCAACCCTAATTAATACATTTTCAGAAATGCTGGGAATTACCCCAGTGACTGAGAACTGGGATTTGAATAAGTCAAACATTAATCCAGTTCAGTTATGGACTAAGTGAGCCACATCTGAGTCCCATGGCTGTTGTATGGCCCCCAGTACCTTCTCCATCCCGGAACCACCCTTTTTTGGGCCAAAAAAGTGTTAATTGCTCTCTTGAAAGCTTTAGTTTTTTAACATATATTCCAGTCTTCTTCTGCACTGTTTATTTTTTTAAAGCATTAAAACCAGAGATCTACATGTGGCTGTTTTAAAATTCCAAGACACGCTGGAAGAATTTTTCCCTTCACTTCTTCCTTTTTAATTTTATAAAAATGAGTTATAGCATTATAGTGTATCACTGAATGTATACTTTTGTACTTTAACTCTTCCCCCTCCCTCTTTAATTCAGGGAGGAAAAATATTGCCCTTCAAACCATAGGGTCACTTCAGCAAATTGTGCCCCCACTAAAAAAAAAAAAAACAAACTCTTGGAGGAACCCTCTCTCAGATCCCAGAAATTTCTGCAAACAGCTCCCTACTGTTGGAATGGAACAAGTAGACATGGAGGCAATAAGAACTGGCAAAACCTGGAAAGTCCAAGGAGTCATATTGTGAGAACATGCACTTCCTTAGCCCAGTTTGGAAGAGCTCCAGTAAAGGTACTAAAAATGTACCAGACGAGGGGCCCTGCACAATTATTTCACACCGCACAGTTGTAACAGCATGATTCCGTTATAGAATGATGGGATTTGCAGCTGACGAGGAACTAAAGATCTCTCACTGAAAGTACCCCGCCATAAATTGCAAATCCAGAGATTCCATAGCTTGTTAGCATGGCAGTTAAAATGGAATCATAATGCTATAATGGTGTAGTGTGAAAGAGGTCCAGCTTTAAAAAAAGAAACAAAAAACCAATCTTGAAAGTACCCTGGGCTTCCAAAGTGATTCTGAAGCCTCAGAGCAGCCCACTTTCCAACATATCCTAATCTTGGTGGGCCCAATCTCCAATCCGTGCCTCATCCGAGGCAATTCCATGACCCTTATTCCCAATGAATATTCCAAGGAAAACAACCATGGTGGTTTTTTCCAAGATGCATTTTTTTAAAAACAATGCATGTTTCCATCTCCTCTGCATACCAGAAACAGGTAGAAAGCAACAAGGCACCTGTCTTTCTACGAAGTGGATAGATGTGCAATTTTTTTCATCTCTCTCTCTCCCTTTGCCTGCGTCAGAAATGAACAACTGCAGGAATGGTGGGAGCCATTTACCCTTCCACTCCCCACCTCCCATGGGCTCTGCCTGTAATTCTGCCTGATTTGGGGCTTGTTGTTTTTGTTTTCATGGGGTTCTTGAGGTGGTGGGGGTGACGCCTGGAAGGAAGTAAACTCATGCATTTCCAGTAAGTTTTGCATACTGTTGGCCAATTTTTGGGAGAAAAATCCCTAAAAATGGATGCTTTTTTTTTTTAAATCAAGATCCAAGGGTCTTCAGGGACTGCACAATTAAAAAAAAAAAGAAAACCATCCTGAGCAATGATTTCTGTTTCCACCAAAAGTTGATATCGCACAAGGTCTGATGCACTCTGCTCAGTCCGAATAGCCACTGTTGCTACAGCGTATACCTTTGCTTTCTCTGTGTGTGTATCTACAGGAAGCCCACAAGCAGGAAATGAGGGCAATATAAGCTCTCCTGTTCTCACTGCCCAGCAACAGACAATTCAGAATCAAACAAGCCATAGGATGTTATGACGTTAATTGTGTGAAAGCAATTAACCGGCACGTTTCTGGGTTATGTAAGCACCACCAGCAGCAGCAGCTGCTATGGGGTGCCCTGAGTAACCCCAACATCGCAAAGGGCAGAGAGGGGAAAAATATAAATCCTTCCCTCTCTCCGTTCTGTGACTTTTTCTTGGTCTCTCTGGGTCTGCTATCTGGGGCCATTAGGAGTGTCTCTTGACATGCAAAGAGCAGCTTCACGGGTACATGCATTGCTGCATTTATTTAACCTAATACCTGCCGATATTTCACAGACATAAAGTGAGACTCATGTGGCCAAGCAGAGTGTCATCAAGATGGCAAAAGTTAATAAAGAAGAAGAGCATTTGGTGGTTTGCTTTTGCCAGAGTCTACTGGGAAGGGCAAGATTCCACCCTCTGCTCTCTTCTAAGTTGAGTGCAAACTACTTTTGCACTTGGAACTCAATTTGCAGCCACTGGCATAAGATTAAGGACAAAGTGGGGAAAGTGGGAGGAGGAGAGAGATCCTGGGACAATTTAAAAACAATAACAATCACTTGTTATTGTTTCTGCTGAATCAGGACAGATGGAGGGTAAGACGTACAGTTACTCTGCAAAAAGAGTGAAGTTAGGTCTAGTTAAGCTACAATCCCAATGTAACTTAGAGTCAAACTACTTTGTTCGTTTGTTTAGTTTTTGGTAGAGGTGCCACCCCAAGGACAAGACAGCTATTTGTCATCACACATGCTTTTCCTCACCAAAGTATCTTGTGTTTAGCATGCATTGTGTTGAAATCAGTCACTGGAAACTGCACAGAAATTGAATTTGTAGATTTGATTGTTGAGGCACGTATCTCTTGTAGGAGGCATGATGGATTAACTGTGGGAAATATGCATTCTCTTTAACATCAAGTTTGACTTAGTTATTACAGAAAGGAATTAATTACAAGTAATAGTTGTGGCTAAGGACTTCTGAGTTCTGTACATTGGCAGCTGGGTTTGAAACCTTATTTTAATTCTTCCAAACTTCCCTGGGTGGCACTACCTTATGTAGTCCTTGGTATGATGTATCATGGCCATTTCTAGCCACATTTGGAGTGTTTTCCTCTTACTAAGAAAGCCTGAGTGGGACCATCCGTTTACAAGGGGGGCCAGCAAAAGGCTTTTCCCCCAGTACTCCCTCAAAGCTGGAACTAACCTTGGGTTAATGTGCCCATCTACAACCAATTTACAACCTGACCAACTCTTGAGAAAGATTTATTTTATCTCTTGATTGGTAAAATACATCTGAAATCTTGCATATTGAAGGCTTGGGGATAGGTAGGTAGAGTGATCCATCAGTCAATAAAGCAAGATTCTCTCTTGCTCTCCTCAGGTGTTGTATCATCTTCATAAAAAGGTGAAGAATATTTCCAGAAAATCAGAACGATCAAAAAGAAAGGTATGTAACAACTTGTTCTGTGTTTGGGCTCCGCTGCATTTGTTTTAATTTGTAAGCCATCTTGAGGCCCGGGGTCCATTCACACTACAGAATTCTAGCACTACTATTCCACTTTAACAGTTATTTTTTCCCCATCCTGTAGAATCCTGGAACTTGATATTTGTTCAGAGGCACAGGCTGAGAATCTTATGTGCCTCTCCCCAAACTGCCAGTCCCAGAATTCCATGGCAGTTAAAGTGGAATAATAGCACTATAATTCTGTGGTGTGAATGGGTCCCTGGTTTTATGGGGAAAGCCTGGGTCTGCATCTGTCTTAGGGTTGCCAAGTTGTCAAAAATGCTGTAAGGGACAGCAAAAGTTCATGGCATGGAGGGCTGATAATCAGGAAGTAGTTATTATAAGTTCATGATCTACATAAATATCATAGGAAAGTGTTGATGCCCATTTACCTTGTCATGTGGTCTCTAAAATTAACATATTGTCAACATTCATAAATTACATGATACAGACATTTATATTTTTATGAAGGGTCTACACCCAAAAATATAGACAGAGGGTTTTTTGGGGGGAGGATCTTATTCAATCTATACAAAAATAAAACACCTTCCAACTCCCAAACAGCAGACGTCTCTTGGAATAAGGGCCACCTGCCAATCCTAATCTATCAGGAACAGCCAATCACTCTAGAATATTGGGGTGCTAAGTGGTTCAGAAAAGCAAGAAAAAGATTGCTTGTACCACAGATAAAGTATATCTGATAGAATAGAACTCTAAAATCATACAGGTTGGTTAGACTTAGGTTTGATCAACAGCTTGGGGCTGCCTAGCCTTTTGTTGTCAGCTGAACAACCATCTACCGTCTACTTCCACGTAGTGTGGTATGAAACAATAATGTTATTACTATTGGACTGCAGTAATTGGGTGTCTCTCCATGCAAGTGTTTTGAGGCTGACCTTTTTAAGCTGAAGCTTCTGTGACATTTCGTTGGCAGTATTGCAACTGCCTTGTAAATGCTAGAAATATATTGCAATACAAGTAAATTAAGCTTCACGAAAACGTAAGATCTGGCTGTCTTGAAAAGGTCCTCAGGATTCATCTGACATGGGGCATAACCTCCCACATTTCACAGATGGAAGACTGACATGTAAGCAACCTCAGAGTGTGATCACGATGGAAAAAGGGCACAAAAGCTCCAGCATGGCATGGTGGTCTGAGCAGTAGTCTTTGATCCTGGAGACCAGGGGTTTGATTCCTTGCTCAGCCACGGAAATCCACTGGGTGACCTTGGGCACATCACACACTCTCAGCCCCTGAAAAAAACATGATAGGGCTAACTTAGGTTTACCATAACTTGGAAACAATTTTAAGGAACGCAATACACACATATGCTGGGAGAGGTTGCAGCAGTTTGCTTTTGCCTGAGCCTACTGTGAAGGACAAGACGCTAGCACACACACACACACATGGCAGGGAGCTTAGAGAACTTAGCGACCTGACTGTAGGAGAACTAGCATCCCCATATGTCTTGGAACAAAACTCCCATCAGCCACAGCTCTCTTAGCCAGTGCTCAAGCATGATATGAATTGTAGTCCAAAGCCTTTGGAGAGTGCCCAGTTGGAGACATCCGAGCTAACATCACAATCCTGTGCATTTCTACACAGAAACAAGCCCCATTGTGTTCAGTGGGGTTTATTCCCAATTAAATGGATATTAGACTGCAGCCTAAGGAACCTGGTAACACAAGAATTTGCTTGGAATTCTTTGGTTATGGTAAATTTCTGTTCATTTCTTGGAAGTCCCAGGAGCCTCTATGTGCTGATAGCATCATTACACAGTTTACACACTAAGTGGCGCTGGAGTTGTGCGTATCTGCATGGTGTCAAGCATTTCCTGTGTCTGATCTGTTCTTAGGAGGGCAATGGTGTCATCATCGGTCCTCATTATGGTAATCTTTACAGTAACATCACCCAAAAGTCCAAAAATATAGGCAGCTGTGTTAATCTATTTATTCCCCACAAGATCCTAATGGTTTTCATCTCTGCCAGGAGCAGGGCTTTTTTTTTTTAACTAATGAGTCTTGCCCACTCAACATCAATCTGCCCCAAAATACTTTGGATTCCAACAAGGATAGCTCATAGCAATATTTTGTTGGTGGGAAAACGCATTTCCCCTCCAGTTACTCTGGGGATTGCAACTGAGAAGAAGAAGGAATCCAAAGGAGGGTTGACAGAAACAATCATAGTCCTTTTTTTAAAAAAAATGTACTGTTATTATAAAACAACATAGAACACATGTTGGCCTTATGAGACCTGGTGCCAGAAGACAAGGCAATAACATTCTTATCTTGATTGCTGAGTGGTATGGCAGCTTGCTGTTCCCTGAAATTCTCTTCACAAGGAATATTGATTTTCATAGCTACTTGAATGTAACCCCTGGACTTTTAATTGGATCTTTGAGCCCAGAGACCTCCATTAGCAGCTCTTGTTAGAATATGGATTTGTTCTACTGATAGTTGCTCTCAAGTATGAAAGTTAAGATCCATGAAGCTATATTACACAATCTAGCGACAACGACAACAAAGAACAGCTGCTGGGAGATCAGGCCCTCCTAAGGAAACATGTCCTTAGCATCTTTCCAAAGATGCCCATCCCGTTCTTATCCCACGGTGATGATTTCAAATTATATCCTATCCTTTCTTAATAAGACTTCACTCAGCATGAACACAGACCCAGCTGGCTGGGGGGATTCTGAGAGCTGCAGTAGCATTTTCAAGCTGTACCCTCAGCACAGTGTATGTAACAATGGAAATCACAAATATCCCTAGAATATTCCTGCTTTCATCCCTGTTGTGTTGGAGAGATGCTATGCGGTAGCTTTTTTTGCCACAAGCCCAATGTTTTGCATATGTTTCCCATCACTGGATAAAGGGTACAAAAAACCTTTGAAAGGAGAACTAAAATGATTAGTATGAACTATGATCCCATGGATGTGCAGATCTTACTCTTTGGAGTCTCCGGGCTGACAGCCACTGTTAAAAAGAATGATTTGTTCTTGCAAGGCAATCTTATGCAGCTCATATCACTAGGCAACTATGAAAGCGGCATATAATTAACACAATTTACTCCCGTCTGTCCTGAATCTGAAATCAGTTTTCCATTTGAGCTACTTTCTGCTGAGATACTGTACCTTGCTTTGTCCTCCCTGGTCATTAGCTTTTCAGCTTCTGTTCCTGCCATAATACATCCTGCAACATAGCAATTACAGATTTTACCATGTATTATTTTGATGTAGGTGAGAGTATGTGATGCGGGGCTGGAGGAGAGAGAAAGAACGAGCATTCTGCACAGTTCTGGCCACACATTAGGGCAGCCTTGCTCTATCTGGCCCCTTTCAATTGTACTGGATTACAATGACAATATTACAAATCCATACTGATTGACACGAATGAATTGTAGGGTATTATTCCAACAGACAAAATATTCAAGCAAGCACAAGTCAAGTAAAAGAGACAAATATGCTTCTGAAAGACTGGTGGCCATGTATATAGGGAACACAACACAACCCAAACCTATGCAAACATATATACACAAGACAGTATGTGCATAGTGGTTGTTTTAGTGTTTATATCAATGGTTATTCCAATATACTATAAATATTTATACAGAGTAAGCTGAGGCAGAATGGGAACATTGTTTTAGGACTCTAAGAAGTCTAAGTATCAGTATAAAAAACTATGAAAACCATGCTGCAGTGCAACTCCAAATGAACTGAACACATGTGAAAACCACCTTAATATTTTCCACTGTTTGTAGTGAAAGTCATGTAGATCCCTATGCATGTATTTGTAATTTCAGAATATTGTTTCATAACAGCAAAACTTCAGATGTTGGGTTTGTCTCCATTGTATACAAAAGTTCTTAGCAATTCTGTATAACAACCAAACAACATTTTCTCTACGTCATTCTTAAAGTCTACGTGTTTTCCTCCTCTCCCCTCTAGACAGCCCAGACGGTGCTCCTTGTGGTTGCCGTGTTCCTCATCTCCTGGCTCCCACACCACGTCATCACCATGTGGGCAGAGTTTGGGCAGTTTCCACTTACCAATGCCTCCTTCACCTTTCGCATCATCTCTCACTGCTTAGCCTACGGGAACTCGTGCATCAACCCCATCATCTACGCTTTCCTGTCGGAGAATTTCCGGAAGGCCTGCAGGCAAGTCTTCACATGCAAGTTCCTCCTTCAGCCAGCCCCTGCAGAGAAGCTGGTGAGGATCCGCATGGAGAACTTTTCTACCACTCACTCAACGACCAATGTCTGAAAACAAAACTGGAAATCGAAAGTCCTATAGAGGAAAAAAAGGAGGCAGAAACAGGAGGATGCAAAAGTGCGGGGAAATGCACACCTCGTGCAGAAATGAATTCACCTAGGAGAAGGAAGGTTGATCCAAGCATCCCATTAGTCATGTTAATGGCAGCCATGCAAGCAATCCATTCCTCATTGCCATCATTGAGGCCACTCTGCACAGCCGGTCCAGTTGTGACTTAAAACGAAACAGCACTGTCTGATATTTCCAACATTGTACAAAAGGAAGGCCATCTAAGTTGCTTGCGATAGGCCAAGATGCACCTGCACGTGTTTATCACTATTACATTTTATGAAAAGATACCTCCATGTATCAAATAAGGCTGTTTTGTAGGGACTGAGAACTTAAAAGTGATGATAGAGGAGGCACAGGCAAAAGAATGTCTCTTAAAACTGCTGCTGTGGCTCAAGAGCACTAAAGACCTACTATTATCTCTACAGACCTGCTCTCAGTTGTGAATGGTGTTCTCACTTGCATCATTGGCCTTGGGGCTGAATTTTGCCAGTATTAAGAAAAATAGCTGCACCAAGACTGAGTTGAATTATTCATGTTTGCATAGTTTCTCTTATTTTGTATAATTTATTCTGCATGTTTAGCTAATCTGTACAATTCTAATTTGAGTAGTTATGGGAAGGAGCTACACAGGGCAATGAAACCACACTCTCACATCCTGGAAATCTGTTTCAATTGCTTCTTTAGTATCTGACATTTTAGCAGTCAGTGCCAAAAGACTACTTTTAAACGTATTGATAACCGCTAAGGATAGCTTAACTATTTTTTTCTGGGGAAAAAAAATCCACTGATTTGCAAGAAGCAGAATTGTGCTGTCAATCCCTCCTTCTATATATACCCTGTATCTCACAGAGTCTAGTTGTCCAATTCCTGTATGCAGTTTATAGCAGTATATCAGCAGCAGTATCATGCCCCTCTCCCAGGACACAGACAGAACTCTTCTCAACAGCCACAACCCAGGGACATGAGAGGGAAAATTCTTATGGCAGGTGGAAAAGGGAGAGTCCAGTAGTCTGACAGTGATTATATAAAATGGACACATTAATTAGGCCAACAACAGTGGAAGATCAGAATGTGAGGCCAGAATGGGAGGAAGTTGTTGCAGCCAACAGCTCTTGTTGGTGGAAGGAGCCCAGCTTACATTTGGATTCCTTGCTCATGCTCCTAGAACCCTTGACCTTCACCTCATCTATGGATTTTGCCACCAGACTGTCTCTCTGGAAAATGATGACCAGTGATTTGCTAGCAAACTAAGACAGGCTTTGCTCACCAGCTAGTGATAACAGGCTAATCAGACAGCTGTAAGCATTGGCTGGTGGCTGGCACAGCAGAGCTAGCACATGCATGTGCATATGTGAAAACAGTTGCCCGTATGCTTCTGTCTGAACTACCCTACTACCAACATGTACGTTAATCATAGGGGTCATTCAGATCTGAAACCTAGAAATGTAGAGTTGGAAGAGACCACAGGGGCCATCCAGTCCAACCCCCTGCCATGCAGGAACACATAGAATCATAGAAATGTAGAGTTAGTGTAATACATGACTAGCAAGTCATTCCAAACCTGAGTTAAAATCATTTGATGTGAAACTTAATAGGTGGCCTTGAGCCAGTTTCAGCTTCCCTCTTTTGCTGCCTAACCTACCTCACAGGGTTGGTGTGAGGATAAAATGGGAGGCCCACACATAGGACTGGGGGACTCTTTTTCTTTTAAAGGCAGGTAACAGAATTTGTGTGGATAAGTAGTACCCCACCACCACTGCTCAGGATTTTACTGCCCTGTCTTGCTACATGTATTAAGGAAAGCTGGCCCAAAGTGTGCATGTATATATACAGAGAATAATTCCATCTATTTTTTGATGTTCAGTTTCTGAGTATTTATAATTTGTAACCTCACCCAGGCACAAGAGGGAGGAATCATTAGGCTTGGTGTACATCCAGGCAGTGAAGAAAATCTTTAACAAGGGAGGAGACCCTCTTACCAACAGCTGAATAGGGGCCTCAGTGTGCTCAATGACCTCAGAATGTAGACTGTTCGGACAGTGGGAGAGAAATGCCAAATCCTAAACAAATGCTCTGTTCTGCAACATTTTGTTGCAGGTGCTTTTGTGATAAATAGAATGGGAACAGAAGCAGTACAGATAAAAGTACATGAAGACAAGAGACTGGCAATTACACACATTCATGCTTTACTTCCAGCAGGGAGAGAGGACTAAGGAAAGCTTTAAAAGCGGTTTGATTGCAGTGATGATCTGGGTTTCTGCTCAAAGGCACAGACTGCTTGCAAGCCACATGGTTGCTTAGTGTTCTTGTTTGATCATGGCTTTTGCCTACTGCCAAAACCCACACTGGTGTATGATCCAAACTATTAGTTTAGAAGTCAATAGCTTTGTTATCGTTGTATCACAGTGATTCATAATCTGGGGTTCTGGGACCCCTGGGTATCTGCAGAGCCCTCACAAGGGGCTCCACAAAGCCCTGCTGCCAGAGACCAACAGCTACTGCAGCACTAGGGACTTGCCAAAAGTCACCCAGTGTCTGAGCAGGGATTGGAATCCTAGCTTCCAGAAGCCTTAAATAAATATTCGAATATTTAAATCTTGAGTTAAGTCTTGGGGGCACCTGGCAACAAATTATACTTACAGGGGATCCCCGGTAAAGAAAAGGTTAGGAACCACTGCTGTATCATGCTGTTGTTTTAAACACAAGAAGTGCTGCACTGATTCATCTGTGATTGAAAGAGATGTTTTATGTTTTCTTTGTCTTTGTATTTCAGAAAAAGCCACATTAAAACATTCTACAGCTCAGCTTTGATCAGTCCAAATATTATTAATTCTACAGCTAACACAACCAAAGCCAGATCAAAACTTTTTAACTAATCAGTGCAATTAGTAACACTAGCTGCAAGTTTTTGACTTACATAAACTTATACTTCTTCAGCCACTGGTGTATCATATGGTCATGATGACATTAATGGCTGCATTCAAGTCTTTAGAAAAAAAGAGCAGAAAAAAGGGCACCTATTAAACAAGGTGTGACTTTTTGTGAACACTGAACAGCCTTTCTACTCTTACTTCAACTTCTAAAGAGCTCTCATTTTCAGCTTATATGGATAACACTTCATTGGATTTTTCATCAACTTGATGTTTCAGTCCCTCACATGGAAAAAGGGAAGGGGGAAAAATCGTAGTGGCACACACCTGACATCTGATACACACCTGACATCATATTGTGAACTCAGTTCACAAGTGTGATGAAAGAAAGAAAAAATCGAACACTCTTCTGAGAACTTAAGCTTCTGCCTCTCGAAGAATAAAGATGTACTTCAGGTGTTGAAGAGATGCATTCTTCATGGTGCTGCTCTCTTTCTGACTTTGGATCCAACAGTGTGTATCCTCGGGCAATACACATACATATCTAGGGCAAGCTCATCTCTCACTACTGCCTCTCGCACCCAAGGAAGGAGAGGTCCAAGAGAGTACAGGGCTATAATTATGAACCACCAATTTCCTTGACCTGGTTTGGGCTGTTGGTGCTCATTCTGCACCCCATGCCCTGGCCCGCTTCCAACACTCAAACATTTTGATATTTGTGATTTTTCCACTTTTGCAAGGGTCCTCCACTCCTAACCCTAGCAAATGTGGAAGGTCAACTGTATTTTAAAAACCTACTCTTGCTGCTTCTTAATATGGGAAATGGTGGCAAACAAAGACAGCAAGATTTAAAATGCTCTGAGAAGCATGAACAAAATTATAGAGATAGCTATTAAACCATATGTGCTCAACATACACTTTTGGATGAGTAAAACATTCAACTAAAGGGGTTATTTAAAGAAAAAAACTTTTTTATATAACACTTTGAAGAGTAAAGTATTGAAACCTCTTAACAGAGCATTCCACAAAGTGGGTGCGACCAATGATGTCAGGCAGCCTATGTAACTTCCTTTAAATGAGGAATCTGTAGTAGTGCCTTCATATAGTAGATAACCCCAAATGCACATAGTGCGGAGCATAATGAAAGAAGACAGTCCTTATGCACCCAGGTCTCAAGCCATGTAGGGTTTTAAAGGTTAACCCCAGCACCATGGATTGGGTTCAGGCATATAACAGGGGCTAGTGCAGCACAATTAAACACCAACAACACCAGACTCAAAATACCTTGATGTCACCAACTGTAACTTTGGTTTGACTTTCATTGCATTTTTCACCAACTGCAGTTTCTGAAATGCTTTTCAGGGACTGAACTCAGAATATTTTGCATTTGAAACAGGTGCTCTACCATGGAGCTGCATTTTCTTTCTCAAGAAAAGTGTTAAGGCAGAGAGAATTAAGAAGGCAGTGTTCAGAGTTCTGTGCCAAAATTTTCTAGCTCTCTGAGAGTGGTTTGTGAAAAGATCTGCAGAAAATCTAACCTTTTTTGAAATTCCTTTACGGATTTTTTTTATGGTTAAAATGATTAGGGACTCATGGACAATGTGCCCTTACTCCCTCATACAGAATGCATGTGATCTGATTCTAGGAAACAGCAACCTACATTTAAAAGAAAACTTCAAAATTCCATATCAAGAGCCATTTTTGTTTCTGACTTTATTTACTACAAGTTGTTTTGTTTTTTTACTGAACATTGGCTGTAATGTTCATTTGGTCAGCAAAAACATACAAAATGAAGAGGCCCAGAATTACTTTTGTTTAGACAAGGCCTCCTTAACAACTGGTTCCAACCCAGGCAATCGAGTCCTTTTGCGAGCTGCAGTTTCTATTTTCCGGACAAGGTCCACATCCCACCTGTGAGTTACAAAACTGACTGCAGTCCCAGGGAACTTGCTGCCCGTGCGGCCGACTCGCCCAACCCGATGCAAATAATCATGTAAGGTTGGTGGGAAATCATAGTTGATCACTAGCTCCACGTGAGTGGTGTCCAGTCCCCGAGAAGCTATATCAGTGCACACCAAGATATCAGACTGGCCTTTCTGGAAAGCTTGAAAGATGCCGGCTCTCATATCTGCTTGCATTTGGCCTTGTAAGCGTAGATGTTTTATCTTGTGGTCATCCAAAATGTAACCAAGCCAGTTGACCGTGCTTGCAGTGTTGCAGAAAACAAGGACCGCTCCAGATGAGGGCCCACGATCTTTGATGAGCTGCAGCAGCTCCGTCACTTTGTCGCTGCCTTTCAGGCGCACGAATTTTTGCTCCACGTGAGGCTGGAGACAATGCAAACTACAGCCGGTCAATACGCTGAAACTGCCCAGGTCGGTAACTTCACTCAGCAGATCGCTCAGCCCCTTCGGGAGAGTAGCTCCCACGGCCACCACTTGGGTTTTGGGATCCCACCTGTCACTGGCTTCCTTCCGACTGGCGGCCAGCGGGGCCTGCTGAAGCAGGTCCTCCACCAGGTCTACGAACGTGGGGTCCAGCAACGTGTCCACTTCATCCAACACCAGGTAGAGCAGCTCCTCTAAGGACAAGATCCGCCTCCGCAGGGCCTTGCACAGCGCGCCGGGCGTGGCCACGAGCAGGTCAAGGGGGACGTCGCGGATCTTCCGCCGGACGCCGCCGATTCCCCGGCCGCCCCCGACCTCCCTGACCTCCAAGCCCAGCGGGGCGCAGAGCTGCGCGGCCACGCTCCGCACCTGCCCGGCCAGCTCCCGGGAAGGCAGCACCACCAGGGCGCGGGGGAAGGCGACCGAACCGAGCCTGTGGGGCAGGTGCTTGGACCCCAGGAGCCGCTGTATCAGGGGGAGCAGGTAGGCGAGGGTCTTGCCGCTGCCGGTCTCTGCGGCGCAGAGCGCGTTGGAGCCCCTCAGCAGGGCAGGGAGGGCCCGCCGCTGCACCGGGGTGGGCTGGGAGATGCCCAGGGCCTCTGGCAGGAGGGAGGCCAGCCGAGGCTCCAGCCCCAGGGCCAGGAAGGAGGAGGGGGCGGCGCCGGGGCCCCTCCCCGCAGGGGGCTCCTCCTGCCTCCGTTCCAGCTGGAAATAATCCCCCCGGGAGAGGCGGTGCTTCCAGCCGTCCGAGACCAGGCGAGGCCTCTCCCAGCGCCCCACCGTCAGCCGGGCGGCCTGGCTCAGCTCCCTCCGCCGGCTCCGCAGCAGCAGCCTCCCTCCGCGGGGAGGCCCGGCCCCGGCCCCGGCCCCGGCCCCGGCCCGGCCCTCGGCTCGCTCCAGCCGGAGCCGCCACGCGTGGGGGAGCCGCACCACCCCTCCGGCCTCCGGGGCCTCCTTCGCGGGCGGCGGCGGCGGCGGGGCCTCTCCCGAGCTCCAGCGGCGCCCGGGCAGCGGCGGCAGCAGCCACGGGGAAAACCAGCCCCGAGCGCCGGCCGACGCGGCCTGCCGGGCCCCGCGGAGGGACAGCGCCATGAGCCGCAGCCAGGCAACGGAGGCGCGAGAGAGAGGGACGCGACAGAAGAAACCGCAGCGGCGCGCTTGCTGATGACGTCTTAAACCCGCGCAACCCGCCTTCCACGGCCGTAGAAAGCTCAAACGTCATTTCTCTGCGTCAACCCTCTTAAAGGCCATAGAGAATGAAAAAATTAGAGTGACGCTTCCAGGTTTCAATGGATATCAGCTGGGAACGGTTGAGTCCTATACAGAATTGAGGGAGCTCTCTTGTTTTCACTGCAGAGGCTCTCAGGCAGAAGTGGTAGACAACCCCCCCTTTTTCCCCCAGCTCGGCTTTACTTTAGGCCCTTTCTGCACTACACTGCTCTAGCGCTATGATTCCCCTTTCAACCTCCTGTGGAATCCTGGGGTTTGCAGTTGAGGGAGGGGCCCTTAGAATTCTCAGTCGGAGAACTCTTGGGCCTCAGGAAACTTCTCAGTGAGGCTGAGAGAGTGTCTCTCATCTAAATCACTGGAAACGTGACTTTTTGTGAGGGCAAAACCCCTCTGAGCGAATCTTATCGAGAAAACCCCATAAGAAACGACGTAGCACGTAGGCACGCAAACAACATAAACCACACCTGGCAAAAAAAAAAAAAAGGCGAGGGTCAGAAACAGTCGTTAGGTCTCTATAATTTTTATCTCTAGCAATGAAAAAAGAGGCGGTGACAGGAGAGGGGGGACGTGCGCTGCGCGGTGACGTCACGGGGAGCCTCTTGTCGCGGGAGGACGCATGCGCCGGAGGGTCTGGACGAGGCAAGTGGGGAGCCTGGCTGGAAGGGGAGAGAGGGAGGCAGGAGCGAGCCGGGTAAGTGAAGCCACCCCTCGCCCTCTTCCTTCTTCCAGCCTCCCCTTCCTGGCTGGCTGGCGTTTTGGGGGCTGAGACTCAGTGCCTCTCCCTGCGGTGTCTCCATGGAGGCAGCTGGCCGGGCTGGTTGGGGGATGCTGGGTGTTGCAGTCCCTGTTACTCCCAGCTCTGGAGTAATGGTACTGATTGGGATTTCTAGTTCTCATATGGCCATGCAGAAGAGGGGGTTTCAGCCGGCCTGGCTTGCTACCTGGTTGCCTGGCAGGCTCCCCCTGCTAAAATTAATAATAATTATTAATTAATTAATTAATTAATACTTAATAGTAATAATAATAATAATTAATATCCCACCTCTCCCGATGGATCGGGGCGGTACCACAACAGTATATCAAATACATTAAAAGCAATTAAAACATAACCCATCCTCCCCACCCACCAACCCATCTAAACCCCCCTAAAATACATTAAATTGTCTCTTTTGCACAATCCTTAAGGGTACAGGAGCCCCCTCCAGTTTTCAGCCCCCTCTTAATTTTCAGTCTGGCAACCTTATTATAAATTTTTCCCTGCAGACAGTAGAAGGTCAGGGCTGGCTAACTAGCAGGTGATCGGGAAAAGAGAAGCTCTTGTCCTTTTGCAATGTACCATCAACACCATCATCCTTAAAAGGGAGGGGATCCGGCAGCCCCTTTAAGTCTGGTTTTATTTTAGCGTGCATTTTCATGGGTGGCAATAAAAGGGAGGGGATCCAGCAGCATCTTTAATTCTGGTTTTATTTCAGCATGCATTTTCATGGGTAGCAGTAAAAGGGAGGGGATCCGGCAGCCCCTTTAAGTCTGGTTTTATTTTAGCATGCATTTTCATGGGTGGCAATAAAAGGGAGGGGATCCGGCAGCCCCTTTAAGTCTAGTTTTATTTTAGCATGCATTTTCATGGGTAGCAGTAAAAGGGAGGGGATCCGGCAGCCCCTTTAAGTCTAGTTTTATTTTAGCATGCATTTTCATGGGTGGCAATAAAAGGGAGGGGATCCAGCAGCCCCTTTAAATCTAGTTTTATTTTAGCATGCATTTTCATGGGTAGCAGTAAAAGGGAGGGGATCCGGCAGCCCCTTTAAGTCTGGTTTTATTTTAGCGTGCATTTTCATGGGTGGCAATAAAAGGGAGGGGATCCAGCAGCATCTTTAATTCTGGTTTTATTTCAGCATGCATTTTCATGGGTAGCAATAAAAGGGAGGGGATCCGGCAGCCCCTTTAAGTCTAGTTTTATTTTAGCATGCATTTTCATGGGTGGCAATAAAAGGGAGGGGATCCGGCAGCCCCTTTAAATCTAGTTTTATTTTAGCATGCATTTTCATGGGTAGCAGTAAAAGGGAGGGGATCCGGCAGCCCCTTTAAGTCTGGTTTTATTTTAGCGTGCATTTTCATGGGTGGCAATAAAAGGGAGGGGATCCAGCAGCATCTTTAATTCTGGTTTTATTTCAGCATGCATTTTCATGGGTAGCAATAAAAGGGAGGGGATCCGGCAGCCCCTTTAAGTCTAGTTTTATTTTAGCATGCATTTTCATGGGTAGCAGTAAAAGGGAGGGGATCCGGCAGCCCCTTTAAATCTAGTTTTATTTTAGCATGCATTTTCATGGGTAGCAATAAAAGGGAGGGGATCCGGCAGCCCCTTTAAGTCTAGTTTTATTTTAGCATGCATTTTCATGGGTGGCAATAAAAGGGAGGGGATCCGGCAGCCCCTTTAAATCTAGTTTTATTTTAGCATGCATTTTCATGGGTAGCAGTAAAAGGGAGGGGATCCGGCAGCCCCTTTAAGTCTGGTTTTATTTTAGCGTGCATTTTCATGGGTGGCAATAAAAGGGAGGGGATCCAGCAGCATCTTTAATTCTGGTTTTATTTCAGCATGCATTTTCATGGGTAGCAATAAAAGGGAGGGGATCCGGCAGCCCCTTTAAGTCTAGTTTTATTTTAGCATGCATTTTCATGGGTGGCAATAAAAGGGAGGGGATCCGGCAGCCCCTTTAAATCTAGTTTTATTTTAGCATGCATTTTCATGGGTAGCAGTAAAAGGGAGGGGATCCGGCAGCCCCTTTAAGTCTGGTTTTATTTTAGCGTGCATTTTCATGGGTGGCAATAAAAGGGAGGGGATCCGGCAGCCCCTTTAAGTCTAGTTTTATTTTAGCATGCATTTTCATGGGTAGCAGTAAAAGGGAGGGGATCCGGCAGCCCCTTTAAATCTAGTTTTATTTTAGCATGCATTTTCATGGGTAGCAGTAAAAGGGAGGGGATCCAGCAGCCCCTTTAAATCTAGTTTTATTTTAGCATGCATTTTCATGGGTAGCAGTAAAAGGGAGGGGATCCGGCAGCCCCTTTAAATCTAGTTTTATTTTAGCATGCATTTTCATGGGTAGCAGTAAAAGGGAGGGGATCCGGCAGCCCCTTTAAATCTAATTTTATTTTAGCATGCATTTTCATGGGTAGCAGTAAAAGGGAGGGGATCCGGCAGCCCCTTTAAGTCTAGTTTTATTTTAGCATGCATTTTCATGGGTAGCAGTAAAAGGGAGGGGATCCGGCAGCCCCTTTAAATCTAGTTTTATTTTAGCATGCATTTTCATGGGTAGCAGTAAAAGGGAGGGGATCCGGCAGCCCCTTTAAATCTAGTTTTATTTTAGCATGCATTTTCATGGGTAGCAGTAAAAGGGAGGGGATCCGGCAGCCCCTTTAAATCTAGTTTTATTTTAGCATGCATTTTCATGGGTAGCAGTAAAAGGGAGGGGATCCGGCAGCCCCTTTAAGTCTGGTTTTATTTTAGCGTGCATTTTCATGGGTGGCAATAAAAGGGAGGGGATCCAGCAGCATCTTTAATTCTGGTTTTATTTCAGCATGCATTTTCATGGGTAGCAATAAAAGGGAGGGGATCCGGCAGCCCCTTTAAGTCTAGTTTTATTTTAGCATGCATTTTCATGGGTGGCAATAAAAGGGAGGGGATCCGGCAGCCCCTTTAAATCTAGTTTTATTTTAGCATGCATTTTCATGGGTAGCAGTAAAAGGGAGGGGATCCGGCAGCCCCTTTAAATCTAGTTTTATTTTAGCATGCATTTTCATGGGTAGCAGTAAAAGGGAGGGGATCCGGCAGCCCCTTTAAGTCTAGTTTTATTTTAGCATGCATTTTCATGGGTGGCAATAAAAGGGAGGGGATCCGGCAGCCCCTTTAAGTCTAGTTTTATTTTAGCATGCATTTTCATGGGTGGCAATAAAAGGGAGGGGATCCGGCAGCCCCTTTAAATCTAGTTTTATTTTAGCATGCATTTTCATGGGTAGCAGTAAAAGGGAGGGGATCCGGCAGCCCCTTTAAATCTAGTTTTATTTTAGCATGCATTTTCATGGGTAGCAGTAAAAGGGAGGGGATCCGGCAGCCCCTTTAAGTCTAGTTTTATTTTAGCATGCATTTTCATGGGTAGCAGTAAAAGGGAGGGGATCCGGCAGCCCCTTTAAATCTAGTTTTATTTTAGCATGCATTTTCATGGGTGGCAATAAAAGGGAGGGGATCCGGCAGCCCCTTTAAGTCTAGTTTTATTTTAGCATGCATTTTCATGGGTAGCAGTAAAAGGGAGGGGATCCGGCAGCCCCTTTAAGTCTGGTTTTATTTTAGCGTGCATTTTCATGGGTGGCAATAAAAGGGAGGGGATCCGGCAGCCCCTTTAAGTCTAGTTTTATTTTAGCATGCATTTTCATGGGTAGCAGTAAAAGGGAGGGGATCCGGCAGCCCCTTTAAGTCTGGTTTTATTTTAGCGTGCATTTTCATGGGTGGCAATAAAAGGGAGGGGATCCGGCAGCCCCTTTAAGTCTAGTTTTATTTTAGCATGCATTTTCATGGGTAGCAGTAAAAGGGAGGGGATTCGGCAACCCCTTTAAATCTAGTTTTATTTTAGCATGCATTTTCATGGGTAGCAGTAAAAGGGAGGGGATCCGGCAGCCCCTTTAAGTCTAGTTTTATTTTAGCATGCATTTTCATGGGTAGCAGTAAAAGGGAGGGGATCCGGCAGCCCCTTTAAGTCTAGTTTTATTTTAGCATGCATTTTCATGGGTAGCAATCAATTGCAAGATGCAACGTGAGAACAATATTAAAGGATAGGGTAGGATAGATTGATTTAAGGGATAGAACATAGTAGGATCCAGAAAGATGCAGAATCGCTAAATCTTCAGCTTCCTCAGGGTGGAAGAGACCATCTTGTCTGTATAGGCAAGTTTAGCCTCATCCTCTGAAGCTGCAACTTCTAAACCGGTATGGACTTTTCTCTTACATGCAAGAATTATTTGATGCTCCTTCTCCCGTGATGAGTTACTTGTGTTCATGAGGTCGCTGTTGGAAATGAGAAGACCAGAAATATGTTTGAAAGAGTCATAAAGGAAACAAAACCTAAACTGATCTACACAGCAGAAGAGAGATATGTGATAAAAATACCTGCTTACACAAATGAATCTGTTTCCAGTAACATATGATTGAAGCCAGCACAGTACCTTACTGTCACAGTGGATGCAGATAAAAGAAGACAGTTGGAAAATCAAAAGAATGAAATTAACAGGCGGTTACAGTTATTAGATAATTCCATGGCTGAACTATCTGAGAAACAAAAATGTCTGGATCACAGAGACAGTGAGCTCCGACAGCGGAAAAAGGAACTTCTGGAACGGAAAAACAAAAGGAATCAGTTGAAATCAAAATTAGCTAAATCTTCAGAATCATAATCATTGTTATCATCTTCATTTATATTCTTCCTTCACCTCCGTTCCCCAACTGTCACTAAGTATAACCCCTGCTGTCCCTCGGGAATGAAAATTCTCAAGGCAAGATGAACTGTATTAAGTCCGTTGCAGCAAAAGTAGAACCTTATGGCACCTTATTTGGGGTATATTTCTACAGAGATAAATTTGTCCCATTACTTGCATGAATTCTCCCTCCGCTGTGAATGTTTTTTGATTTTCGCAAGGATTCTCTGCCCTGAACCCTTGTGAAAGTCGAGGGGCCGCTGTGTATTTTATTACTGATTCTTTTGTTATTGTCGTTTCAGACAATCCAGATGACAGTGAACACAACTTCGCTCTGTTTCAGAAATAAAGCCATATTGGCTCCTATGGTGCGGGTTGGGACCCTACCAATGAGGCTGCTGGCTTTGGATTATGGAGCTGATATAGTTTACTGTGAGGTAGAGTGGCAAGAAAATATTTTCCTTTCTGTCAGAACCACTTTTGGTGGCTACAAAAATTCCATATGCTTTCTACATACAAAAATTTCCACATACGTTCCATATACCACCTAGGCACTCACAATTTCTGGTTAGTCCCAGGAATTCCTGGAAATCCTGGAACTTGCTGATAAATTCTCATGTTTCTCTGATTAATAAAATTGTGTTTAAGGAACCAAGTGTTCTCTCATTTGTTTTTGGTTTATCTCTGCTACCCTTAGCGTATGCAAATAGAAGAGAAGTAGAGGTATTTAAAAATGTTTTATTGAGTCAGCTGTACATTTATTTTCATCTAACATATATTTTTTTTTTACTAGGAACAAGTGATTTGGGTTTTCCAGAAGAAGCAGAACTGGAAATTTTCCATGAAAATTCTGGAATATTTTGTTTTTTAAAACACATTCAAAGCTTTTATGTGGAAATTATTTTATTATAATATTTGTAGTTATGTAAAGAGACTAGCATATACTTCTTAAATTTAACAAAAGATATGGCACCTAAAAGACACTATTTTTTTAGGCCACATATTTAAAGATAGCTGTAACTGATGTGTATTATAGTAACAGTTTAACTTTCTTCTGCTGAAGTATAACTTCAGCTTCACTCACTCTCTGTACTACTTGACAGTTCCATTTCAAGTTGAGAAAAATCTGACTCTGAACAATTGAATGTTCTGTTTCACTAAAGTATGGACGCAGGTCTGTGAGCTCAGAAAATTTAACACATTTTAGCTGCTTGTGGCTGAAAAGCTAGACATTTCATGAAGTAGACATAAATTTAGCAGTGTGCTCATTTGTTTGTTTGTTCCTCTGAGTGCTGGGATTTGTCTCCGTAGGGGAGTAACTAGAAATGAATATCCAATATTTAACACATCTAAGATGATTGGTTGAAGTACAGCTGTCAAAACAAATATGGATGAGTGTTATTGTGTTCAAGTCATTGCTGACTTATGGCCTCCCTAAGGGAAGCCTATGACAGGGTTTTCTTGGCAAGATTTGTTCAGAGGAAGTTTGCTATGGGTTTCCTTTGTGGCTGAGAAAGTGTGACTTGCCCAAGGTCACCTAGTCAGTTTCCAGGGCTGAGTATGGATTTTAACCCTGGCCTCCCTCTGTCCTGGTTCAACAATCAAACCATTATTCCACACCAGCTCTTCATGAATAAGCTTAGGTATACATATACAGTATGGAAAAGTATGGAAAATTTTCTACTGAGAAGTATAGCATTGGAAATTTTTCCAGAAAATGTTCCATTGTGGAACATTTTCCACCCCACATCTCTATTAGGAACCACCATAAGTGTTATATTGTGATACATCAGAAGGTATGGAGAGGACTGGATTTGTGTGGATGCAGCAAAAGGCATAACACTGGCTGGTGGTTAAGCATCATTAAGAAATTGGGACACACTCTCAGGAACATGGACATTTTCTTTCCACCTTCCTTACTCTATCTATCAAAGTAGTGTCTGGTTCCTGGCAATGGGAACCAGAGAGAGCGGGCATGGTGTAATGTTGAGGGTTGGACCAGGACTCTTAGGACACCAGGATTCAAATCCAACCTCAGCTACGGAACTTACTGGCTGACATTAGGTAAGTCGCATTCCCTCACTCTTACAGGAAGGCAATAGGAAGCCTCCTGTAAATAAATCTTTCCAAGAAAAGACTGAGATAGGGTCAACGAAAGTTGGAGATGACTTGAAGGCACACAATTGTGACAATAGGAACCTAAGAGTTTAAGATTATGGTCTGTTCCCCTGTGATGGGACAAATGTGTTCATTTTTCCTTCTGCTGAGTTGTAGTTATGGAACCTGTAGCCTTTGAGATATTGATGGATTACTGCTCCATCAACCCCTCATCATTAGCCAAGCTGGCAGGAACTAATGATAACTGAAGTCTACCAACAACATCTGGAAGGTCACAAATTTTCCAATCATGTCCGTTCTGTCTGAAGCTCATTCTAGCGCAGTTCTTTAACTCTTAGTTGTTATTCTTTAGGAACTGATTGACATAAAGATGCTTCAGTGCAAGAGGATTATAAATGGCAAGTATCTGCTTACTTATTTTAAGCATTCGAATAACAAATCAGGTGAATTAGTTGGGCATTTTTCCTGTTTTATTTTTTTAAAGATGGTTCCTCATGTTAGCTAGAAGTTTTGCATTGCTGCATCTATTAAAAAATGCAATAGTGTGCTAAGATGAATATTAAGAATAAGTAACTATCTCTGCAACCACTGAACATCTTTGCAAATTCCTTGAATACTAGAAAATGTTCTACCGCAGGCCCTGTTTTGAAAACTCTGAAATCTTTTGGCTAAATGTTTGGTATATAACTGTAAATAACAGAAGAGAAATTTGGCTTTGAGTTAAATAAACCTGTGCAGTGAAATAAACTGGTGTATTAATGTCCCTTTCCTGTCCCTGAAGGATTGGGACTTCAAGTTATTCAAGTCCGATTCCATAGATTATTCAGTTTATTCTTTCTGAAATCTCATTGTGCCAAAATGCATTGTTATGTTAATCTGACAATACTGTGCCCAACAAATTGAACTGGAAAAACTGAAAATCTAACTTCCAATTTTTTAGAAAAGTATCTGTCGTCAGTACATTTTTATTCTGAAGGTCTTAGAATTGACAGCATCTGAGTGAAAATATGGATTGCTCTTGCAATGTGCTTACCTTAATGATTCGCTGTTTTGTTTCTCCAATCTGCAGAAGTGCTTGGAACTGTGGACTTTGTTGCTCCCAACGAGAGAGTTGTGTTTAGAACCTGTGAAAGGGAAAAAGACCGTGTTGTCTTTCAGATGGTAAGACATGTTTGGTTTCCTACCAAGAAAATAAGTTATGCATAAATGAGGGCAGGGGCTGCTAAAGCCAGATCCAGCAGATCAGCTTGCAGCTTCACTGGTGTAGAAGCAGAGTGGCTGTGAGACTTCGCAGAGAATCTCTGCTTGAACAGATGTCAGAGCACAGCCCTGTATTTGAAAGGTTGTTTGGTGCAAGTCCAGATCAGAGATTAAAAATCAAAAGAGACAGTAAAGGCTTTGAAATTTCCCACCAACAATTACTGCATAGTGGACTAAGCCATAGAATCACAGTCCAGCTTGTCATAGTCTTCCCCACTAGGGTGAGATGGATTGTTTTGCCATTTAAATTACAACAGCTTTTTCCAAATTTCTTTACAGATCAGCATATGTTCTTTTGTTTTTATGGAGCTGCAATTCTTGTTTTTTGACAAAGTTTAAAGGGCAACCCTGTGTAGAATGAGTTAGGGAAAGGAAATTGTTTAATAAGGTTTAGATAGGATGACAGATTATTCTGTTGCTGCAAAATGTTGCTTCCCATTGGCTTATGTATCTCTGTTCATATGGAGGGTTGTCATATTTATTTACTATAACTCTCCTAGCTATGCTCCAGTATTTTGTTTCTTCTAAAATTATATTTGCATTCATTGATCTGCCTGAGGAAGTGAGAGGTAAAGATAGAAAAGAATCATAGAGCTGAAGGAAACCACAAGGGCCCTCCAGTCCAACCTCTTTCTGCCATGCAAGAAGACACAATCAAAGCATTCCTGACAGATGGCCATCCAGCCTCTGTTTCAAAACCTTCAAAGAAGATGACTCCATCACAGACCTTCCTCCAACACAGAGGAGTTAAACCTAAAATAGGCCTCTAGCTTCTGGGTAGCTAATGGCAAATGCAACTGATGCAGAGCTTAAATGGGCCCCCACCTCAGCCGGAACTGGCAGACATTCAGGAGCTCCCCCTAAACCCTGCTGTCCTGTACAGCGTGTCAGCAGGAAAGAGAGCAGAGTCAGAAGAGCCAATGCCTCTTGCAGAATCATAGAATTGTAGAGTTGGAAGAGACCACAAGGGCCATGTGTTCCCCCTCCCATGCCATGTAAGAATACACCATCAAACCATTCTGAAGAGATGGCCATCCAATCTCTATTTAAAAACTTCCAGAAAAGGGGACTCCATCACACTCCAAGGCAGCATATTCTACTGTCAAACTGCTTTTACAGTCAGGAATTGTTTAGGTAGAATTTCTTTTCCTGTAGTTTGAAGCCATTACTCTGTATCCTAGTCTCCGGAGCAGCAGCAAACAAGCTTGCTCAATCGTACGTATGGTATGAAAATATATTCCAAAGATATGAACGTATTGTTTACACCTTTTCCTTCCTGTTTTCAGGGGACAGCAGATGCTGAGAGGGCCTTGGCAGTAGCCAAACTTGTGTAAGTGCACCCAGCTTCATTTATCTTATTTCTTCTTCCTTGGGGCCTACTGAAAATTTGCTTGGCATAACCTTTAGCAGTGAGCACAGTCTTGCCAAATACATTCACCAAAATTCATCAGGGGTAAACTGTAATCCACCTCCTATCAGTGTTCATATTTTTATTAAGCAAAACAGTAGATGAGTGGAGTACTATCTGTGATAAACTGTGATAATTTCTGGAGCAGCAGAAAGCAAGCTTGTTCTATCTTCTTCATGATATCTTGTTGGCCCTCTCCAAGCTAAACATGCCCATTTCCCTAGGTCATTTCTCCTAAAGTTTGTTTTCCAGACCTTTTATTATCTTGATTGCTCTCCTTTGGACATGTTCCAGTTTGTTGTTAACCTTGAATTGTGGTGCCCAGAACTGGGCCCAGTTTTATAGGTGAGGTCTGACCAGAGTAGAGTGACTCTATTCCTTGTCTCAATCAGTTGCTTCAAAGATGGTTGTAAACTTCTGTAGTAAATAAATAACATATCCACCATGTTGGCTACCCTGGTGTTCATTTTTGTGATTTTCTTTATTTCAGAGAGAATGACGTGGCTGGCATTGACGTCAACATGGGATGCCCCAAAGAATATTCCACTAAGGTAGGTTAGATTTTGTCGTTTATTTCTTTAGAGATCATGCATCTTGGGTTTATCTCTGTGGTTCTCCATCTTTATCCAGCACCGGGAGTTTGTTATATACTGTGGGCAAAGTGTGAAGTCTACAACTCCCATTACCCCAGTTAGCATAGTCAGTAGTGAGGGATGATCTTAACTGCCATCCATCATCGTCTGGAAGGCTGTACTGTGCCCATTCCTTGGGCACATAGAGTCCTTGAATTGGTTGACATCATTTGGTATCGTTCAATAGACATCATTTCAATTAATTGCCATTTCTTACCTTATTATAATGTTGCGCGACAACACGGATATACAGTCCTGTATGGTGCTATTTGTAACTTCTTCTGTATCATCAGCATATTTAAAAACTCCTTTCAAACTGAGTGGTGTCAAACCTCATTATCTACAACAAGGATGGTGAACCTTACGTTCTTATGTTTTGGCCTGCAATCCCCATCATCCCCACACAGCATGGCCAAAGGTAAGGGATTATGGGACCAGTAGCCCAAAACACCTGGAGGGCAAAAGGTTCCCCAACCTTGGTCCATGACATCATGGCCTCATATCACTGGCTCAGATAGTGATCTTGCAACATTCATATGATGTATGCAGTTATAAAATGTCATAGCAAAATGACTACAGTGTTCCAGATTCCAACAGGTGTTTTGACCAAGAGTAGAAATGAATGACATTGGTTAGCCACAATTTACTCAAGCCCTGTTTTTTTCAGTTTGGTATAGGCAAGAAGTGCATTGGATTTAGATTGGAACATAACAATTGTATTGTGTACCAAAGTTGCTGCTTTCTATTTGGGCTGAATGGCTGGGATACAGGGATAAACCTTTGAACTTAATGTGTAGTGATCAGTCATCTGTATGGCATGTTCTACCATTACAATGTAAAGTTCCTTGTTGGTTTTGCTTCCATCCTTAATGGCATCTGCTTAAATGTCAGTTAAATTTGCTCCAAATACAAAGTTTCTTGATGGTATGACAAATGAGACTTTTTCTTGTAGCATTGTATGAGGATACACTGTGAAGGGTTTTGGATCAAGCCCATTTTGTTTTACTTTCTGGATGCCTATCAGAGAAACAGATCCTGAGCCTGACTGAGAGTTAATGTGTGTGCTCGGCAATAGGTGCTCCATATAAGGTGTTTTGAACTTTCTGGAAGAGAGAGCAAGATACAATACATCACACATAATCATTTTTCCACTTTTCCACTAAGTAGACGAGGCAGCTTTGGAGCACTTCTGTTCCCTTGAGCAAAGAAGCTGTGTGAGTTAGACGGCTGATGCAACTAGCCTAGTATTATTTACTCTTACTGATAGCAGCTGGGTCTTAGCCTTCTACTTGAAAGGCTAGAGACTTAAGGAATTGAGAAATACATACATCTCTTTGAGCTGAACTTCTTGCCAATAGCTAATGGTACAGCAAGGGTAGTATTCATTCCATGGAAGCAAGGATGACTCTCCTCCACGAGTTGGGATACATTAATGCTTTCTGTGGGCTCTTGTTATGCTGCTTGATTTTTTTTCAGAGGGGGGAAGGAGTAGCAGCTTTCTTCTGTGTGCTACTCAAATAATAAAGGTATTTTTGTGTGCGTTCCCTTAGGGAGGTATGGGAGCGGCATTGCTGTCTAATCCTGACAAAATAGAAGCTGTAAGTAATTTGTATAGGGTTTTTATTTCATTCTGTTTATAGTTTTGTGATATTATTGGCAAAAAATTAGCTGTGGAGCTTTCTAGGAACTAAAGAGGAGGTGCTAAAGAGCAGTTAAATCCTGAAAATTGCAGGTTGAATTGTATCAGAAATACATGAATGTTTTAATTTCATGTAAATAATTAATTTGCCATACTCTACAACAGCAATTACAGCTGGTCCAGAAATTTCTGAAGTTCAGTTTTGAATAACCCCTGGAGGCTTTAAGGGTATGTACAGGCCAAAACACATTGGCTTTTTGGACTAATAAAACAGTCATCTTCTGAGCATCTGGAGGCATGTCTCCATTTTCTCCAGTGGATTTCATTAGATGTTCCCCAGTTTCTCCTTCTTTTGAATTTTAAAAAAATCAAACTACAGTCAGAAATCAAGATTTCTGAAGACTTAATAATAATATTTATTCCTTTCTTGCTTCTCCTCATGGATCGAGGCAAGGAACAACAATAAATTAATATAGAACATAATACTAGTTAAAAACAGAACATTAAAATAGTTAAAATGCATATCAACACACAAATACCCTAAAAAAGACAATACATGTTTAAAATTCATTGTTAAAATTTCTAATTTAAAATTATGAATGGTGATGATTGGCTAGCAGTTTGAACTGATAGCAAAGCCTTCAGAAGATGAGGACTTAAAAAACATTTTAAGGTGCTTTAGCAGCTTCCTTTTTTTCTCACTGAGGAAAGAACTAAGAGTAGAAAGAACAACAATACTTCCTAGCCAGCAAGAATGGCTGAGCAATACTGGTCAAATATTTCTAAATTGTAATGCTACATTCCTTTTGCTGAAAAAGTATTTTTGTTTTCTGTTCTTTAGATTCTCACTACTCTTGTCAAAGGAATTTGTAAACCAGTGACCTGCAAAATCCGAATCCTGCCAACGGTATGTACATACTGTGATAGTTGAAATAGCTGATCTTGGACAAAATGTGCACAGTGCTTTGACTAGTAAGCAGCTAATTGTAGACTGCTGTTGCTTTTGAACAGAAACTGGGCAAAGCACTCTGTTGCCTTGGCAGTCTAGAGCAAGGCAATTCAGCAATGAAAAATTTAATAGTATTGTTAGCCTTTTGAATTTTGAACATGAAAGGCAATGCTGCTGTTATATAAGCCACCCAAACCCTTAAAATAATGTTCAAGCAAATAATATGTTCACATGAACCAGTGCAATGCACAAAAGAGGTGACATGTGTGAGAACGTTTCTCCCCTTGTAAGCACAAGAGCATACTGGCTTAAAGCAGTAAACCACAATATTATTTTTTTCTGATCTCCTGAAAATTGTTATTAACAGTTTCAAGAAGAATATGATGTTGTAGGAAATTTCCTGGCTTCCTTTATTACCTACCAGTATTTTTCCCCCTAAATTGTGTTTATTGGAATCATATGTGTGTGATTCTATAGGTCATCTGATATGAGAACTCCATGGAAGTTAACTAGCCATTTTTTGCTTTGAAAGCTTAGAACTTAGCCATTTTCCCTTATATTTTTTGTTTGTTTTGAGATGCTGTTACATTATCTCTTTCTCTTGCAAAAAAATTTCTGATAACTTACTCTTGTGTATTTCAACTATATAGACCATGAGCCTTTCTTCACTAGACTGTTATAGTGCTATTACTCCACTTTCACCATCCTGTGGAATTCTGGGGTTTGTAGTTTACTGAGGCTAAAGAGCTCTCTGGCTGAGAATTCTAAATGCCTCTCCCTAAATGGCAAAGCCCAGGATTCCATAAGAGGTTGAAAAGGGAATAATAGCACTATCACAGTGTAGTGCGGAAATGGCCAATGAGTACTTTCCCAAGCTTTAACAAGGCTTTAAAGTTTCATAGCTGAGGAGGAATTCAAACTCTGGTGTCTAGAGTCATGGTTTGCAAACAAGGGAGCAATTTTAGCACCACCCCAGCATCCTCCCTCCCCCACTGACATGTCCCTGTTGCTGCTGCCGTTGGAGTCCAGCAGCAAGGCTTCATGGACCCCCATGGATATCTGGATCCCAGATTAAGAACCACTGTCATATAGCAAGGGCTGTGTGCATTGAACAGGAGTCTTAAACTTCTCCTTTTTTTCCCCCTTTTCCTTTTTCAAGAAAGAAGAAACAGTCAGTTTGGCCAAGAGGATAGAACGTACTGGAGTTGCTGCTATTGCAGTTCATGGAAGGTAAACTAGCCATCTGTCTACCTCAGGTCTGGTCAAGTGCCAGAGGTTGGGGAGCTCCAGGGACTTTGTAGGGCTGCAGTTCCCCCACAGCAGCCCCTTCCCCAATTTTTAAACTTTATTTAAAAAATTACCCCCCAGTTTATGTTTGAATAAAAGTTTTGGAAGATGCTTTTGGGAAAAGTTGACTTCTGCTTTACTTCTTTGTTAGAAAATGGTCACACCTGGATATAAAACAATCCCAGGGTGGTGGGGTTTGCTCACTGTGTTTGCTGGGATATGGGGGTCATTTTTAACAATGGAAGAATATCTTAGGAACACTGGTCTGCAAGAATAGAGAGATTCCAGCTTGTCCTTTTGTGAAGTAGTTTGACATTTGATGATTGTGGCTAGCATGCCATTTTGACTGCTGAGATGAATTCTGTGTGTGGAAATCTTTGATCTCTTTATTTACTCTTGTTCTCTCCTGTGCAAAGGAAGAAAGAAGAGAGGCCTCAACATCTCGTCCACTGTGATGTGATCAAAGCTATCTCTGAAGCAGTCACTATCCCAGTAATAGCTAAGTAAGTGGGACTAGATAGCTTCTTTCACCCCTATCTAGTAATGGACAGCAAATCAAAGAAGAACAAAGTAGATATCTGAGAGGTTTGTACAAACAAAGTAGACATTTGAGTGGTTTGTACAGGAAAAAATGTCATCTCTGCAGCATCAAGGACTGAACATACTTACTATTGAAAACTAAAATAACCTACTGTATCCAAGCAATCCACATTGTAGCTTGCAAAACAATTAGAAGTTGAAGGAAACTCTCTTATTTCCTACTTTTGCATCTTCCCCTTTTCACAATTCAGGTTTTCTTAGTCTTGCCTTACCTCAGCCTTCAGGGAACCTCACTAACTTCTGAAACGTTAGCAGACACTCCTGATTCACTATCAAACAGACATTCCTAACCATAAGGACTAGAAACCTGCTCTCCTCGAAGTCCCGTGAAACTGAATTTTATATACAAACCCTGCAGGAATGGAACCACAGCAGATCTGTAGTCCTACTAATTTCTAGTGCTAGGCCTTCGATTTTGTCTGAGGCTTTGCTGGTTGCTTTAAAATACTCCTGAACTTTGTTTTCAACAAACTAGAAGCACTTGGTTTACGAATTTTGGATGACTTGATGGCCGATTTTCTAAACCTTCCAGCTGCAGCAAAAATACCAGACTTGAGTATTTTCCAGGCAGTTATTCTTTCTGCCTTTACTGGATCAGCATGATCTAGCAAAATCACAGAAACACCAGGAGTGAGTTGTTGATAGAATTACTCTAATTAACAGCAGCTTGCAGCTTGCCTTGAACAGGTTGTAGTGTAATGAAGTATGCATTTTAAATCCTGTGGGCTTAATACTTTCTGGAGAGATTAGATTGCCCTGGCATTTAAATTTAAAATAAAAAATAAAGCTTATTCAGGTGCACATTTGTACCTTGTGGACTGGAAGGAAGGTAATAATTGTTTAAAGAGGTTTACTTCTGGTTACCTTTAGTGTGTCCTTCCTCTTCCTTTCTCTTTTACAAACAGATTTCTGAACAGATACATGAATAGTATTGATTGTATGAAATTGTTAGCAACACTGAGATCTTATGAGGAGAGTTAGGGTATAAATGAAAAACAGCAATTCCTGCTGCTTCTCTCCTCCTCCTTCTCTTCTTCAACGTTTTCTTGTTACCTAAGACCCCAAACACAAGTGATGAAAAAGGGGGATATTATAATGTTGCTCCTATTGGTGGTAGATGCTATAGAAACTCCTTTAAGCTATGCATACACAAAATAAAAATCCATAACTGAAAATAGATAGATCCTTTATTTGCATGAGCCATAAGCCATTACTATAGAAACATAAGGCCTTTCCACACTACCCTGTTATAGTGCTGTTATTCCACTTTCAACCTCCTGTGGAATCCTGGGGTTTGCAGTTTAGGGAGGGGCCTTGAGAATTCTCAACCAAAGAGCTCTTTGGCCTCAGGAAACTACAAAACCCAGAATTCCACAGGATGTTGAAAGTGGCATAATAGCGCTATAACAGTGTAGGGTGGAAACGCCCATAGTGTTCTAAGTAAGGTACAGTGGCCCCTTTTGTGAGGGTTTGGGGCACAGAACCCTTGCAAAAGTAGAAAAACTGCAAATAACTCCCCCCGCCATTTCCTTCCAGGCTCCTTCACCCATTCCCTTGACTATTGCTCTGGTGTACGAGCTTGCTTCTCTGCTCTGGGGCAAAAGGCAAGGGAATGGGAGGGGAAGGCAGAAGAGGAAGGTACATGTGTGCTTTCCCCCCATTCCTCAGAACAGAATAGGGAATCTTTAACTTTGCAAATGTTTGGACGTCAAGTGTCATACTCTTGTGGCTATACCAGATGAAGCTGTGAAGAGTTGTAATCCAAGAAAATCTAGAGGATCAAAAGTCTCCCTCCATTAAAGAACTGCTGTAAAGATCACTTGTGATATTATTTGTGGAGCGGTTGGACACTTGAAAATCATTGTGTAACTGTTCTGGTTGTGCTTTTGAACGTGTTGCATATTTGAAGAAGGAAGAAGGCTCCGTGGCGTCCTTTTTTGTCCTCTTTGATACAGAGAAATGTGTAGAACTCACCCTTTCTTCCATCTCATTGTTGAATGCAGCTGCTGGTGTTTTGCTTTATCAGTGCTGGTGAGAGCAATGCTGTTCTTATTGCAGTGGAGGATCTCACGACTTCATTAAAGAATATGCTGACATAGAGGCCTTCAGGAAAGCAACAGAGGCATCGTCAGTGATGATTGCTCGTGCTGCCATGTGGAACCCCTCTATCTTCCGGAAAGAAGGTCCATGTCTCTTGAAGGACGTCATGCAAGAATATATTAAATATGTATGGACTGGGGGTTTTGACTCTTATTTAATGTATCTACATATACGGCTGGGGTGGGGGTATTTTCATGCATTTTCAGGCATTGAGGGATGTCTGCATGATTTGGAGGCAAAACTGCCCAAAATTAGTGCTCTTTTTTTTTGTACAGGAAGAAAAGATCCCCCTTCCCTACACAGTTGTTAAAGTTACCTCCATCGACATCCAAGAAAAAAAGAAATCTTTTTCAGTACTGATTGCTTACCAAAACAGTGATCTGTAGCTGAAAGCACTGTTAATATGTCTTCAAGCTGTTTCTCATTTATGGCAACCCCAAAGTGAACCTATCATGGAGTAGTCTTGACAGGATTTGTTCAAAGAGGGGCTTTGCTTTTGCCTTCCTCAGAGGCTGAGGGTGTAGGACTTACCCAAGGTCACCCAATGAGTTTCTATGGCCAAATGGGGATTTGAACCCTGTTCTCCATAGTCCAATGCTCAAACCACTGAGAAAATTAGAAATGGGTTTTTTTTTTCATTAAACAAACCTCAGTGTTCTTGAACTTTGAAGACTGTTTGGCTGTCTCTCCAATTAGGTTCAGTCTGTCCTCTTGTCATTGGGTAGCAAACTGGTTACCTGTTAGAATTTTAGGCAGCCTGCAGGTTTCAGCCTGTGAATTTAAAGAAGCAAGATTGGATGGGATTGCTTAAAATGAAATCTGGCAATAACTCACTTTGACGACAGCTGCCTTATTGTCTGCCAGCTTACCCCTTCCTTACATTGTTGTTTCTTGTCTCATTTTTTTTTTTTACCAGGCAGTGAGATATGATAACCACTATACCAACACAAAGTATTCTTTGTGCCAAATGTTACGGGAACAGTTAGAAAACGCGCAAGGAAAGAGGCTACACTCAGCACAGTCCATGCAGGAAATCTGGTAAGAGACTTTTGTGGGTCCCTTGATAAAACCACCGGTGTAATGTGCCAGAGAAAAGGGCAAAAGAATTATGTTTTCTCATTGAAATTTGAACGTCTGATAAATGTAAACATGCCAGAACTTCAGTGAAAGTGCTGTGATATGAAAGCCTGGAAAGAAAAGATACACAAATTCTCTGTTGTGTGATAAGGAGAGATTTTCTTTGGTATACTGCAACTTAACTCTTACTTGCTGAAAGGACAGTTTTTCTTCATAGTATACAATTTGGTCGTGTGGAATGCTCTGTTCTTTATATTAAAATACCCAAGGGACCTTTTAAAAAGAACATGATGAAGATCCATTGGTGAAATGAAAATGGAAGATGTAAAAGTGTGAAGGTTTAGTTTCTCTTGGGAACCATGTGTTTGGTTGCCTTCTTTTATTACTGAAAAGCCAAACTTAGGATTCCAAAAGAGGTTGGATCTGGCATAAAAGTACAATCCTGTCTATATACTTAGAAGTAACTTCACTGATGACAGTGACATTTATTTGAAGGTAAATGTATGTAGGAGCGTGACCTCAGTTACTTAAATTCAGCTAAAGTTTAAATCAATGGTATTCCATTTAGTCAATACTAACTTATCCTGTTAAGTTCACCAGGAGCCAAGTCTAAGTAACCTGGCCTGATTCCAGCCTAATGTAGCTTTGGATGAAAACATTGTTCGAAAGCTTTGTACAGAACATTTTCTAGATTCTAGGTTGGTGCAAGGAGGAGTTAGCTAGTGCATTTGAGCCCTTTTTGTACCAATGCTCATTGTGCTATATTGGCAATCATTCGAACAGGTCTTCCAAATTTGAGGACACCTTCCCAGTAAATTATGTAGCTCTCCTATGTGTAACTTGTTTGACTGTCAAGTGTCTGGGCTTTTGGTTTAGATTTTTGGGTTTTTTTTAAAGCATGTAACTTACTGTACTTATCAAAATGTAATCCTTGTTTTCAGCTGGTGCAAAATTAGTCTATTTTTGGAGCTATTTTTTCTGAGTCAGGCGTTCTTGTGAAGCAAGTGTTTCAGCACCAGCTAGTTAAAAAACTGTTTAGTCTAGAAGTAGTTTTGACCGCCACCCTGTGGTCATCTCATGTATTGTGGTCAGTACAACAGGTCTTTGAGGTTTCCAAAGTACACCAGAACTACAACAGCACCCAGTACAACAGAGGAGAAGAAGCATCTGGTAGGAGAGACAGCTTAACTCCGCTGGTGTTTTATCCCTGCAAGATCTTGTCCCTAGCCAGCTTGCAGCCACATGTGTAGTGTGGTGGGCAGGACTGGAGTTGGGCGTTGCATGGGCAGTGGTACTATGTCTGTCCTGGAGTGATACATCCCAATGTTCTTCCACTTTGCAGCTGCTCCCCAGAGACCTGGATGATCTGCCAGATGTATAGTTCCAGCAGGAGAGAAGCCAAACAGAGCTTTCAGAAGTCATGTCTCCCAAGTAGCAGTTTTCTGTGCTTTCAGCATAACAGACACTGTTCTGATTCACCCTGACTTAGTTAGACAGAAGTGCAGCACATTCCGTGGTGAAGACTACACTGGATGTCTTTTGGAAAGTAATAAGGGGTGGCTGATAGTTACAATGTTCCTGAGACAGATGTTAGCTTATTGTGTATTCTGTGAGCTTGCCTTTAAAACAGTTGTTTCCTTATGTATTTTTGTGTCTTCAGTTCGAGAAGATATTGCTAGCATTAATTTGAATGCTTTGTGGCTGTGATTTTTTCTTTATTAGTGAAGTCTTTGAAATGGGCAGTTTCTATGAAGAAACAACAGCTCTTCTGGAAAGCAAAAAAAATTCATTAGAAGCCAAGGACCAAGATGAAGATGACCAAATAGATGACACAGATGTGATAAAAATGGCAGTTAAATTTGATAAGTAAGCAAAAGGAATTCATTTCTGTTGCTGCTGCTGTGGTTTCTTTTGGTAGAAATCTAGCTGATGTCTTCTGATTGTGGGGGGGGGGGTGAGAGGCAGCTCTTCCTGTTTAATGGTTGTAGGTATATTTTGTTAAGTACACTGACCCTTTTGTGAATATCCAGGCTCTGTGGTGAAGGTGGCGATGCTGAGCAGAGTAACAGAGCACATTTTCAGGGATGGCATTGTACACATATCTCTGTGGTATGTATATATAGAGCCAGTGTCGTGTAGCAGTTTGAGTGTTAAACTAAAACTCCAGGAGACCAGGGTTCGATTCTCTGTTCAGCCATGGAAACTCACTGGGTGACTCTGGGCAACCCACATTCTCTTGGCCTTAAAAGGAAGCAATTATAAAGCTCCCCAGAATAGAACTTGGCAAGAAAACCCTAAAAATAGAATAATAAAAATAGTAATTATGATGACCAGCCAGTCTTAAATATCCTATTCTTGGACGAGGTCTTGGAGCCCATGATAGCCTCTCGGCCCCAACTGTCCTGGAGGAGAGAGCTTATCTTGATCTGTTTCTGTCTCACTTTGGGTCTGAGTACAGAATGATTGTAGAATGCACACGACTTCGATTGCCTTGGTGGGTAACCCGTGCCAGCTGTGGGACAGGGGAGTGTGTCCCTTAGTGGTCCTGCTGGATTCTCAGTTGCTTTCAGTATCTGTGTCTGTTGTTCGTGTGTGATGTTTTTATCAGTTGCTTCTCTGGGATGGCATATGTGGGAATTGTTTTACAGGGGTTCTGATCTTTACTGGAAGGGAAAATCAGAACTTGGTGCAGGGGAATTTCTGTTTGTTACCTTGTTCTTTCGTCTTCAGGGTTTAGTTTTTGTCTTCCATGCTGTTTAACATATACATGAAACCGCTGGGAGAGATTGTCCAGGATTTGGGGGGTTGGTGTCAGCAGCATGCTGATGATATCCACCTCTATCTTTCCTCTCCACCAGACTCCAAGGATATTGTTTCAGGGGTAAACCAAGGTCTGGTGTTAGTAGCAGACTTTATGAGGGTGAGGAAATTGAAATTTAATCCAGGCAAGACAGGGGTGCTCCTGGTCAGTTGAAAGGTGGATCAGGAAATAGGAATACAGCCTGTGCGGGATAAGTTTACACTCCACGTGAAATCACAGGTCCACTGCTTGAAAGTACTCTTGGACTCAGCTCTGAGCACAGGTTTCAGTGGTGACCAGTAGTGTGTTTGTACTGTTAAATCAAATAACACCAACTGTGCCCATTCCTGGAAATATCTGATCTAGTCTAGTGACACATGTGTTCAGAACATCCCGTTTGGATAACTGTAAGGCACTTTACTTAGGGCTGTCCTTGGAAAGTGGTAACTTCTTGTAGTCAGATTGCTAACTGGGCCTGGGAATGTGTAACTGCTGTGTTGCAAAGCCTTACTGGCTAATGCTCTGTTTCCAGACACAGTTCAAAGTGCTGGCGATGGCCTATGAACCCTATACAGCATAAGTCCAAACTGTCTGAAGGACTAAACCTCCCTGGAGCTCCCGGATAAACCTGCTTAGCAGCTTGCACGTGTCTCTTAATGTATTGGGTAAATAGTAGTATTGCCATTTTGTTGAACCAGCCTATATTGATAATTGACAAATGTTTTTGGCTGTGCTTCCAAAAACTGACTGATTGAAATATTACAGCCCAGAGTGGTGGGCAGGGTGCATTTGAGAATTCAGAGTAATATGCCATAGTATAGAAGTCTCCAAGGTGCAGGTCTTAAGCTAGTGAGAAGGCTGCAGTATTATCCAGTTGTGGAGTTTTCCAGCTAACTTTAGAATAGCTATCCTGCTCACATGCTGTTTCCTCAACAAGAGAGGTGAAAAGCATGTTTTGCCCTGTAGCCAAGGCTGGATGTAGTGAAAAACCTCCTCAAGGAAATATATCAGACTTCTCTAAGTGTTTGGCCTCAGCACCCTGGGCAACAGCGTAGATAATCAGCGGGTGCCTAGATTGCTCTCCTGTGGCCTCAGAATTTGGCCTCCAGTCAGAAATGACTTTGAGGCACACAGACAGCAACAACAAGGTGTTCCATAGTTATTATTCATTTTTGTTTTTCTCCTCAGGCGAGACTATCCCCCACAGATCACACCCAAAATGTGTCTCTTGGAGTGGTGCAGGAAAGAAAAACTCCCTCAGCCAGTTTATGAAACGGTGAGTCTGTGTAAAGTCGAAGGCTTTCATGGCCAGAATCCATAGGTTGTTGTGGGGTTTCCAGGCTTTGAGGCCGTGTTCTATTAGTATTTTCTCTTGATGTTTCACCTGCATCTGGCATCTTCAGAGGATGGAATCACTTACTCTTCTCCATTGGCCTGTTGTAGTTCTGTGCCAGCCCAAGAAAAGGAGAGGGCTACTGGGATAGGGACATATGGCTCAAGCCACAAAGATGATTGCTATCTGCACGCACATAATGGAAGGACTGCTCTTTCTTCATTTTCCTTCTGTGACTTTCACCCCCCTGAACTATCAAAACAGCATTTGAAGTTCAGGGGAATTTTCATGGATTGCGTTCCTTTCTGGCTACAAAGAACTGGTGAAGCAAAACACACTGGTGTAGGAATTGGGAATCTCACATGACCCTGGTTGGTCACCAAGTTCTCTGCTTCCTGAAAGACTATGAGGAGGTGATCATCTTGAGAAGACAGAGGGAAAAGGGGAGCGGCAGAGATCTGACCACTAAATTCCCCCCGCCACCAGTCTGTATCAGATTCATGCTCCTGAAGGCATTCCTGCAGTCTGGAATCTTGGGCTATGATCCAGAGGTACTTTAGGGAAACCCAAATGTTTGCATGTGCCCAGTGGGGTTTTTGACACTCTCTGCTGGCACAGCAGACCCAACCATGACTCATTACAAACTGCTTTTGAAATTCTGCTCATTTCCAACAAGAGTGTGCCATCTGTAATCGTGGGGCAGCTGTTAAAAAAAAAAGAGTTCAGAGTCCACACGGATATTCAGAACTTGCTGTGAGAGTTTTGGCTTCTGGCCTTGGAATGGTATTGCTGGCATTTGCTCTCATCATTGAGTTAAAATACCACAGCTGTTGATAAGCTGGATTTGGTATTTCAAGTTAAAGGCTATAACAATACACATATTGAATGAATGTGAAGAGGGTGCTGTGACAGGGCTGGTTGTTGCTTCAACATGGGAGCTTTTTGTCTGTTTGAGTTAACTGGCACCTAGGAACATCAGTACCACTTCAGTTTTTGGGATGTGGTAGTTCAGTCAGAATCAGCTCTTACGTCATATGTGTTTCATTTTATAAAGTCTGTATCAGATGAGCTCTTGAAATTCTCTCTCTCTTTTAGATTGAAAGACCACGGGATAGACTGTTTTGTTCTATTGTCACAGTAGCAGAACAAAAGTACAGATCAACCTTATGGTAAGCCTTTTGGGATTTTTTTTTTAATCAGTATGCCTGGGGCAGAGCGAGAACAACACATCTGTATTCATTTTGGTTTTGGTAACAGGTAAATCTGGAGTGGGGAGAGGAAGAAGAATCATAATTAACATTTTCTTTTTCTTTTTCAACCTATCAAAACACTTGATGTATTTTGACTGGTTCATATGTAGTACTGAACCATAATTTAACATTCTGGGAAGAACAAGATGGAGCAAGCTTGTTTTCTGCTGCTCCAGAGACTAGGACATGGTGCAATGGCTTCACAACACTTCACTTTAACATTAGGAAGAACTTCCTGACAATAAGAGCAGTTCTACAGTGGAATACACGGCCTTGGCATGTGGTGAAGTCTCCTTCTTTGGAAGTTTTTAAACAGAGGCTGAGTGGCTATCTGTTGGGAATGCTTTGATGGTATATTCCTGCATGGCAGAATGGGGTTGGACTTGATGGCCCTTCTGGTCTCTTCCAGCTCTGTGATCCTATGATTCTAAATCATAGTGAGACCCAAACTAGTATGCTTTTTGTCTTCCTCTAAAGTTCAGAACCACTTGCTTCTGTTTTAGATTAACAGCAAATTTTCATGTATTTGATGATAACTATGACTTGTTGAACCAAGCCACATTCAGATCATAACTACTGCAGTTAAGCTGAATCACAGTTTAGAATTTGGAAAACACGGTAAATTAGGTTTAATGTAAAACTGAAGCAGGCGCTTGTGCCAAAGAAAGATTGTGCAGGGAAGACTGCATGACACATTCTCATACAGTGAAACAAAGAATTAACATTATGTCTGAATGCAGTCAGCACCTACTCATGAACTGAAGCAATCCTGTATTATTCCCCATATAGTAGAATTGGGGGATCTGTTATGTCTTGGGTAAGAGGAAGAAAACAAAATGGTTTGCCTAAGCCCAAGCTAAGACACATTCCAAAATACTAGGGATTTGGAGGTTTACAGGTAATATCCAGTTCAGTTATTCTTTTTTACAGCCAGAAGAAAGGAATCCATAGCTCTGGAATGCCTGGTCAGTTCTCTTCTATAGGCTTGCTACAGTCTTTAAGATTCTTCTACTTTGGCACTTAAGATGCCTTCCCCTACCACTAAAGGAAGGAAGGAAGACTTTCCCGAAAAACCTAACCTGGTCTTGTCTTCCCAAAAACTGTCTCTCCCTTCTGTAGCTATGTTTTTGTTTTTAACGACAAAATTGAAACAGTTTCTTAATTATGTTCAGTTTCCCTGCTTTCTCCTTCCTACAATGTAAATATCTTTATGGTTTGTAGCTGAAACTCCATTTTTGTTGTTGTTTCCCTCCAAGTTGTTTCCAACTTACAGCAACCTTAAGGTGAATGAAGCCCAGGCTGTGTATATGTTGGGTTAAAAAACTGAAATCAGCATTGCAGGACGAGCAATACTGGAGCCTTACGCAGATGCACAGTGCAAGCAGTTGTTTCTAATGGGCTTGCTCTAGATGTGAGCCTTGGCATAAACCACATTTAGCTTTGCCTCTCTTTCTGTTTGTGCTGTGGTGGGCTGCCAATGAACAAAAAGTCTCAAGGGTCAGTCCGTTGTTTGTTGTAATACTTTTATTTTCTTTCTTAAAAGAGTCATACTCAGCCTTTCTTTCAGAAAGAAGACAGGGTAGCAGAAAGAAAGACAGAAAGAAAAGGATCTATTACTTCCACTGGAGCCTGTTTTTTTTTTTTTTTTTTGGAGATGTGATGAACCCTTCTTCCTTCTGCAGTCTTCCATACACCCTCAAAACTTGCTCTGGAAGGCGCTAGCCCATGGCAGCCAGTGTGGTATAGTGGTTTGAGCATTGGACTGTGGTCCTGGAGGCCAGGGTCTGATTCCCCACTTGGCCATGGAAACCCACTGCATGATCTTGGGCTTATCACCCACTCTGAGCCTCAGAAAACAATGTGATAGGGTCACCTTAGCATCACCATAAGTTGGGAACAACTTGAAGGCACACAACAACCTTCCCCAGAAGATAAGTAAAGAAGAGAGGGACAGTGTTGGGTTTCTGTAAAAAGGAGCTTGTTTCTTAAAGGCTTTAACTGAGGTATGCCTGTGTACAGTTACTGAGGGAGAAAAATAATAAAAATAAATCGAGCCTGGAAAAACCAACACAGCCAAAAGAAAGAAGGCAGCAGTAAGACCCACACAGATCAAACTGCCAGTTCCCCAGAAGTCTTCGTAAAGAACCATATTGTCAGCAAGTTTGGGGGAAAAACAGTGAAGAAGTCAAGTGGGCCACACTTGGGAGATCTCCCAAAGCAGAGGTGCAATGACCAAAAAGTCTGTGTCTCTCACACCCAGCTGAATTTCAGCTGCTGGGGTTAACATGGATGTTAATTGGGCTGGGGATGATACATATTGGAGTTACACTTTTATTCATTAATTTCTTTGTTTTAATGCTTTGAGTCCCATTTGTGAGAGGAAGAGAGGATAGGAATCAAACCAATAATTTATAGATTGAAAACGACCATTTTTTGTTTGTTTGTTCCTGTTTTATGATGAGACAAACCAGCTCCAAGCATATATTTCTAAGTGATGTATACATTTCTGTGCTGACTCTTTGCAGGGAAAAGTCCAAAAAGTTAGCAGAACAAGCAGCAGCTATTGCCTGTTTAAGGACCCTTGGCCTCCCGGAGGGGAAGCAGAACGAGGAGGCAAACCACATGGTTAACAAACGCAAGAGGCAAGACCAGGAACTTTTGAACAGTGGGGACCATGGGAACAGCCTTGGAACAGAGGCTGCTTGTAAGAAACCTCATTTTCCTCCAGAAGTGTCTAGCTCCACTATTTCCTAAGTGCCACAGGAGTGTGGAAACAGACATTTTACAACTATGCAGTAATCAGTTTCCACATACCCTTTATTTCTCCTGGATGCAGACGTTTGAAACAGGTAACGGTGGATTTTGAGTCACATCGTGTATGAAAAGATTGGCCTTTTGCTACTTTTCTTTTGGTGCCTTTGGACTGGGACAAATCCACAAATATTTCAGTTGTATTGAGAAAAAGATGGTTGGACTCCACATCAAATTCTTTTAACAGTAAATTCATTTTGAGTGGGGAAAAGGGAAAGTTCATTCTGAAATTTTGTGTTGGAAATTAACTTCCTGCTCAGTATTCTTTGAACAACATTTTACCAGTTTCCATTGGTTCTCTGTTTGGTGGAAGAACAATAACACACCTGAGCCACAGATGTAATAATCCAAAGAGCAGACAGATAACTGAAAGTCGATTTAATGCTGTCTCTTTGGTTTGGTTGCTAATCCACATATGTAGCCAAAGATGGAAAGTGGTCACATTGGAACCAGAAGTGACTATTCTGATTTCCCACCTTGTATTTTACACTGCGTGTTTTTAAACTGCAGTTAAAACATCAGATCTCTCATAATTCATTATTCTCTGACAATAAAAAGTTATTATGTCTTCTAAACTATGATTTTCATTTACCTTGCCTAAATTCTAATTAAGTGCTTTCCCTGTTTTGACTGTGAGATCCTGTACCCTTTGCTGCCTTGAGAGGGCAGCGTAAGCCACGGTTAGTCGCTTGTGCTCCTTGGCGGTGCGGCATGGCACTAGAATTAGTGAACAAGAATTAGAGAGCTGCTCTGTGGCTGAGCCTGTACGCAAGCTGCTACTGCCATTAGAGTTTTTTCTCTCCTGTTTTTGGCAGGCTCATCTAGCATGGCAAAAAAACATCAATGACCACCTTCTGATTCATCCATGAAAACTAGGTCAGCTGCAAATATGCACAGGAGATTGCAATTTGTTCATTGATTTTGAGAGTGGCCGAGGTTGTCTTGCCACAGAATCTTGTTCTGTTGCATGCATATGCTTTGGATTGTTGTCTGTATCTCTCTCCACAATACACTGAAACAGGAATAAGCAATTGCAAGAGATTGAGAGCTGCATTGCTTTCCTTGGAGGAACTTGAGGGACCCGTCATGGCTCCACACCTCAAATTATTCGTTTTAATTTTTTTTTAACTTTTTCTCAGGGAGAAGTCAAAATTTCCCCCTTGTTCTCTAGAGACATGGAGAACTACTTCATAATGCTGTCCCCCTCTCCATTTGTTTTAGGTCCAGGTGAGGCCTTGGTTAAAAACAAGAAAGTAAACTAAAAGCCCACTCTTGGACCTAAAGCAGCCCATGGGGCCAAACACACGGCAAATTTGCTAAACAGCATGCCAGCCTTTATCACAATTTATTTTCATATAATTCTCCCCCCGCACCTTTTTAAAAAAAATCATTCTAGCTGAGGATAGAAAAGCCACCAGGGATGTAGTGGTTTGTTTGCTGGACTAGAACTGTGGGAGACCTGTGTTCAAATCCCAAATCAGCCACAGAAACTCGCTGGGTGACCAGAGGCAAGTCACTCTCTCAGCTCCAGAGGAAGGCAATGGCAAAAATACTGTGAACAAATCTTGCCAAGAAAACTCTAGAATAGGTTTGCCTTAGGCTTGCCGTAAGTCTGAAATGACAACTACAAGTCAATGGATATACGTAATGGGATATGCATCTAAATGTAATAAAAATCAAACCACACTCTCCTGACTTAACGGACTCTGAAAAATGAGCTTGGTGGAGGAGATTCCTGCTCATGTGATTCGTAATGCACATCTCAAGAGATACTTATATGGCCTTTGGCCTTACTTACTCCTGCGTTGGGGACTTCCTTCTTGCAAGGAAACATTAGTGGAATGCTTTGTGGAATGTCCCCAGCTCCAGGCTGCACCCTGCTCTAGAATGCCAAGCTGAATGTTAGGCCAAGTTTGAACAGCAGAACTCCAGCGCTCCCTGGGAGCAGCAGTTTCAGAATATTGGCAAGGCGGCCACATGGAAACTCAGCTGCTTTCCAGTTCAGGCTGCAAAAATGCTTAGGTGTTTTTTTCCCTTTTTCTTTAACTGGCCCACTGTGACCTCCTTTGCATCAAGCTTGCCTGCCTGCCTGCCTTCCTTCCTTTTCCTTCCTTCTTTCCTTCCTTCCTTCCTTCCTTCCTTCCTTCCTTCCTTCCTTCCTTCCTTCCTTCCTTCCTTCCTTCCTTCCTTCTAGGAAGGCTTTCGACAGGCTGGCAGTGTGATGAAAACAGGTGCTGGCTGGTTATGAAGGAGTCCTCATTCACATTTTCATCACCACTTCAGTTGCGACAAGTCAAAGTCACCATGCAAAAGCAGCTGGCTACGGGGGGGGGGGCAGGGATGTGGAAGTAACTGGGACACAAACATCGAGCGGCACAGCCAAAAGGCCCTTGTTCTGAGCTAGTGATTATTGTCTGTTACTGTTCTGCTGAATGCACGCTTTCTATGTGTGTGTGCTGTGTTGTCCCATAAAAAAAGGCAGAATGCAGAGAAGAATATTGGACAAGTCCTTCTGCATATAGTCAAATCCATAAAAGTCAAAACTGCAGATGTGAAGGGTCGACTGTATATAAATTTGGAAGCCAATTCTTTATTTAATATCTCAAAAGTGCCAAAGGGTTGGAAGGGTGAGGTTAATTACTGTTCCCTTTCAGAATCACAGCTTCTTTTTCTTGCTTTTATGATGTTTGATGGGCACCTGGATGTTGAGACCTGGACCTTCTGCTAATCTTTAATCTGGCCCTTAGCAACATCTTACAGATAACAAAAGGGTTAATGTCTAAGCAGTACATTGTGCCTGTGCTCATCTGTTTGTTTGTTAATCATGAGTTACACAGCAGAGCCCAAACCTCCTGAGTTGGGATTTCAGCACATCCCTTGGGAGATGAAGGAATGCTGGCAAGTGGCTGATTGGACTGATGTCTTGGGCTTCCCAGCTGAGTCACTGGCCTCATCTAAGCAAGGAAAGGGAGGGGAGACATGACATGATTTGACAGCCTCTTTCTGTAGCACAGTTAATCCTTCTCTCCCTTGGATTAGTTTAATCCCTTAGCCATACCTGCAGGTGCCCTTCTGCAAACTCTGTTTTAAATTAGTGTTTCTATGAAGTTGGAGCAAGGAAGTTTTCCTCTTTTCCTGCAGTGGAAATCTAGACAGCCAACGAAGATGCAAATGACCGTGCAACACTGAAATGCATTTACACAGACAGGCTAGGAAAGTGCCTACAGTTCTGTGACATTAAAATAAAATTGCAATCTGACCATCAGACCTCATTTTTATTGTTATTCATTTGTGTGTCACATATATAAGCAACATCATTGCAAAGTAGTTTATAAGAATCACAGATGGAATAAAAAGGAAAACAATTAAATGTGAAAAGGGAGGAGAAATTATCATCAAAAACAAAAATGTCTAATACAAAAGTTTATTTAGTTTGTAGTTGTCTAGTTGATGGGGTTTCCTCAGTATACTTTTTAGACGATATAACAGGTAACTCCCTGCTCAGAAACTGTTCAATTATATCTTTAGCCTTTCATAGAAAGAACAAGTATCATATCAGCCCTTTGGCTAAACTCCCACCAAAGACTTAACCCCCAGTATACCGAGGAAATGTATCAGCTTTGACCTGCATTTGAAGTATAACACGCCACTTTATTCTTGTCTTAATAAATATTACAGATTATTTTTGCAAGCACTGACTCGGCTTGAGTTATATACAGTATATAAAGTAATAGTGAAAATATGGGGTTATAAGAGGAGAGGCAGAATTGTGTGATAAAGATAGGGTGCTGACTGGGGAACAGCCACACCAATCTGGGAGAAGCGAGGGCCTGTCACACTCATACAGAGCAAATGTGCTTCTGGACAATGTTTCAGGGTTACCACTACTGTACTGGGATCTTCTCATGGGAAGGTGCCATCACCGTCATCTGTGTACCCACGACAATTCTACCAAAACCTTTTGATGATCTCACCCAGTAGTTTCATGCAGATATTAAAGGTCTGTGAAAATAAAAATGAAATTATTTAGCTCTTCTGTTGATGGGAAGGTTGAAGATGGCAAAGATGAGGGAGACAACTCGATCAATGGCTGTACTGTCTAAACAAACCCATCTCTTGGCAAATTTTCTCCCCGGATCTTTCCTGCGTTCTAACCTTTTGGTAGAACCTGCTGCAGGATGCCGAGTGATTTCAACGTATTTTAAAGTTATGTTTACAAAAGAAGATGAGAGATGAAATAGTTGAGATTCCCCATATACTACTGGGCTTCAAATGGAGAGCCCTGTTAAAGGGAGATTACAAGAATTCAGATAGGAGATGTCTATTAATGGCTTTTAGGTCTGATGGCTTAATGCAGGGGTGAGTGACTGTTAGAGGGTAGGGACATAATGCACAACAACAAGAACAACACACAGAGTTCCTCTGCTATGGGCTAGAGAAGACACCTGCCGTTGAATGGAAAGGGGATTCCAGGAAGTGGAAAATCCCCATCTTGGGTTTGAGGTTTAGGAGCAAAATGCCCTCTCTGTGTTCCCCACCCTAACTGGCAGTTGCTTTCAGGAAACAGGTGAGGAGGTGGTTAATGAGCTCTGGGCTCAAGGAGGAAAGAAAAAGAGGAAGCTGGTAAATATTTCCTCTGCTTCAAATAAAGAGAATCTGTTGTCGGATGTGGCTGCCCGTAAGGATCCTTTTAGGGTTCTTTGCAGACACTTGGTCAATTGTATCCAAAAATTGTATGTGGAGGGTGTGGGACTATCCCAATTTAGATTTTAGAGCAACTGATACAGGGTGACAATATTTGGCTTTCCAGATGTAGTTAGACTATAGCTCTTACAATATCTAGCCAGCATAGTCAGTGGTGAAAGATGGTGGGAGTTGTGTTCCAGTGGCATCTGTACTGTCTTTCCTGCTTCGCTCAACATCTGGGATGTGAGCAGTTCCGTACGGAACGTGGGCCATTTCCTCACTACACTGTTATAGTGCTATGATTCCACTTTCAACCTCCTATGGAATCCTGCAGTTTAGGGAGGGGCCTTTACAATTCCCAGCCAGAGAGCTCTTGGGTCTTAGTAAACTACAAACTGCACAATTCCACAGGAGGTTGAAAGTAGAATAACAGCACTGTAACAGTCTAGGGTCACTTCCACACTAGGTTGTTATAGCGCTATGATTCCACTTGCAACCTCCTATGGAATCCTGGGGTTTGCAGTTTCGGGAGGGGCCAGCTGGATGTTGCATAGGATGTTGCAAGTGGAATCATAACGCTATAACAGCCTAGTGCAGAATCATCCTAGGGCAGAAAGGACCTTGAAGGATGTGTCATTAGAGTCCACAGTTTGGAATTGTCCCAGGCCCTGAAGTTTCCAGGTCAAAGCCTGAGACTTAGGCAAGACCCATGGTGATGTCCTTAAGGAACAACAACAGTTGCTCACAGTTTGCCAAACAAACACACATACCCAACTGAAGGTCCTTTTCCAAAATCATGGTGAAATTAGGGGATTGTTCCTTCCCACTTAAGAAGCTGGGATAGTGGACATTTATACAGAGCATAGTGGATGATGAACCCTGTCACTACAACAACTAGAAGGGAAGGAGGAGACTAAAGAAATAAATACATAAGCCTTCCTAAAGAGTCTTTACAGGTTGCAGCAAGAACTTAATTTATCTTCACAAATGGAGCAAAGTCCAGATCTACTCGATGAACTGGAGATTTGCGTACAGCCCATTTCTCTTTCCGGGAGCTGAGCCCCCCAAAACTGGAGAGTTTGTATCCTCATCTCCCACCTGCAGATGATCCACAAAAAGCAGAGACTCAGGGCCAGGCCCTGAGATCTGACAAGCCCGATGTGTGCCTTGCTCTCCATCGTTGTTGTTCCTTAAAGCCTACCCAACTGTATTTTGTGCGAAAGCAAAAAAAGCACAAATCATGATGCAGAATTTAAAAACCATATATTTGGTTTTGGGTTTTTTTGAAGAATTTTATCCCTTTCTCCTCTCTCCCCACTTTGACCCATACCCCTCAAAATTGGACCAAATTATGTGTAAGCAATCTGAAGTGAAATTGAGTCCCTCCAGTACAAGGTTGGTTCTCTGTCACTGTGAAGAAGAAAGGCTAACCTCGTCTTGTTTGCATCAACAAATAAACACTGTGGTGATCAGCTCAGCCCCTTTTTCTGTCGATGAGGCTATCTCTCTTCCTTCCCATTGCCCCCAGGTTGTGAAGGTTCTGAAAAACTGGCAGATGAAAATAAGAACAGCTCGCCCACACACTTCACACCCATCACAGAGGAACAGTTTGCTTATTCATCTGATGTTCCTGGCTTCTTTGTGATGTACTGACTTTTCTGCTGACCTGGTGGAACAAAGGGAGCTGGGGGCAGCCTTTCCTAGCGGATGCAGCTAGCCCCATTGATTGAGGTATCCTATTTGGCACATGTGCATCAATTTGGGCAGTAGAGGACATGTGAACAAATGTCACCCAGTACATGGTAGGCATACAGTGGATGTGCCACAGGGAGCTGTGGTTGGTCGCAGTGATCCAGCATCTAGCTGGAAAGGATTGAAGTGTTAATTTGGCAACAGAACTTTGTACGCAGAAGGTCACTCCAAGGTTGAATCCCAGTATGCCATTTCAAATCCTCAAGTGTAAAGATACATCAATAACTAGCAAAGTCAAGATCATCCAGGCCATAATATTTCCAACTGCTGTGTGCAGTTGTTAAAGCTGGACAGTGAAGAAAGCTGATAGGAAGAAAATGGACTCATTTGAAATGTGATGGTGGAGAAAAGTTCTACAGATACCCTGAAAGACAAATGAATGGTTCTTAGAGCAAATCAAGTCTGAACTCTCCCTAGAAGCCAAGATGACTGAACTGAGGCTGTCATACTTTGGGTTATCATGAGAAGACATAACTTGTTAGAAAGATAATAATGCTTGGCAAAGTGGAAGACAGTAGGAAAAGAAGAAGATCGCACTACAAGTGGATAGACTCAATCAAGGGTGCCCAAAGCCCTGAGTGTTCAAGACCTGAGCAAGGCTGTTGATGACAGGGTGTCCTGGAGACCTCCCATTCATTGGGTCACCAGAAGCTGAAGGACCTGATGGCAATTAACAAGAAACAGCATTTTAAATGATGGTTTATAAGGTTGGCAGAGACCCTTGGCTGCTGGAGTCTTTGTTGAGTGGCCAGCTGCTTCTCAGAGAAGATGGTCGGTCGGTTGGCTGATTTGCTTACTTGTTTGTTTGCCTGCTTGGTTATTCCCACCCTCCTCCCAATATGGTCCCCAAGGTAATTCTGTGTAGATAAAAGCCAAGCACAGCTGAAAAAGCTATAACAATAAGGGAAAATTAAATAACTTATCAAAAACTGCACTAATTTGAAACAGTTCAGAAGCATCACAATAAAAGTACAGCACCCCTCTTTGAATATGAATCCCAACATGGTGTAGTGTTGGGCTGGGACTCTTGGAGACGAGGTTTCAAATTGCCACTCAGCTATGGAAACCCGCTAGGTGACCTTTGGCAGGAGCCATGCTCTCCATCTTGGAGACTGGCAATAACAAAGCTCTTCTGAATAAAGCTTGCCAAGAAAACCCTATGGGAGCATTGCCATAAGTCAGAGCCGTCCTGAAGGCCCATGAAAGCACCCTCTACTACCCGCATAAATATAAAGGTATTTGCCTGGTGGGGAAAGGAGAGTAGCTAAGGGATGCCAGTCTAGCCTTCTGTGGGAGAGTTCCACATACTAGGAGCAGCCACCAAGGATGTCCTCTCATGCTTCCTTGCTCAGATAAAACTGAGAAAATAACTCTTCCTTGAAGATCTTAAGTATAGGGAAGCTCATATGGGGATATACAGTCTTTCAGATCATCTGGACCTACATTAATACCCAAGTAGGCAGCCAGATGAGAGAAACGGAGTTGTGTAGTGCTTTGAACATTGGACTACCACTGTGGAAAGCAGGGTTCAATTCCCTTCTACGTCATGGAAACTCACTGGGTGACCTTCGGTGCATCACACACTCTCAGCTCCAGAAAACCTCATAATAGGTACACCTTAGTGGCACCATAAGTCAGAAATGACTTGAAGGCACCCAGCAACAAGGCAGCCAAATGATCTGACCCAACGTAAGTGCATCTCAGTGTGCTACTGCAGGGGTATCTGTCACTCTAGACATTGCTGTTCTGCAAGTCCCAGCAGCCTTAGCCAGTACAGCCAACGGGCAAGAATGCTGGGAGTTGTAGTTCCAACAAAATCTTGAAGGACACATGATTCCCTGTTGTCACGTTTACTATGTACTACATAACACTCTAAGAAGAATAGCAGGTGGCACACTTCTTGCCTCTATAGCTACAATAGACCCGTGTGGGGGGTTACATACACACTGAGGTGGTGTAGTGTAGTGGCTAGAGTAGCTGGATGGGCAATTGGCAGATCCAAGTTCTGGCCTTAGAAAACATACAGACACACAGCCTTGACCTACCTCACAGGATGTTTGTAAAGGTAAAGGTGAGAAGAAGGGCCATATCTGTGGTCTTGAGTTTACTTGGAGAAAAGAGGTGCATAAATGTTAATATATCGAAATGCAACACTCCCCCCGCCCCCGACGTTATATTTACTTTTCTGCTAAAATGCTCAACTGTGTTTCTGGGAAGAGGTACACACTGTTCAGGAAACAGCACTTCCATTTTCTTTCCATAAACAGTAAATGTTGGTGTTGCAGTTTCTTTCTTTCCCCCCACTCCTCCTTGTTGCTGAATTCACACTTTCTCATGTACACACACACCTATGCCATCTCCATTTCCATGTTTTCTCCAAGGTTCTTGAAATACCATTTGAGTTTTTTGGTTACCTTGTGGAACTGTGGAAGGCCCTTCACAGTTTAGTGTCATTGTTCCATACTCCTAGCCCAGTATTGTATATTCTTCTGAAAAAATACCAGCGGGATGAGGCTGGGTTACTTTAGTTCCTCACCGTTCTTTGTCATGTGGGCACCAGCAGTGTGTGTGTCAATGCCTGGTCTGGGACACTGCAAATTTCCCACAATCTCCTTAAATAGTGTATCAGTGCTACAGCAAGGGGACATTGTGAGCCATTAAAATAATTCCCAGAGTCCCACTGGAGATCGCAATGCACAACAATTGTTTCAAGGGAAAGGCAGAGCAAATATCAGTATGGGGAATTGGATCTTGGGGGGCTGCAGGCCAGTACTGCCCCTATTGCCAATTTGTAACTAGCAACCAGCTCTGGCAAGTGAATGCCACTGTAGGTCACACCAACTGTCCTGATTTGGCACAAAGATTCCAATTAATCCTCTGTTGTCCCACATTTTCAGTTGCTTTTAAAATGTCCCAATTTCTCTTGGACTAGGAGACAAAGGTTTGATTCCCTTCTTGGCCATGGAAACCCACTGGGTGACCTTGGGCATGTCACACACACTCTCAGCCCCCAGAAAACCCTCTGATGGGTTTATCTTAGGGTCTCCATAAGTTAAAAACTATCTGAAGGCATGCAGCAATAACAAAATCTCACTCTTCATGCTCAGCTTGCTCAATTGCTTTAAACTGAGTATAAAATTCAGCAGCTGTTTGTACTCAATTCAGCAGCAGGGAGGAAAACAGAGAGGGCAAAATCCCAGTAGGCTTAGGCAAAAGCAAACTGCTCGTAATTTGTGCACCCCGAGTCCCATTGTCACAGATGTTGTCCACCCAGATGTTGTCCACCCATAGCAAAGTATTATTTATGAAAGTGAGGGGTTTGCAGAGGAAGGACTGTTAAGGGTGGCTATGTGTCTTATTTTGCAGGGGCCAGTTCTCTTTTTGAAGGAATCTACTGTTCAAGGGACTATCCAGTTCATTTTGGTTCAGTGAAGAAAACCCATGAGAAAAAAGAAGACGCAAACTCCTGGAAGTTGGCCATCAGCAGTTAGCAACTGCTGGATAGCAGCCTGGATAGCATACAGTTCACCTGCTCTTCACTACAGTGATTTGTATTTCTGTAAAAGCTATAACAACTATTTTTAGTTTGCCGTTCTACATATAGCTCAGTACATGAGAATTTCATGCAAATCAGTGCTCTTTTTTGTTCTTTTTTGGAGTTATTTGTTTCCTCTTTTTTTTTAAAAAAAAATGATGATGATGGCTGAATGAACACCTTAAGTAGTTTCGACTTAGACATGCACAATGGAACATTCTAACTGCCCATATCTGGTAATAATATCACTGCTGAACCAGCCTTTAGTCATTTGGGATTTTCTTCCACGAAGTGAAAATTTGCCAGCAATTTACTAATCCCATCCCTTTAAGAAACCAATGCTTAGACTTCAAGAATACAATTCTTTGACAAAACCTTGCTCTGGGAGGTTCTGCTCCTGATGGGCAAAGAAACGGTAGATCTCCATTAGTTTCCTCCTACACAAAAATATCTGCAACCACATCTTACGACACCCACGCCAATGTGGCTGTCAGCATTCAGCTTGATCGACTTTAAAAGGTCATCATGTTTTAAGATCTTTGCACATGCCTGCACAAATTCTTGAGCTTGGCACCAAAATAGAATTTCTGAAAAGGAAAAAAAAAGTAGGGCAGCCACAATGTCAGATGATCAAAACAGCTTTTGCATGTATGCAGTGGCCCACCCATCGAAAACAACAATGCTGTATGAGGCTCCAGTCAAATTGTTGTAACTAAAAACAACCTCACAACTCTGCCCACCCAGTTAACAGAAAGCTAATGGCTGGCCCCTTTCGGAGCTGGCCTACTATTGTATTTCTAAGGCCATTTCTGCACTAGCCTGTTATAGTGCAATTATTCCACTTTCAACATCCTATGGAATCCTGGGGTTTGCAGTTTAGCGAGGGGCCTTTGAGGCAAACCCCGGGATTCCATGGGATGTTGAAAGTGGGAAAATTGCACTATAACAGGCTAGTGTGGAAATGGTCTTAGGTTTACTCTGGGACCCTTCCGCATGACACAATTAGGTCACTCTGATTCCAGTTTAACTACATTATATGGAATCCTGAGTTTTGTTGTTTGGTGAGATGCCACAGCTCTCTGGCTGAGAATTCAAAATGCTCCTCCCTAAACTGCAGATTCCAGGATTCCATGGGATGTTACCATGGCGATTAAAGGGGAATTATAGTGCTATAATTGTAAGTGTGAAAGGGTCCTTCTTCTGCTCAATGGTCAGGGGGTTCCAGTGGGTGTCCTTCCCAGCATGATACAAAGAAGGCATATGACATAGCAGGATTGCTGAAGCAAGGAAGCTCTAGGACTGGTGAGCACTCTGAGAGACAGGCTGTACATTTAATCGCTTTTAAGAATATCTGTGTTCTTTAGAGAAGTTCCAGAGTAGCTTCCTTTTGGAGAAGGGAGTCTGGAGATTTTTCATGTTTCTGTTGTCATCAGGATACTTTGCTTGCAAATCAGAAGTTGGAACTTTATTTTAAAAAAATTAACATGCCAGACATGCCACCATCAGTGTAACTTTAAAAAAAAACTACCAACATGGACTAGAATTCTGTTGGTGACATATGCAAGAGTATTGGCAAGTTACAGCTCCGTATGTCCCCTTTTTATTGCTGTGGACAGAGATATCCAACATCTCCCTCTGCTACGATTCCTTGCCCATGCTTCGTACTTTCTTGCTGGCTGGACACTACCCCCATAGCCATTTAGTGGCTGGAGGGGGGTGGAGAGTGGCCAGAGAATATCTGGCTGTGTTCCTGAAGCTGGACCCATGAGGAAATAGACATCCTCTTGGACTCCCCAGGTTCCAGGTCCAGGAGAAGGATGTCACCTTTGCACATCCCAAATGAGGAAGGCAGGGATAAAATGTGGCAGCAGGTACCAGGAATTGCCATAAAATAGTTCAGGATAACAAAAATGTCCTTTCTTATTTTAACACACCTTCCTTGCCAAAAAACAACAACCAGTATTGCAACCTCTTCACAAGATTAGCAATATTTGTCCCATCTTGAGGAGCCGAAGAGGAGTAATATTGATTAGTCTCAGATAAAGTAGACTCATGGAATCAATTGCTGAATTGTGGGTTAACATGTAGGTTTAAGGAATTCTCTGCCCCTTTCCATTATCTTTGTGGGCAGGACCTGCTGTATACTTCCGTTGCCTTCTCTAGCTTCCTTATTAATAACTTTTGCCATTTTGACCATACTCTAATGTCCCTTGGCCACACGTGTCCTGGTTTTCATCTGTGAAACGCTGGAGCAAGGGTGCATTAAAGGCAATACTGCAATGACAGAAATCAGGAAGTGCTTCCTTTTAAGCTAGGAAACATATTTGGTCTGTACAGCCAGCCTTTTCTGTCTCATTCTGTTCAGCTCCTGCCCTCCCGCAAGCAGAAGGGCCCATGGAGTAATAATGAGCACTCCTGGCTTAACAAGCTTCTGCTCTGAATGTTACACAGCCCATAAAATCCCACCTAAGACCTTTCTGCTAAAAATGCTTGCATTGTATAACTATGCACATTTCGGGACAAGAAAATAGGGGGCAGCCTGTGGGTATTTATCTGATGTCCCAATTATGAAAGAGTCAAGCTATTTTAAAAAAATCGTTTCATTTCCCAATAAACTTGCAGGGATTTGAGAACAAAAAAAGGCCATTAGAAACTGAACTTAGGCAACATTGTGGAGCAGCTGAGCCTTTCCTCTCATTTTTTCTAGCAAATTTTCTACATGTTCATAGAAGCAACATAATGGAGCTCTTGCCAGGGAGCTGGTAATATTTAGCATTTTAGAGCACATCTTGACGGACAGCAACTTTTCTGGGATATTCCTTCTATCTCACTTATGGCATATTTTTCAGCACATGATGTCTCAGACGTTAAATTTCATATAATGCTCTGAGTGCTACATTGCTCTAGGGATTGTCTCGGCTTCACAACATGACTTTTTTCTATGTTCAGTGGATTCTTTGTGGGTAGATAGCCCTGCAATGACTGAACAGTGGACCCAACATTTGATGGACATGACTGAGAAAGAGAGAATGGTTTAGCTGAAGTGAAACTGGGAAAATTCCAGGATACTTGACAGGACTTGATAGGACTTCTTTGAACTCTTTTGAAATTAATCATACCTTTAGTTTGCTCAGAATGTTTCCAGCAACCTGCCAGATAGGCTGCTCCTAGCGCTACCAAACAAAAAGCTTTGTGGAATTATACTTTTGTTGCTCTTTTAAGAGATGTTTGGTGATAAGGAAAAAAGAAGTAAGGATCCATGGGAAAACTTGGAAGAGTTACAAATGAAAGATAATAATACTTGTACAAATGGCCTATAAAATTCCATAAATGATCAGGTCAAAATTGACCAAGGGGGAGGGGGGAACCTTGCAGAATTATAGAGCTGGAAGAAACCACAAGGAACATGCAGGAATACACAATCAAAGTACTCCCAACGGACAGCCATCTGGTCTCTGTTTAAAAACCCCAAAAGAAGCAGACCCCAACACATTCTGAGGCAGTGTGTTCCATTGTCGAACTGCTCTCCCGTCAGGAAGTTCTTCCTAATGTTTAAGTAGAATCTTTTTTCCTGACGTTTGAAACCATTGCTCCATATCCTAGTCTCTGGAGCAGCAGAAAAACAAGTTAGAACCATCCATCACAGAAATGGGAACACTCAGCAGACAGAAAAGAGAAGCAAACAACTAGTTCTCTAAATTATGGTTTGCCTCTAGGTCTGGAAGCTCAGATGATGGACTGCATTCTGAACTATGGTTAACACACTCCATGCTTTGGCATGAACCAAGCTACAGTGACATGCATCTGTGTGGTTGCTGCCATGTGACAATTTTTCCTCGTGGCCACAGTTGTATAACTTGTGCTTCACAAGCTATCTGATGTTGGGGACTGGCAATTCTATTTTTTCCAGTATGCCAGGGAATGGTGCTAAATTTGTGCCTGTCGAATATATCTATTCCTTTCTTTCTGGACATTTACCATGGACAAGCAGTGGTCCAGGCATCACCACTTTGGGTCGCACTAGTTTAACTCACATGAAATACCTAGGCCATTTCCGCACTACAGTGTTAAACTGCTGCTATTCCACTTTCAATGCTCTGTGGAATTCTGGGGTTTGTAGTTTACTGAGACTGAAGAGTTCTTTGGCTGAGAATTCGAAGTGCCCTTCCCTAAACTACAAACCCCAGAATGCCATAGGAGGTTGATAGTGGAATAGCAGCACTTTAACACTGTAGTGCGGAAATGGTCCTAGTCTAAATCTAATTGTTAATGCAGACTAGAACAGAGCCACTGAATCAGTGGGATTTATGTAAGTATTGACTTACACATTTCCCATCGATCTACTGGCACGGTGACAATGATGCAGTCTTCCCAAATGTTGGACTGCAACTCCCCGAATTCCTGACCATTAGCTAAACTACCCAGGGCTGTCAGGACTTGCAGTCCCACAACACCTGGAGGGCTGCATCATTCCTGCACCTGATTTTATAAGTATATTATAAGAACTAAGAAACTAGCTAAGAAATGGAGTTGGGCCATTATCTGAAAGTAAGTTGCCTTGAAATCCATGAACATCAGTACACAGCAAAAAAAAAAAAAGGAGCGTGCATGTGTGTTCCTTCCTTTTGACCACAGCTGTTAGCAAACTGCAGTAGATGAGGGAAACAAATTTGTGTTCTATTTTTAGCACTGCTTCTTTCTGTATCCCGCTCCTGCCACACTGCCTCCATTTTCTGAAAGCCCCAGGAGAGAAGTTGGCTGTTCTCACAATATTCCAGCTGGGATCAGAACGAGAAGCAACCTCTCTTGCAAACAAACCTAATTCTTAAGCAGCTTCCAGGCTGACATTTCTCACCCAAGGGATCCGGCTCCTTCAGATGGATGGCCAGATAACCAAATGCTTGCCTGAATTCAGGCCAGTTCTCATCTATTTTCCATCAGTAGCATAAAACCCTCTGCAATTGCCATTAAAAAAAGAAAAGCTCTTTTGATGCCTTGCGCTTTCTTTTTCTTTCATAGGCAGACGGCTGTGTGGTTTGATACTCCCACCCTCACAACTCCGCACTTTGGGGCATTAAAATCAATTGCTATGTGGACACAGATCTTTAAAAGTTCTTTCAGAAGGAGTGGCTCTTTTCTTCATCTGACAGGAATATGGTTTTGATGCATTCTTTCCAACCATCCACTGATGTCTATCAAGCTGTTCCTTGACAATACGAACCTTTGATGAGACAAGTTACAGCTCTGGAAAACAAGGCCCTGAAATCTCGGTATTTGCCTTAACTGCTGCGTACACACATAGAGGGCTCATAAATGATCCCATCGAAGTTCACTTTCCTTTGCAACAAACACATCTGTTTGCTTTCCAAGATTTGGTGTATCTCTTAAGTTTCACCATCCATTGGCGCTCTCAGGGATTTCTTTTAAGGGTCTCCCAAAGGTACAGCAACTACGAGAGTCTTTAGCTTTGGTAAACAGCTCCTGGCATGTCAATTCTCGATAGACCTCTTGAGGCCTGGGGAAAGTGGTTGCTGTCTTCTCTGTAAACTTTGCATTGGATTTCTTTAGAGTAGCAGCAGATAGACAGCAGATTTCTGGAAGACCTCTTTTGGGTTTAATAATTTTTTTAAAAAAAAATTGGAGCCTTGTGATCTACTAAGCAGAAGATAAGGCATACCTCATTCAACAAAGCCTCCAACCAAACAGTTCCTTTTTATGAAGTATTTTTATGCTTGCCAGTAACTACTTTCCTCCTCATCCTCAGTCTAGCTGGAATTTTTTTAAAGCAGCATTGACATTTGGAGGATGCTCACAAAGGGCTGGAAAAACACAGACTTACTGTGTTGGGAAACGGACAAATGCATGCCGCTCAGTGCAGCATGTCTGCAGTGAACAATGCAATGATGCTTGAGCTGGGAAAGGATGGGATTCTACTCTAACTGGCATAAGTGTCGTTGTGTGTGCCTGCCTATAAGAGGCAATGCAAACAGCAAGTGGCTCCAGAATCCCTCGCTGAGCATGCTTGACCAGAGAGAAGAGGCAAGGGCAGAGAAGTCTGCTTAGACAGCTGCTCATAGCATTGTTTTTAAAAGCATAGATTGATAAGTTTGGCCATTAAAAGAAGTCATTAGAAAAGTGGAAGCTGGTGAAGGAAAGAAAAAGCATCCCTAGATACATTTTGGAAGAGGTTTTCAAGTGATCTCTAGAAGGCTCAAAATATTTCTGTTTACTTTCGCAAGGCTTACTGGAGTTGTTTCATCCCACATCTGCATGTTGTTAGTTTTTAAAAAAGTATACTGAAATGTCTTGAGCGCCTCTTCTTGTCTGTGGAGTAGGAGCCTTCTGAGCCAGCATGATGTAGTGGTTTGAGCACTGAAGATTAGGGTTCAATTTGCCCACTTGGCCACAGAATCCCACTGGCTGACCTTGGCCATATCACATACTCTCAGCCCCAGAAAACCCTGTGGGAGGTTCACCCAAGGCTCGCCATAAGTCAGAAACAACTTGAAGGCGCACAATATCAACAGCGCTTCTAATTGCTACCATCAGCGTAGTTGTGTACGGTTGCAGTTCTTGAGAGCCAGCGTGGTGTCGTGTTTGAGTGGCTTGACGATGGCCCAGGAGACCAGAGTTCAGTTCTCCACTCAGCCATGGAAACCCATGGGGAGACCTTGGGAGCGCAACTCACTCTCAGCCCCCGGAAAACCCCATGAGAGGTTCACCTGAGGATTGCCATGGGTTGGAAACGACTTGAAAGTCACACAGAACGGAAGCCTACCCCTCTTCTGGAAGGGCCCCAGGATCTCCAGTAGTGATAACAAATTAGTGGGTAGTTCAAAGAGAAGGAGTCAGTCCGTCAGATATCCTGGCCCCAAGCTGTTTAGACAGAGGAAGGGCAACTGTGGCCTTCCAGATGTTTTGGACTACAAGTCCTATAATTCTTCACCATTGGATATGCCAGCGAGGTCTTCTGGGAGTTGCAGGCTGATAGAATCTGAGGGGCCACAGTTGCCCACCTCTGGTTTAAATGCTGCTGAATTTTAATTCTTTTGTGGGGGGGGAAATGATTCAGTTGTTTATAATCAACTAAACCGCAGCAGTAAAAAAGGGAACACACAAACCAACTAACTGGAAATGGACTATATGTTTCTGATTATCAATGGTGGGGTGTGTGTGTGTGTGTGTGTGTGTGTGATAGGGGGCTTTTAAAAAAAAATCATGTATTTTTATAAGCCCTGAAAGGAACTGGTAGGAGTTCTTGGCATGAGGTGAGGGGAGAGGAATAAAATTTGAGAATTCCCTATTTACCTTTTAAACAGAGTAACTAGCCACATAATTTATGACTGCCTGTTGCTGTGGCACCTTCTGCATTCCTCACAGGTCACAACAGACAGACAGCCGGTTGTTTGGCTCGCTTGGATATTACATGCAGGGATACCGCTTCCATCCATTGCAGGCAAGGTTGCCAGTCTAATAAAATCTTGAGCCTTTTTAAGCCCTCTTTGAAAAAAGAACAGCCAGGCTGAAGTTGGCAGCTGTCCTGTAGATGGGGTCAGCTATAACTCAGGGTGAGTTGCCCTAGTCAGGGAGATGTTATGGCGGCTAAATGCACTTGTAAGGCTTCCAGAAATTGCCCTGGTGGGGTTGAGACTGCCCTTCTGCTACACAGCAGCTTGGCCAGAAACATCATGCCTAGATGGGGTTGGAGGTGATAAGCAAGCAAACATGTTCTGTTTGTGGCCATTTCCGCACTAGCCTGTTATAGCGCGATGATTCCACTTTCAACATCCTCTGGAATCCTGGGGTTTGCAGTTTCGGGAGGGGCCGGCCTTCCTTCCTTCCTTCCTTCCTTCCTTCCTTCCTTCCTTCCTTCCTTCCTTCCTTCCTTCCTTCCTTCCTCTCTGTGTTGCCCTGAACGTTGACTTAAAATTTAAAAAAGCTTTTTAAATAAGGCTAATGCATCTCAATGCAGTCTAATGTCTAATGCAGCTATTCCTAAGCTGATGTCTTCCAGATAAGGAGGCTTACAGCACACTGGGCAGAGGGATTATGGAGTCCCAGAGAGTCCCAGGTTGGGAAAGGCTGCATTAGAGAGACAGCAGAAAATATGTTGCCCCCAAAATTCTGCAGAAAACAGCTACCCACGTCATCTCTAAAAGTACCCCCGTCTCCACATTCACCAGACTTGTTGGTTTGCTGTTCATTTATTCTATGCATATCTGTCCTTTTGTGCAGTGAGCTCAAAGAGGTGAATACAACTCTCCTTCTTCTCTTTTTATCCTCACAACAACTCTGTGAGGTAGGTCAGACGAAGGACAGTTCCCCACAACGTCACTATAACACTATAGCAGCGGGTTCTTAATGGTCCAGGAGCCATGCTTTTGCACGACGCATGGAATTGTACGGAATCGCTCCCATAAAAATACTATACGAGGAGTGTGTGCATTTATTTATTTACTTCTCTTTTCTCTCCAAACCTGAAGGCCTTTGATGAACAACTTTAAATAAATATTCGATGCACTTAAGTATTGGTGGTCCATGGCAACATAAGATATTTAAAAGGGTAATGAAAAGGCAAAGAACTGCTGCCTTAGACTAAATGAAGCCCCCCACATGAGGAGGACTCAGAAGCTGAGGGTCCCATTCTTGGGCAGCAAAATAGCCTATCACCATGGAGAGCACCATCTGTGTTTTTTGCCTCGGGGCTTTGAAATGTTTTGGGATGCCTCTCTTTCCAAGAGCCTTCCTCTCCTTCCTTGTGCCCCTCTTTCTCTCACACACATACATTCTCACACACAGCCGTTCTGGCGAGAAGCCTGGAAGGCATTTTCTTTCCTGCATTAAATCCCCACAGATGGTTCTTTAATCCAGCACAGGAGTTTCCAAAGTAGGAGGTGGAGGAAAGACCTCACTGTGGCTCCTACTAGCATTACAGTGTATTCTAGGTTCCTGGGATCCATCTGTAGCGCTGTGGGGTGGGCAGCTGAAGGGTGGGTGGTCTTGCCTTTTGTCAGCTTGAACTTGAAGGTCTCCTCCAACCGTGTCCGTGCAAGTTCAGGAAAGAATTGACACTTGAAACAGGAGAACGCTGCTTCCTTCAAATCTCTGCGTTGACTGAAAGATAGCAACACGCACTCACAAGCCAGCAACATGATCCAAGCAGAGCAATTTTAAAACCTCTTGATTTTTAATAGGAAATATTTAAGGATGTACATTTAGACCGCGTGCATGAACCTGGGGCATTTTAGGGCCCCAGAATTATTTTAGAAAAAAGTTGCAGAAACTGCAGAGTACTATACCTACAGTGCAAGCATTTTGCTCCAGTTTTACAGGCACTTGTGATCAGTTACAGGTATACCTCAGCTGACAAAACAGATGTATTCCAGGGCATTTCTTGTTTAACAGAAATTTGGTACAAGAGGAAGAAATGATGTAGAAAGAACAGAGATAGGGTCTTACTTCTCAAAAAAAGAAGAGCAGATCAGCATGTTCCAGAAAACTTTGTATCCACAGCTAAAATCTGGACATGCGAAGTGAAACAACCAGATCAGGTAAACATTGAATAAGTAGAGAAAAACCCTTTGAATCTTCTAGAGACCACTTGAAGGCTCTTTGCAAAGTGCATTCAGGGGTGATGCCTTTCTTTTGATTTCCATTTTCGTGGCCAGTCTATACATCTCTGTTTTTTAAACATGCTGGAGGTAGCTCATGAGGCAGGCTTTTCTGGTCTCCCTGCTTCCTCTGTTTTACTGTTTACACATGCACAGTAAGGAATTCTGCTGCGGTTTACCCTGCCTGTTATAGGAAGATGCACACACAGCTACAGTAGGATCTGTCAGAGTACAATCTTGGCTCTTTCACAGCTCAAGCTCCATTTATTGCATTGTTTTACTGCCATAAATGCAGTACCCCTACTGTACACCAGAACTGAGGCCATGTCCGCACTAGACTGTTATAGCGCTATGATTCTACTTGCAACATCCTATGGAATCCTGGGGTTTGCAGTTTCGGGAGGAACTGCAAACTCCAGGATTCCATAGGATGTTGAAAGTGGAATAATCGCGCTATAACAGTCTAGTGCGGAAATGGCCTGAAAGTCAGTATTTCCCCAGCCTTTGTTTACTACCATCCTTCACTATCCTCTCAATGCTGGTGCTGCCCACAGTCAGCTGAGCTTATAAATCATAGGAAAGAAGACTATTTACAATGATCATCCATAGCATAGTAGGTCCAGGAGTGGAGTTTTTAAAAAATAAAACAGGAGATAAACAAGAACTGGCAAAAACATGACAAAATTGTCCCCCCCCCCATGCCACCTAGAGAGGGTTTGCAGGCATTTGGGGGAGAAAAAAAGTTGTTGTTGTTTTTTTTTTAAAGATGGCTATGGTAAGGAAGATATGGCCCTCCAAGGTGTCCTGAGAGGCTAATTTGCCTCCCTCCCTACAGTTGCCCATCCTAATACCAATGGAAAATTTAACCACATGGATAAGCCATGCTGTTTTTAATTTCAGACTATATATATGGCAAAATGTTCTATATTTTTAGAGAAAAATCTTTATGCATTCAAATTGATAGTCACCATTGAACCTAAACATATCTCAGGCCATTTCTGCACTATACTGTTATAATGTATTATTCCCCTTTCAACCTCCTATGGAATCCTGGGGTTTGCAGTTTAGGGAGGGGCCTTTAGAATTCTCAGCCAGAGAGCTCTTTGGCCTCAGTAAACTACAAAGCCCACAATTCCACAGGATGTTGAAAGTAGAATAATAGCACTAAGTGCAGTGTGGAAATGGCCTCAGTTATGAGTCTTTGGCTGCAATCCAACATCCCTTCTGCCTAGCATAAATATCTCACGTGGAGATACGTTGTACCAGCACTATGTGATTCCCAAGCATAACAGCAATATTGCACCGCACATGTCAATGACTGGGTGCCATTGCGCACGCACAACCACAATGCCAAATGTGCAACCGCAGTGTACGATTGCAGTGCATAAATACAATACATAGTGGTGCTATGTGTGCAGTTCTGTTTCTGTCCACTCTCAGCAGAATCCATCTGTTGTACTATGGCGAACATTTCACCCCACGTACATAGTGCAACTTCTGCATGCATACATCTCAAACAGAATACAAGGCTTTATGTGACACGAGGAGCAAAAAGGAGGGGCACTAGGAGCCTAAAATCTCCCTTTATTGTTACAGTGCCCCTAATCAGTGCCTCTTTTTCTTTTCTGTTTTTTTAAAAAAGGCTCTTGCCTTTAATCTTTGTCCAACAACTGTGTAAACCTGGGGGATTAGACTCTGCAGGAGGCCAGCAGCCTGCAGGGCAGCTGTTGCTGTCTCCGGCATTTTCCCTGCCAAGTAGAAGCATGTCATTGCTGAGAAGCACTTGATGCCATTGCCTTGGCGGAATTCAGGGGTACATACAGTTCTGCTAGCGGAGACCTCTCCCCCCTTCCCACCCCCTGGGCTGGCTTCCTTTTTAGAACAAACCCCAGTTGCCCTTTACTCCTGGGGCTGATCCAGATCAAATCAAAATCTTTGATCCTGAGATATAAGCAGAGGCGAGGAGGTTTCTACAGGCCCTTGGCATAGGTGTAGTCCAGGCATGCAGTTATTGGCAAAATGAAGACATTGCCCCACCAAATAAAATTTTGCCTCTCCCCAGTGAAATTTTCCTTCCCAATTTTTTAGTATTGCAGAGTGAGACGTCGAAAACCATCCACACCTTAGATCTCCTTAGTTTCCATTCCACAGGTAACATTGCTTTTCCACTTTTTTGGATGCCTAAAGTGTATTTCTAAATGCTCAGCTGAAATCACTGCAATGCTACAAATTCTGGGGAAATTTCATTGGGTGAATAGAATCCTTATGGGGGGGGTGATGTCCTTAATCGCATAGGGATGGGGGGGTGATGGAGATGGTAATGTTTTTGGAGTGTTCCAGCCCATAGTCACGCCCCCGTGCGCCCTGAACCATGCCCCCCACGCCGTAGCCCCACCCCTCCTGCTTCCCCTCCACACACTCCAAGCTCTGCCACTGGATGGCCTCTTTCCTCCCCCACAATCACAATCAGCCCTCCACATTTACAGATTTGACTTTCATAGAGTTAATTATTTGCAAGTTTCTCCAACCCCTGACCTTCCACCTCAAGATCTCCTTTCCTGGGGGAACCTTCCCTCTTGGTGGCTCTGATCAGGCCATGCAACCCTTTAAAAACCTGCCTCTGGTCCTTCTTTTCCTCTACCAGCTGCTGCCTGTCCAACTAAGGATGGATTGTAGCACAGTTTCTGAATACTCTCCCAATGCCCCTCCAACACCCAAGGAAGGAAATGGGCAAGAGAGAGGAAGCACGGGGCCACCACGCCAAACCACCCCCTTTCCCTCTCCTTTCCCTGACCAGTCTGGACCCTAACTGCTCCCTTTCCCCACCATGCCTTAGTCTCCTTCCCACAGACAGTGAACATTTCCGCATGACACTCTTATAGCGTGATGATTCCACTTTCAACCTCCTATGGAATCCTGGGGTATGCAGTTCCAGGAGGGCCCCCCCCGAAACTGCAAACCTCAGGATTCCATAGAAGGTCGAAAGTGGGATCATCGCGCTATGAGAGTGACGTGCGGAAATGGCCACAGACATGCATTTTTATATTTGCATTTTTCCCACTTTTGTGGGGATCCCATGCCCTTGACCCTAGCTAATGTGGAAGGCCAACCGTACACTGCTGGTGCAGTCTTTAAAAAGGCTGAAACAGGGCTGTGTGTGTTCCATTTCCCTGAACTTTGTGTGAAGGGTGTGTGTGCGGTAAGGATGAGGGAGGGAACCGCAACAGTCAATAACAGTTAGAAGAAAGCACAGACTCAGCAACTTTCTTAAACCTGCTTAGAAGGTTACGAACAGCTCTACATTGTTTTCAACATCTGTCTTTAACAACTTTGTGCTCCATCATCCCCAGGTGTGGAGCTGCAAGGAGACTGACAAAATCACAGTTGCTCGCCCACCTCTCTTTCACTCTCCCACCACTATAATTTGTTATATGGAGTTTATCAGCACAACGCAAAGGTCAAATGCATGCAAACACTGCCCTCTCCAATAAATCAACACTGATGGATGTCTAGTGACCCTTCTGCACACATTTTACGGAGCAGCCAGGAAAGATTCTTTTTTAAAAAAATCTGTGTTCAGTTGAGTTCCTAGGCTGGAGTCCTTCTGCTGCATTCTGCTGGCATAACTACACTGGCATGGGTGGTGTCAGCAAGAAGAAAAAGGCTGCAGGCGCTGCAGCTGCGAAGGAAGCAAAATATGGAACAAACAAGTTGGTCAGAGCTGGCAGATTTTATTCTGCTTCCTTCACCCTCCTTCCCTACTCCTCAATGATCCTGCTACCATTTCTGCACTAGACTGTTATAGTGCTATGATTCCACTTGCAACATCCTCTGGAATCCTGGGGTTTGCAGTTTCGGGAGAGGCTGGACAGCCCCTCCCGAAACTACAAACCCCAGGATTCTAGAGGATATTGCAAGTGGAATCATAGCACTATAACAGTCTAGTGTGGAAATGCAGTGTCTCTGGTATTCAATGATAAACCTTTACTCTTGAGGATCTTGTCGAACTCTTTCATAGCTGCACTTCCAAGTCCTAGTCTTCTTGCATTTTCTTGCCTACACTCTCCATTTATGATTAAACAGTCCTCCTAAATATCACAAAGGCACCAGACCCTGTCTGATCCTGGAAAGTAAGCAGGGTCAACTTTGGTTAGTACTTGAACGGGAGACCATCAGTTAATACCTTGTGCTGTATATTTTGGAGGAAGGAACTGTCAAAACCATTTCTTGCCTAAGATAATCTTATGAAATTCATGGGGTGACCATAAGTCAAAAGATGAGCCGAAAGCACGTATACACAGAAAAACATGGAAAGCCTTTGACTATTTCAATGTCTTCTTCGTCCACTTTAAAGCTGCGTAAATCATCTGTACTTGTTGTTTTTTCCCTTAATATTCAACTCTAACTGTTTTTGCACTTTCTTCCTTGACCTTCCTCAAGAGTCATTCCAAGTCTGTGCTGTTTTCTGCCAGTGGCACACTATCATCTGTAAATTCTAAATTGTTTATTGATATTCCTTTCTCCTGTTTTCATACCACGTTCCTCTGAGTCTATACTATGCCTTTTCCCCAAGCTGATTCAATGCAGTGTACAAAATATAGACAATTACAATATAGCACATTTAGTTAGAAACATGCAAACAAGGTGAGATTAAGCCTTTATTAAACTACAAAGTTAAAACCATCGCCTTGAATCAAAGAAGAAAAGTAGTCCTGCATCACAGAAAGCCCTTCTCCTGTAAAGCATTCTATTCCTAAAGGCTTGCTGGAATTAAAAAGGTTTTTAAAGGGTTGCATTAAAAAGGTTTGTGGCTGAAAAAATAACAAAGAAGGAACCACAGAGAAGGTCCTCTCCTGTGTTCCCACTAAATGTGCCTATGAAGGTGGTGGGATTGAGACCCGTGTCTCCTGCAAAGAACTTAGAGCTCGGGCAAGCCCGCGTGGGAAGAGATGGTCCTTCAGAAAGCCTGGACCCACATTCTACAGGGCTCTAACCAAATAATCATAACCAGGGCTATTTCCGCACTAGCCTGTTATAGCGTTCTTATTCCACTTTCGACATCCTGTGGAATCCTGGGGTTTGCAGTTTAGGGAGGGGCCAGTGCAGTGCAGTGTTGAAAGTGGAATAAGAGCACTATAACAGGCTGGTGGAGAAACAGCCCAGATCCCACACTATTCAGGTCACATCAATTCTGCAGTGTTATGCCATTCCCCAGCTCTGGTGCAACAAATTTCTCTCCTGTTGAGGAAGAAAATACATAGGCAGAAACACAGGCCCTTTTCACACTGCATTTGCCATGCGAAAGGGCCCCTGAGTGTCGTGCAAATGTGAGGAGTGGTCCACATGACACACTCACAATCACTTGACACTCCAGGGTCTGGCAGGCGCTGCTTGTGCACTTTTTCATTTTCAGCTTTAAGCCGAAAATGTGCGTGATTGTGCATCGCTCCGGGGCCCCATATGCACTTGCCGTGTGTGCAGAGCTCCAGAGCCATGGTGCTTGTGTTTCCTGCCCCGGAACAGCCTGGAAACTCCAGGGCTCTCGCACGAGCAGTCGGCAGCTGTGGAGCTGAAGCAATGGAGATGCGAGAGCCTCTCACAAGAGGCTGCTCGCACGATCCCCACACCCCAGCGCCGAGATAAGGTGAGTTGCGGAAAGGGCCATAGTCTTGATTTTTTACCTGTTTTGGGACACACCTTTTATGTGATAATCCCACCCTTCTTCTTCATGACGTACATTCTACTTCTATATAATAATTTTCATCTTTGGGTTTTACATCACTTATCTCTGATTAGTTGCACTTTCCAGATATGATTTTACTACTTTGTTTTTTTTATCTCCTTTGACCCTCTCAAAGGTCTCAAATGCTTTATCTTCACCTCATATGATCTTCTTGGTTGGCACGAGTTCACTATGTCTTCGTGAAGATCAGAGGGAACCGTTTAATTGATAAAAGACATTGAAATCGATTTAGTAATTATGTTTTATGGTAGATACCTTTGCTTTAAACCTACTTTGACTAAAGGCTTTATCACATGAGGCAGGTAAATCACACTTACAGCATGATAATCGTGTCTTTGGCTGGGACTTCTCACGCGACTTCATTTGTCTTCTGTTGTTCTCCTGGTGGGAGATCATTTGGAAACTGTTTCTTTTGCAAAAGAAGGTCATTAACTAGCTAATTCATCACTGGCCTCCTTTACAAAAGAAATGCTTTCCAAATGATCTCCCACCAGGAGAACAGAAGAGGAATGACGTCATGTGATAAATCCTAGCCAAAGACACTGTTATCCTGCTGTAAATGCAGTTCTGATTCCCCGCTCAGCCATGGAAACACACTGGGTGACCTTGGGCACATCACACACTCTCAGCTCCAGAAAACCCTGTGATATGTCACCACTATATCTTTACATGTGGGGATTTCATCTTAGTTTCTTCATAGCTGCCCTTCCAAGTCTTAGGCCATTTCCGCACTGGACTGTTATAGCGCTATGATTCCACTTGCAACATCCTATGAAATCCGGGGGTTTGCAGTTTCGGGAGGGGCCACCTGGCCCCTCTCAAAACTGCAAACTCCAGGATTCCATAGGATGTTGCAAGTGGAATCATAGTGCTATAACAGTCCAGTGCAGATGACTCTTAGTCGGCTGATTTTGTGACTACCATCTCTATTTTAATGACTGAGCCAAGGTATAAGAATTCTTAACTATTTTGATGTCTTCACCACCCACCTTAAAGTTACGTGAATCATGTATGTTCACCACCCTGTGTAAGGCAGCATTCCGTGTTCCCATGGCATTCTAACCTAATTTCTTTGTCCAGTCTGGTTCAGTTTGGTTGTTTCAAATTACAATCAGCTTGAAATTCTTTCGTGGCGAACATTTATGTCTGTTGAATGAAGGAAGCCAATTGTTCCGTTAGCGCCTGGGTCTCGGCCATTAAGCCCTTAGGCTCTCGACTCTCAGCAGAGAGGAAAGTCTTGTAGGAAGCAGGGATTTTTCTTTTCCCCTTAATCTCAGAAACATAAAACAGCAGAGAACTTTATGAAGTAATGTCTGATTGTGTGGGAGAATGCCAAACTAACAATAAAGAAAGGCAGCATTTGTTTCCTATCGGTAATATATCGAAAGTGTGAAACAATAACACAAACTGAAGGAGGTTAAGCTTACCCCTGTAACTTCTGAGCAGGAGCCCTTAAACTTTCTAGGGAAGGCCATAAAAGTGCTTATGAGGGACTCCATGGTCTCTGTGAGCTTTTTATGTGGGATATAATCTAGATATTTTCATTCAGGCTCACCTTGTGCGCAGCCGTTATTGCGATGGGACAAATGCCCCATTGATAAGAAATCCTGCATTTACTTTTCCAACTTAACTGTAGAGATATCCTTGATGGAATGGCTGAATTTGCTGAAATCCCCTTTCATTGTTTTTTTAAAAATCAGACCATAGAATCATTTTTATTTAACAAGGCTTCCGTGAATAACAAAGAGTCTAATATCTGAGAGGGAGCAGCTATCAGGGGCTTACCAAAACTTCAACACTACATATTGTGGGGACTTTCTTTGTTTTTTAATAGCATTTTTTCATACTCTCCAACATTTCACATATGAAAACTAGGATACATGCAGCCAAGCAACATCAGAGTGTGGTCAAGATGGCAAAAGTTGTTAATGAGGGAAAAAAACACAAGTTAAGAGCGGCTGCAGCAGTTGGCTTTTGCCTGAGCTTTCTGGGAAAGGCAAGATTCTACCCTTTCCTCTCCCCTCTGCTTAGTTAACTGAATGCAAATTATTGTTGCATTTTGAATCCAGTTTGCAGCAATTCAAGTAAGCTGAGGATGAAGGGGAAAAGTGGGCAGAAGAGGGAGAAACTGGGATGTTGTAAAAGCAGCTGAAAAGATGGGATGACAGAGTATTCATTGGGACCGTCCTTCTCCAAATTGGGACAATTGGAGAGTTTTTCATTTATTCACCCCAGGGTCTTCGTGAGTCATCCTTGCACTGGTAATTAGTCAAAGAAATTATTGAAATAACTACATGCCATGCATTAAATAGAAGCCACTCATGACCTTCTGTGCTGGATGGAGAAGTCCTTTGGGTGCTGAACTTTAGCCACGTTTGTTTTTCTTCCACATTGTCTACTGCTAAAAAAAGATATAAATAAATAACTGAAAATACTGTAGATTCTTTTCCCTGAAACTTCTCCTAAATAGTCTGTGCATAACTGCCCGCCTCAGCCCCAAAAAAACAGGACAGGGGGATGTGGGTTAGCATAGATTGTTTCAAGGGGAGAGGACTGAAGGAAATAGACAATATGAAATATGTTGTGTAAATGGATGCATTGCATAGGGTATAAAGGGATGTATAGTATAGGACCGCAAAAGAGGAGGGAACAGGGTTGTAACTGACTCCTGTTTTTTTAACTGTTTGTCATTGTTCTTGTTGTGCGTCTTTAAGTCATTGCCAACTTATGGCAACCCTAAGGCAAATCTGTCCTGTGCCGGCAGCCAGCCAAGGTTTACAGCTCTCCAATTAGAGTCTTTTATCAGCAGCCACGAGCAAAGTTTATAACAGTTTGTTAGCCAGTTACTAGTTGTTGTTTTTGCGGTCTGAATCTGCAGTAAATTCAGAGCAACAGCCCAGTAGCAAAGTCTGTACACAAGGCAAGGGACAAGGTTGCCGGGAACATGAGCAAGGGATCCAAATGTGAGTCGTGCTGCTTCCACTGATAAGACCAGTTGTCTGCAACGGCTTCCATCCATCTCTTTTCCTGTTCATATGGGCTGAGTGCCTCCCCCAGCTGTTTCCCTAATTGATGTGACTTTACCATATATATAAATGTTCCGAGTCCTATGGGCTCCCCTTTTTTTCATCTATGCTGGCTGAAGTAAGTATTGTCCCATTCAAGTCTCTGTGTTGTGGCTGCTGGGAAAGGTCCTGTCTGGATCCTGAGAGGGTGGCATGACAGCACTTACTACAGGGTTTTCTTAAGGAGATTTGTTCAAAGGGTGTTTGCCCTTGCCTTCCTCTGAGGCTGAGAGCGTGTGACTTGCCCAAGGCCCCCCAGTGGGTTTACAGGGCTGAGCAGAATTTTCAACCATGGTCTCGAGTTGTAGTCCAACGCTCAAACTGCTATACCACAGTGCCTTTCTTGCCTTCTAGTTATTAGTCTGATTTAAGAGGGTTGGCTGCAGGGTATAAGTTCTTTTAACAAGCAAACAAATAATAAGAACTGGCCTTATTTTAGCAAACCAAAGTCTGCATTGCACCACAATGAGCTACTGGAAGGAAGGATAGGATAAAAATTTAATACACAACAAAAGTGGCTATGTCACAGAGAAATACCCTGTTGAACATTAAGCAGAGTGGCCTGGCCATTCTTCTGCTTTTGCGTTCTTCAGAGGTCTGTGGAAACAAAGTCTAAACTGTTAAAATTGGAAGCAGACGGTTTTATGGTACAATAGGAACAGCAGTCCATGCTTCAAAGAGTCCACATTATTTGTAGCTTTGCCATCTAGTTGCTGGCCTCCTTCAAAAATGCATGTATCATGAATATGTTTTAAATGTCTTCTTCTTGCTTAAGCTAATTACCATTGTTACCAGTCAGTCTAGGTACCAGAAGATGGACAAATTAAATTTATTGCAGGGGCACACACAGTTTTAATATTTTAAGTATGCATGTGTCTTTGTGTCTGTAATATAGACAGGGTCCCGGACAGCTGAGAATAATCTTCCTTATGAAAGGAGGTTAACTTCCTTGCGGAGAGGGTGATGTCTGCTTCAACAAAACACCATCTTCTTGATTAACTGTTGCATGAGAAGAAGCTTCAGTAGCATGCTCCCTTTAGAATAAACATCAAAGGTAAGATGGAGGATCATTTGAAATGTGATGCCGGGAAAAAAATTTCTATGGACTGTTAAAAAAACAAATTAGTGGTTCTCTGAGCAAATCAAGCTCAAACTCTAAGTAGAAGCAAAGACGACTAAGCCAAGGCTGTCCTACTTAGGGCATATCTTGAGACAACATGAAAAAACACGAAAGCAGAAACAATAGCTAAAGAGCAAGACTGTATTATAAGTGGATTGATTATTTCATTGGCCCTTTCTGCTTGAAGACTGCATCCTGGCATGGGGACACTTCTGCAAGACATCGTCGTGGTCTGATCCTTGTCCCGTCACCAACCAGCACAATCGTGGAGTAAATCATTGAGAGGATTTCCCCATCAATGACCCCTGATCGCACTACCGTCCTGCACATACTCGATCTGCGGAAGGTCTGGAAGTGTGACGGAGATGCTTCCTTCCCCAGCGCAGCATGGGAAAGAGCCCAGTTGTGCTGCAGAAGAAGGAGGAAGGAAAGAAAGAAGGAAGAGCCACGTCCATTGTGCTCCCTTCCTCAGGGAACCGGTCTGTTGTGGAGTGTTGGGGACACGCTTCCATTCCAGCAGAGGTGCTGCCGGGATTGCAACTGGAAGACTATGGTAACCTGTCGAAAAGTTTTCTTGATGCATTACATTCCTAGCGAACATAAGGGAAAATGCATTTAAGCACCAGTTAGAGGTGAAATTTAATCTGAATGGAAGAAGGAAATGTTGTTGCAAATTTGTACAATGCAGATAATAAAAACTATGGTGATCTAAAAGGCAGCTCAAATTCTCTTTACTGGACTTGCAGCTTGGGAAAAACATATGAGTGGATTGCTATGTGGTTTGTTTCTTCTTCTGAATGTTCTACATGTGCAGTTGTGAGCTGTGTGTTCCTAGGACACTGATTTTGCTCTCAGCTCCTTTGGATAGGCAGTCAGAACCTGACAACATTGGAAATACCTTCCTGACGTGCTAAGCTGTTTGGAGTATTATTGTTCCACATTGGTTACTGTATTCTTTTGTGAAGAAATACTAGTGCTGAAAACTGTTATATCCTTTATTAAGTAAACAATATGATTTCAAGGAAAAATATATAAAAACGGATTGAATCAATCCAGGAAGCCACAATTGCCTTGCGTTGCAAGACCTGAGCCACGGAGGTTGACAATGGAAGGCCCTGGACATCTCTCATTCATAGGGACCATTTCTGCATGAGACTGTTATAGCGCTATGATTCTACTTCCAACATCCGATGGAATCCTGGGGTTTGCCATTTAAGAAGAGGCCTCAAGGTCACCATAATTCAAAGTTTACTTGAATAACAACACACTACAAACAAGGAAGGAGTGGTGAATAAAGGCAACAGGGAGGAGAATAACATCTATCTTCCTCCAGGTGACAAAATGTCGCTGTTGTGGAATGTGACAGTTGGCAAAGCTATCAAAAAGTTTTGTTGAAATTAAGAGTTCCAGGTTTATAACAGACTGGAGCATTCTGGACAGAAAAAGCAAGATGAATAAACCAGCTGCCTGGTGCCAAGCCTCACTGAAATGAACGTCCTTGCTGGCCCTGCAAAGGTTCTCTACACTTCCCCCAAAGCCTGGCCCAATCAGAAGGGAAACTTGAGTTTTTCCAGCCAACCTCCCCTAGTGCTTGCAATGGGTCTTTCACGAGCTCCAGCAGCAGTCTACTGTACCTGTCCTCCAACATTTCACAGCAGGAAACAGGGGCATGTTGTGGCCAAGCAACATCAGAATGTGGTCAAGGTGGCAAAAGTTATTAAAGAAGAAATACACACAAGCTGGGAGAGGCTGCAGAAGTTTGCTTTTGCCTGCACTTACTGGGAAGGGCCAAACTCCACTCCTTCCTCTCTTCTTCTCCTGATGTGTTAACTGAGCGCAAATTACTTTGGCCCTTTTCACATGGGTTAAAAAAACGGTGTAGATTGACCTCCACGGAGGTCATCTACACCGTTACGCGAATTGGGGTGGATTACTCGTGAATAAATCCACATGCCAATCCGCGGTCAGGCGCCCGCAAGTGGCGGTGCCGCGTGCTTTTGAAAAACCACATTTTATGTGGTTTTTCAAAGGCACGGGGCGTCCAGCCCCGTTGCAGCGCCCGTATGGATTTACGGACGTGCGAAAGGGCGTCCCTGCAGATCGGGCGGGGGGGATTTCTGGCTGGCGAGCTTCTCCGATTGGCAGAGAGGCTTCGCCAGTCAAAATCCGCCATTTTGGGTGCTGCCAGGTGCCAAGGACGCCGCGGGACGCTGCTGCGTGTAGAGCAGCGAAATGCACTGCTCCGCGCGGCGACGGAACAAGCCCCGTTTTGGCGTGGCTTGCCCCGTTCCGCCACCCGCGTGTGAAAGGGCCTTTGTCCTCCATTTACAGCAACTGAAATAAGCGAAGGACAAAGAAGAAAAGTGGGATGATGGGAGAAAAAAAATGGGACATTTTAAAAGTTGAAAAAGTGGGATGACAGAGTATTAATCGGGACTGTCCCTGGCAAACTGGGACAGCTGGAGTACATGAAGTTGTGAATTCCACAACACCAGAAGACGGAACCATGGCAGTTAAAGTAGAATAATAGCACTATAATTCTGCAATATAATTCTGCAGTATCTGGTTGCAATCTTTCTCACTTAGGAGAGATGTCTTATATTTCTGTCGAAGTTGTAAAAATAATTTCTGATGTTCCAGCTGTACATATAAATGAGCAATGCAGCCTTAGGCAAACAGGCATCTACTTCTACCTTCTTTTGGTAGAAGGTAGAAGTAGATGCAGGTCTCATTAATTGCTCAAAGGCTGTGGATGGTGTTGTTTTTAACTGACTACTTCAACTTCAGCCTCGCTGTAATCAAATAATTGTTGCATATACATAGTATGTCATTCAGCAGCCAAAGCAGCCATATTTTAATTAATCCAGTTCTTTTGCTGTTAAATGATACAGCAGCTGTTCTTACAATTCATATCTAAGTATCACATTGCACAGTGTCAACAAAGGAATATTTACGCTTTTGTTTCCTCAGCTGAATAACTTTTCCTAATGATTAAGGCTCTTAAAAATTAAGAGCATCCTCAGAAGAAAACTAAAATATAATTTACATAATATGATTCTGGTACTGTGTACCTCTTAGGGATTAGTGAAAATGATGGTTATGTTGCTAGTGTTCTTGTGCTAAAATACATGCGCATAATCCAGAAATATTACACTCACTTACATATACCCGCACTACAATATGAAACCCACAATCTCTTTCTTATCCACAGGGACAGCTGTTCACACAGCCAAAAAGCAGCACATATTAACGGGTTTTACCATTCTTTCTCCTAACTATTGCAAAATGTTTCTCGAAATGAAACCAGTTTGATTCTGTACTTATGCATCCTTACAAAGAAGTATTTCTATTCAATGAAAGGACCAGGATACAAAATGGAAAGGCATGCTATCACAAAGCTCTTTCGCCACACCCACAATGAAACAAATACACTTCGGATACATTATCTGCATATATCTGTTTTGCCACCTGTTCCTTTTTGTTGAAAACTGCAGACATGAATAATCCGCCAAAGCAACGCAAGAGTAGAACAATGGGAGCAATGAAGTGGTAAAGCAGGTAAACGCTCCCAAGTTGGAAACAATCCCCTGAGCTCTGAAGTCTGCCTTCTTCAAGATACCCTGAAAGCTTACAAAAATGTTTATTAAAAGATTTCCAGGCAGGCGGAGGTTTGGGTCGTGAAATGGGAAACCCTTTAAAGGGCAGCACAGGTTGGATGTCTTAATGCTCCGAGTAACAATTTCCCACTCCTTAAGTCTCTCCGCAAAAAGCCAACAATACCATCGATGGCAGTGAGGCTGTTGCTCTAAGATGGCTGTGTGGTTTTAGAAATGATGCGGCCAACAGGTACTTGTGTGTAGCACCATACTAAGGCCATTTGCGCATGAGTCTGTTATAGCGCGATGCTTCCACTTTCAACCTCCTATGGAATCCTGGGGTTTGCAGTTTCGGGAGGGGCCGGCCGGCCCCTCCCGAAACTGCAAACCCCAGGATTCCATAGGAGGTTGAAAGTGGAAGCATCGCGCTATAACAGACTCATGCGCAAATAGCCTAAGCTTCACAGTCAGTGTCACAGACGAGCCTTTGGGATGGTTTTACAGATTTGCCAGAGGGTAAGTTAGCATTCGGACAGTTTGCTGTTCCAAAACCAACACTTTGCAGACAAGGAACATTTAAGATGGGTCAGAATGTTGCATTCCTCCACCCCTAGACCTGGAAAAAATAAAATAAAATGATAATGTAGATTGCATATGTTTAAGGCTTGTTGCTTTCAATGAAATGGACCTAGGAAGGAGGACAGAAAGAGCAGCTGGCATCTTGTACTGCAGTTATAGATTTGTAACCTAGGAACTTTCCACACTGCACTGTTATAGTGCTATTATTCCACTTCCAACAACCTATGGGATCCTGGGGTTTGCAGTTTAAGGAGGGCCCTTTAGAATTCTTAGTCTGAGAGGTCTTTGGCTTCAGGAAACTACAAACCCCAGAATTCCACAGGAGGTTTAAAGTGGAATCATAGCACTAGAACAGTGTATTGCGGAAAGGCCCCTAGAGTTGTGGACCATACGCACTCTGTGTCCACTTATACTACCTATTAACGATCTTGGCAATGTGGCGACAATTGTAAATGGTCCTCAAATCCCATCTTGAAACTCCAGGGAGCCTCTCCAAGCAACAGAAGTCTGTTCTGCTGGATATTGGGGTATCACAGGATGATGATGATGATGATGAGGAGGAGGAGGATAGGAGTATGGTGTCTAGATCGAGGGAGGTACTGGTACCACTCTACTCTGCTTTGGTTAGACCTCATCTTGAATACTGTGTCCAGTTCTGGGCACCCCAATTCAAGAGGGATATAGACAAGCTGGAGCAAGTCCAGAGGAGGGCAACCAAAATGGTGAGGGGCCTGGAAGCCATGAAGCCCTATGAGGATAGACTTAGAGAGCTGGGGATGTTTAGTCTGCAGAAGAGAAGGTTGAGAGGGGACATGATAGCCATGTTTAAATATTTGAAGGGATGCCACGTAGAGGAGGGAGAGGGCTTGTTTTCTGCTGCTCCAGAGACCAGGACAAGGAGCCATGGATTCAAGCTGCAGGAAAGGAGATCCCACCTGAACCTCAGAAAGAACTTCTTTGATGGTCAGAGCTTGTTTTCTCCTGCTCCAGAGACCAGGACAAGGAGCAATGGATTCAAGCTGCGGGAAAGGAGATTCCACCTGAACCTCAGGAAGAACTTCTTTGATGGTCAGAGCTTGTTTTCTGCTGCTCCAGAGACCAGGACAAGGAGCAATGGATTCAAGCTGCGGGAAAGGAGATTCCACCTGAACCTCAGGAAGAACTTCTTTGATGGTCAGAGCTTGTTTTCTGCTGCTCCAGAGACCAGGACAAGGAGCAATGGATTCAAGCTGCGGGAAAGGAGATTCCACCTGAACCTCAGGAAGAACTTCTTTGATGGTCAGAGCTTGTTTTCTGCTGCTCCAGAGACCAGGACAAGGAGCAATGGATTCAAGCTGCAGGAAAGGAGATTCCACCTGAACCTCAGGAAGAACTTCCTGACGGTCAGGGCTGTCCGGCCGTGGAAGATGCTGCCTTGGAGTGTAGTGGAGTCTCCTTCCTTGGAGGTTTTTAAGCAGAGGCTTGACGGCCATCTGTTCAAGGGAGTGCTTTGAGGGTGTTCCTGCATGGCAGGGGGTTGGACTGGATGGCCTGTGTAGTCTCTTCCAACTCTACATTTCTATGATTCTATGATCTTTCCAGCCACTTCCCGCCAGTGAGCAATGGTGCAGCAAGCATAGGCAGCGCTCCTATTGCAATTCCTTTTGGCACTGCATACCCCTGGTGGGAGGGGGCTGGAAAATCCATCCCACGGCGCTCTGATAGCGAGCAAAACAGATCTCCAGCACCCAGAGCCCCTGCTGACCATTAAAGCAGGCTGGGGAGCTGAGCCAGGAGGCAACATTTGGGCTTTTTCCACACTACACTCTTATAGCGCTATTATTCAAAGGCCCCTCCCGAAACTGCAAATCCCAGGATTCCATAGGATGTTGAAAGTGGAATAATAGCAATAGAACAGTCTAGTGCAGAAATGGCCTTGGTTGCACATTTGCAACTAAGGGCCTAAAATAAATTTTAATAACTTTATTATTTAATAACCACCAAACTAGCTTAAGCTCAAAACATATGAAAGGCTTCAACCAGTTAAAACAGGTTTAAAAGGCTAAAACGGCTCAAAACTGTGCCTATTTTGGAATTAATCATTAACAAGCAGTATAAAAAAATAATAATTCAATAGTAAAATAATAATAATAATAATAATAATAATAATAATAATAATAATAATAATAATAATAGATGATGATGATGATGATGACGATAGTAGTACAATGGCATGGAGGGGTTGATGTGTTCAGGTAAGGCTGCTCCTGTATTCAGAATAAGGCCTTTTCCAAAACAGGTCTGGGTATAAACTATAAATCCCAACCTCTAAGGTCCGGGAGGGGGATGCACCACGTGACCCTAGGCCCCCGCCCCCGCCGGTTTCTAGTCACGAGGTGGGCGGTTCTATTCCTTTGACGTCACCGAACAAACAAGCCCAAACGTCGAGAACGCCACTGCTGGGCGGGGATGAAAAAGGCCAAGGTAAAAGAACAGCGGAGTGGGCGTGGCTAAGACCTAAGCGAATGACCGTGGCGGGCATATTTTGACGAGCCAATGAATTTGAGGGAGGTGGGACCCTCACGGGCCAATGAGACGGCCGGATGGAAATGGACGGCCGGCGGTTGGCCAAAGAGGTCAGTCTCTGTTATAAAGCGCTAGACGTCCGGCTCCCTGTCCTCAATGAGACGCGGGCGCTGAATGGGAAGCCATGCCTGGGAAGGAAGGATCGATGAGAGGAGCGGGTGGAAGTCTTTGTATCCCATCCCACAACGTCTTCAAGGCGGCCCTTTGCCTGAGATTAATTCAGTTCCGATCCAGGGAAGGCCGTTTCTCCTCCTCCATAATCTGGACTACAACTCCCATCATCCCCGGCCAGGGTAGCCTATGCTGGGCGCTGATGGACGATGCCATCCAAAATCTGTATCCTTCTCGTTCCCCATTTCCCCGGGGGCAGAATACTTTGGCTACACGTGTCAGTGAAAGTGAGCCTCTCACCACAGCGTAACACGTGTTCTTCATGTATCGTCGGAATGCTCGAAAATGCAGGGTTTCCGGCACAGGCTTCCGGTGTTCCCACGATCAGATCAAGCCTGCTTTTCTTCACGAACGCTGCCCTCCCCTCTCCTGTTTTATGAAGCTGGGGGATGCAATCCAAAATACTCCCAAGAAGTTCCCCAGCTTCTTATCTAAGTATCTGTCACACCCTGTAAAGTTTGCAACATGATGCCGGAGTTACTTTTTGGGGCTGGGAGACTCTGGAAAGTAACGTTTCCAAAGTTCCGCTGCTCGTGACCTGATTGCCATCACTGCAGGTTGCATTTTTCGGCGGCCATTTCCGCACCAGCCTGTTATAGCGCGATGGTTCCACTTTCAACCTCCTCTGGAATCCTGGGGTTTGCAGTTTTGGGGGGGGCCTCAAAGACCCATATTTACTATACTCAAAGGGCCCTCCCGAAACTGCAAACCCCAGGATTCCAGAGGAGGTTGAAAGTGGAAGCATCGCGCTATAACAGGCTGGTGCGGAAATGGCCTGCGTTTCATTCCTCTGCTCCAGCTTCAATGCCTTGGAGGCAGGAAGGAAAGGACAGGCGCCACGCATGGGGGGCCTTTCGCGGGGGTCCCTGTGCCCCTCCCCTGAGCAAAGGTGGGGGGAGGGGGGCTCCATTTCCACGCTCCCAGGGGCTGCTGGGCTTTGCAGGGCAGGGAGGGGCCTTGAGGGTTCTCAGCCAGGGAGCTCTGTGGCCTCAGCAAACGGCAAACCCCAGGATTGCACAGGAGGCTGGAAGTGGAACTGTAGCGCGATCACAGCCCGGTGCGGAAAGGGCCGGAGCGCGTGACCCGCGAGAGAGCGAGCGGGGGGAGGGAGGCGGGGCGGGGCGGGGCGTGAGGGTGTCAGTCAGGCAGAGTGGGCGTGGCCCTCGCCGGGCCCCGGGTGCGTCGCCCTCCCCTCCCCCACCTCCGGCGGCGGTGACTGACAGACGGCGTCTGAGGCGCGGAGAGGAGTTGCCGCGGCCGCCTTTCTTTCGCCCGCCGCTCTTCCAGGCGGCCCCGACGGGGAGGCAGCGCAGCCCCCCGAGCGCCAGAGCGCCCGCCCGCCGGCCCGCCCGGCCGCCGCCGCCGCCGCCGCCGCCGCGCCGCCCGGGCACGCCTCGCCTGCCTCGCCTGCCTCGCCTCGCCCCGCGCAGCAGCAGCACCGGCGGCGGCGGCGGCGGCGGCGGCGGGGTCCGGGTTCCTCCTCCTCCGCCGCCTCCCCCCGGCCCCCGATGACTGCGGCAAACTGCGGCGGCGCCACCGACGAGTTCGACTTCAGGCTCATCTTCGGCGAGGACGGGCAGCAGCCGGGACCGGGGCCCCCGCCGCCGCCCCCCGCCGCGCCCCAGCCCCCGCCGCCCTCGACGACGCCACTGCCGCCGCCGCCGCCGCCGCCGCCGCCGCTTGGGCCTCCCGCCGCCGCCGCCTCAGCAGCAGGTGCGTCCCGGTCCCTCGCCGGCCAGGCCCGGGCGGGCGGGCGGGCGGGCGGGGGAAGCAGTTGGGCTCCGTCCCGCTTGGCCTTCCCTCAGGGGCAGGCCCGCCTCCTGGACTCCGCGCCTCGGGGGCCCCTTCCGCGCTGCAGTTGTAGCGCTCTTGTTCCGCTTCCGACGTCCCCTGGGGACCTGGGGCTCGCAGTTTCCTGAGGCCAGGGAGGATTCTAAGGGCCCCTCCCTCACCTGCAAACCCCAGGATTCCATAGGAGGTTGAAAGCGGGATGAGAGCGCTATAGCCAGGCAGCGCGGAAAGGATCTCTGGGGGCGGGAGCCCGCGCGCTTTGACTGCGCTGGTCGGGCCGTGTCGTGGGGGGGCGGCGGGGGCCGAGGTTCGAGTCCTGCCCGAGCCTTGGAGAGGCTCGTTCGGGTGACCTTGGGGCCCAGGCGCACACGATCGCTCGGCCTACCGCGCCGGGTTGTTGTGAGGGGCGGGAGAGAGAGCCGTGTCCCGGTTGCAAGAAAAATGGCAGCCGATAAAGGAAACTTGGGAAGTAGCCCAACTCTCTTCTCCTCGTGTGCAATGTAGATACTCGAAGGCAAGCCTTGCCGTGGGGAAGACGGGATCCACACGTGTCAGCCTCACCCTGCAGGGTTGCACAGAGGCCAGCGGTGCTCAGTGGGCTACTTAAGGCCCCTGCGATTCGCCGACTGGTCTCGGATGAGCTGTGGGCCACCTGGGGGTCAGTTCCCAGTAGCTTTTCCTCCAGGGCAAATAGGGGTAGCCCTGGGCCAGCCGGTGTTGTACCTGGAAGGACCAGGCGGGTTCAGCTCCTTGACTTCCTTGCGGGTAAATAAGGCTGAGTAGTTGTGGTAATCATTATTAGCATGCTTACATGGGAGTAAATCCCGTTGGACCTAGCAGAGGTCTGCTTTTGGGTAAACTTGGGTGGATTGGGACATATGTCAGCTCTGAGCGCTGTGTATTCTCCATTGGAGGTATAACACATCCACACTGTGCAGGGCACTTTAACGTGTAAGAAAACAGGTCTCCCGAGTAAAAGAGCTTGCCAGTTGAAATTTGACGTGGATTGATTCATAGAATCATAGAAATGTAGAGTTGGAAGAGACCCCAGGGGCCATCCAGTCCAACCCTCGCCATGCAGGAACACCCTCAAAGCACTCCCTTGGACAGATGGCCATCCAGCCTCTGCTTAAAAACCTCCAAGGAAGGAGACTCCACCACACTCCATGGAGGCAGCATAGAATCATAGAATCATAGAAATGTAGAGTTGGAAGAGACCCCAGGGGCCATCCAGTCCAACCCCCTGCTATGCAGGAACACCCTCCAAGCACTCCCTTGGACAGATGGCCGTCCAGCCTCTGCTTAAAAACCTCCAAGGAAGGAGACTCCACCACACTCCATGGAGGCAGCATAGAATCATAGAATCATAGAAATGTAGAGTTGGAAGAGACCCCAGGGGCCATCCAGTCCAACCCCCTGCTATGCAGGAACACCCTCCAAGCACTCCCTTGGACAGATGGCCGTCCAAGCCTCTGCTTAAAAACCTCCAAGGAAGGAGACTCCACCACACTCCATGGAGGCAGCATAGAATCATAGAATCATAGAAATGTAGAGTTGGAAGAGACCCCAGGGGCCATCCAGTCCAACCCCCTGCTATGCAGGAACACCCTCCAAGCACTCCCTTGGACAGATGGCCATCCAGCCTCTGCTTAAAAACCTCCAAGGAAGGAGACTCCACCACACTCCATGGAGGCAGCACCTTCCACTGCCGGACAGCCCTGACTGTCAGGAAGTTCTTCCTGAGGTTCAGGTGGAATCTCCTTTCCTGCAGCTTGAATCCATTGCTCCTTGTCCTGGTCTCTGGAGCAGCAGAAAACAAGTCCTCTCCCTCCTCTACGTGGCATCCCTTCAAATACTTAAACATGGCTATCATGTCCCCTCTTCAGCCACTTGTTTATGACTTTTAAAAAAATATGCCTAGTGACTGCATGCATTGGGCTGTGTGGAGGCTGCACTCCTAATCCCAATTATTTTTGAATCCCCCAGGCAGCCTCCTCCCCACAAATGGTCACTAACCGATGCGATCGGGGGATAAAACTTGCTTCTGATACGCACAAGAAAGAAAGGACTGATGAGACTTTTCATAACGAGGAGAGTGTGGATGCCATTCAGAAAGTTCTTTTTACCTGTTTGTCCACGTCTTGGTCTTAAGAGGAGATAATTATATACTGAGTCAGAGTATTGGTTCAACGCTGACTTGTAATGACTGTCCAAAATCTCAGGCCAGGCTTTTTCCCCCCCAGCCTTGTCATCTGAGCTCCTCTTAGCTGTGCAGGATTGAGTTTAGCACTTTTGAGCATGCGAATCGCATCTGCGACTGAGCGGTGAGTTTTCAGTGTTGAATGGAGAGTCCTAGTTTATTTTACACAGTCACGCAGCAGGCTGAACCTGAGAAAGGTGACTGGAATAGGACTCTAGTTGTGTTTGCTTGGCGGCCGTATCCAAACTTAACAGACATAAGGAGAAAAATCTTAGTATGTTGATAGTGAGTGTCCAACAGTAAGGTGTCATTGCTCTAGTAAGCTATCCAACTCTCCTTACCCCATGTCCCTGCTAATTTTGAAGCATCTACTTGTATGTTTTTCCGTATGACTTAAAACCAGTCTACAAAAACACCCAACTGCCCCAATAAATGCCGAGATACATGCCTCAGAGTTAGAAGCTTGCTGGCATTCAGGCTGTCAATATATAGTACGGTATGTATAGTCAATATATAGTACGGGGGGTTCTCTGAATTTCTGATCACTTAGTTGGAACAGCAGGCGTTCAGTTGTTGTTGTTTTTTATGACAGGCAAGGGAGGTAGGGTGCCGATGTTACTTAGTGCCTGTGTAGTTTGTGAACGTTGTATACAACTAATGAAAAAAGGGGAGGTATAAGAGAGGAAGGCTATAGTATTTCTATTAGAAAAATTGAACAACTAGCTACCATTCCCAAGTGACCTGCCTGCATTGTGGAAACATGGAGTGGTGGGTGGTGGTTTGTCAAACTGTCTTGCTGGGCCATAAATGATTTGAGACGAATGGGAGTCTTTGGAAAGGGTACTATTGGGGAGGGCATACAAGTTCAAATTACATGGCTGCCAAATTAATCTGGTAGTTGCATCCCCCCCCCAAGTTTAGGAAGTTGCATATGCAGAACAGAGGAGACCTGAAGTACCTTGGAGAAATAAGTGCAACATGCTCTCTGTTGTAACAATGTCTTGGTAATAAACAAGTCCTACCTCTTAGCAAAGAAGACAGAATTGGAGTGTATGAGAAGAGAGTGAGAGAAAGAATTAGGGCTTGGATCGTTTTGTTGGAGACGTTCCTCATGATCGTGGGCCTTTGAGGCAGGGTATCTTAGTTGATACTTCTGCATACAAGTCAAAGATTTGTTAAACTGACATGTTTTGTGCGAGCAATAAACTAATTCGTACTATTTTTAGTTTAGAAAGTATACTTGTATACAATATCTCAGGTAATTTGTATAATCTACACTTTAAAAACTTCTCTCAGGCAAATATATGAGAAAGCTATTCTGGTAGCAGATTATTCTGCTACACTTTCTACGAAGTAGCTTTAAAAAAACAACAAAAGAGCTTTTTTATTTCTGATCCTTTTTCAGAATCTGATAAATGCTAAATAGTTTTATTTGGGAAAACAGATGCAAATATGATGGGTTTTGAGCAATTTCTGTCTTACTGTTTATCTTACAGTGAAAGAGTTCCAGATTGTTTCACTGCACTAAGCGACGACCTAAAATTGAAAATTGCCTCTGTGTTTGTGAATACAGTGTTTGCAAATGCAGTGTTTGTCGCAGAATTCAAAACGTATGGCAACAGACCTTGCTCTTCCCTGGAAAATGGAAATATAACATGGGTTCTTAAGTAGTGCTTAAAAACTGAAATATTTAAAATATAAAAATATTCCCAAGTTCTTGTTTCTGTAATTTCAATGTGTAATCAAATTAATCATTTTCCTTCATATTTGCATTTATCTGTCATCACTGAATTTCTGCAAGAGCCATGCTTGAACAGAAACAATTAGATTTTAATTTTGGTTACATGTTTGGTTCCTGAAATACTTAAGTTGCTGTGACTGTTAGGAAGCCCTACCTCAAACTTTATTTAAACTCCTATACTAACATAATTAATTACATGATCATTGTACAAATGTTAATAGCAAATAACAAGAATTGCACAAAAAAAATTCTGTTAAAATTGTAATTGTAAAAATGGAATTTTCTCTGGTGTGTACAGTAATTTAAAGGCTTTTTGTTAAATCTCTTGACAAAAAGGATAATACAGCCAACTCCTATTGGTGCATCTATGAAGTTGAAATTCTGTTTCCACTTTATCTTGGAGTGAGTTCTGAGCAGGCATATGTAGGATCATGTTGTTAGAAACTTTTAACAATTTGATTGGCTCCATGTCTAAAAATTAAAATACCTTTGTTGGCTTTTTAGTTATTATCTCTGTGACTTATAATGTGTGTTTCTAAACTAGCCCATTTTTAGATCATTTAAGAGATCAATTTGCTAAGAGGGTACTTGCAATTTTTTAAGAAAAAATCAGGAATAACTCTAAAACGTTTGTTGACTAATGATCTGTTTTTTTAAAAAAGATCTCATTCAGCATGGCAAACTAGCCAATCTCTACCTCCCTATTTCTGTGTTATTAAGCTTAAGTAGACTTGCAAATGATCACTTATCTGGGTGACTGTTACTGGTAAAAATGACCTCCAGATAAAATACCCTGTCTGACCTTGGAAGCTAAGCAGCGACAGCCCTGGTTAGTACTTGGATGGGAGACAGGGAGCAAATACCAGGCACGTCTGAGTATTCCTTGCCTAAGAAAACCCTGTGAAATTCATGGAGTTGCCATAAGTTGATGTGTGACTTGAGGGCATATTCACACACAAGCAGGGTCAGCCGCGGTTAGTATTTGGATGGAGGACCTCCAATGAATACCAGATACTGTATGCTATATTTCAAAGGAAGGAATTCACAAGATCACCTCTGAGTATGCCTTGCCTAAGAAAATCTTATGAAATTCATGGGATTACCATAAGTTGACAGGCAGCTTGAAGATGCAAACACATACAACACTGAGACGAGGAAGTCATCCCAAGTTGACTCTTTTTGCTGTTTATATTGGTGTAGCACAAATTGCTAACTGGTATGGGCAAGAAGCTAGTAAAAAAGATGGAGGTGGTATTACTTTTTTTTTCTTACTTGCAGGGCTGTGTGAGTACTTACAGTGTTTATATTTGATCAAAACCAGGATCACATGGTATGAGGAATTACTTGATTCAGGCTCACTTGAATAATTAATGGGTAATGGTAACGTTTATTAGTAATATTTTCATCCTAAGCAAATGCTTCAACCTGAATGTTACAGTTCTGCACAAAATGTTGAGGAAAAATATTTCATCACATGTTTTCTAGTAACCTATATCATTGGAGTTCATATTTGGAGTGTTTTTCAGGGGTATACATGATACATGCGTGGTATAAATGTGATGTGTGTGTTTTTTTCATTTTGCTGCATAATTGGTTTCTTGTTCCACACATGCACATTGGTTTCTCATCCAGTGTTCATGCTTACATTTCTTTGTTCTTTGGCAGGGATATTACAACTTTATCAATATCTAGATTGAAGGATTGCACCTGCCCTATTTTGTGGTATAGATTTGTACCCAGCCATAGCTATCTGTTGGTAGTTGTTTGAAATTTAACTAGCAGCCAGTTGTGTAATTGACTTGCTCTTTCACACTTGCACTGTTTTGTAATCTTTTTTAAAGATCTCCTATTTATTTTTTCAGCTTCTGCTATGCCTTTTCAGTCATATAGCAATACTTTCCTTTTAAAGAGGACTCCTATGGCTAACCCTTGGCAGTTATATGTAATTTTGTAATTTCATTGTGCTTTACTAGTTTGAGACTTCAGTTTTTCTCAAGCCTGTCGCTGAGTGCTGAATGTGTAGGCAAGATATTGTGCATTAGAAAATCACTTGTGAAAATAATGGAAATCAAGAAATCATTAAAGAGAGAGAAAATGCAAGTTCTTCAACAACTGAATGTGAACAGGGAAATTTTAGAATGGAGATGGCTCCAAAGTAGTATGCAGTTAAATTCATATGGAGGTACAGATTAATTAGGGAGATGTTTATGTGTATCTTAAAGCAGTGTTCTCTTTTGGCTCCTGGACATTAATGCCATAATCAGTAGGTTTCAGAATCTTCTTTCCAGAGGAAGAGGGAAAAAGTACTTACACATGGTCTCAGGACCAGACTGATAGGTGATATAGACCTACAGAATCAACCCTTACGTTGATATGCAAACTTCTGGTCTCTCTGGTCCCAATATGTCTTTTCAGAGACCACCAAATCTTAGCTGTTAGTTTGGCCTTTCAAAATACGTTCTTAAAGAATATGATTATTGGCAGTGTAACATGTAGAACAGGCCAAAAACAAGGGAGCTATTATGTTTGTACAGTACAGAATTTAGAGTTATAAAACTGCTGTGTGCAGTGTGTCCTTGCTGATGTGAAGTTGCTACTGTAATAAAAGCACGACTCATTGACACTAAAAGAGTCCAGACTTTTTATGTATCAAAACATTTTGCAGAATTCAGAGGACTATTTCTGTAAATGCACAGTGCTCTTTTCACTGCTGCTTGAGTGTTGTGGTAGCCTTAATACAAGTAGGGGCACTCCAAGCTTTCCCAGAGTGCAAGCTATTTAGCTCAATTTGCGTATGACCACTTGAACTGAGTCCTGAGATCAGTGCTATTCAAAGTGATAGTCCATGGACTAATGCTAGTCTGAGTGCTCAGCTGCCAGTCCCTGGAGAATTTGCAGGACAGAAAGAAATAGTTGTAGCCAATGGCTGAAAATATGTTACGAGTCCCCAGCACGTTGTGTGTGGGGCGGGGAGGAATGCTGATTTCTCACATGGAATAGTTCCAGAAGTGCTACCCTAGATGCAGTCCTAGTGCTACTCAGTTCTTATTAGTGACTGCTGTACTTCTTGTATAAGCCTAAGCATTTATTCAAAAATGTTGGTGTATCCAGACATAACCCGACATAATACAGAAAGCAGCTGTTGAAACTCTGAGACAACGAGTGGCAAGGTTGTGCAAGTAATAATATAAAACTTCCTTGAATTCTGAAGGCATGGAAAATGTTGACTTGAGAGTAGTGTCCATGTTTGTGTGTAGAAAAAGAGGAAGAAATAAACCTGCAATATTTGGTCTTAAATCAGTTTTTAAAAGGATACATGTATTATATACAGAAATCCTGAATAATACTTGGTGCGTTTATGAATTTCTGTTGCTTCAGATTTTGACAGCTATACATGGTGCATATTTGAATTTGTCAAAAAGTGGTAGTTCATAATTTAAACCCCAAATGCATTAAATTACCATAGAGTGGTGGAAGATATTGTAAATAGACTTCAGCATTCATAGGAAAATAGGGAAGCTACCTTATGTTGTGTCAGACCCATGCTTTTTCTAGTAAGAAATTGACAAATCTGGTGGTGGATCTGCAGGGTTTCAAGCAGGTTTCTTTCCTATCCCTATGTGGAGATCCCTGAGATTTCCCGGTAGTTTTCCATCCAAATACTAATGTGGCCCAACTCTGCTTAGTTTACAAAATCAAACGAGAACAGGTGTGTTTAGGATGGTATGTTACTTGCCACACTGTTTTCTTCCCTTCCTAGAAAATTTGAGAGAAGAAAGACCAGAGCAAGTGGCCAAGGAAGTTCTGATCTGGCCCAGATATGAGCGTCAGACTGGGTTTTAGGGCCTAAAAGGAACATGCCTTTTTCCAAGTCCTCTGCTGTGATTTTTTTTTTAAATCACACTATCTTGCTTGTTTTAGATGAGCTTGTCCAATTTACATGAAAGGAATGCAGATTTCCTTGAAGGTAGGGTTTGTTGAGTTGTGCTTGTGACCCAGTTTGAGAATGTTTGTAAATACAGTACTTACACTTGGCTTTTTTGTAGCATAAGTCATACCCTAAAGTATGGAGAAGATAGTACTAAAATAATTATAACTGTTCTTTTACAGATAAAGCTATTTGGAGGCCTTCATGATGAAGCTAGTAATAGGAGAAATGGTAGTCATGGGGTGGAGTATACAGGGGTACGAGGACAGAAAGAGAATGGTAGGTGATGGTGATGATTGGGATAATTATACAGAACTTTAAAGTTAAGGATAAGACATTCCTTTTATGATGTTGGCAGTTTTATTTTGATCCCTTTCCTAATGATTTTGAACATGGCATTTGTCATTTTCATAGCTGTCCTTTAAGCTGTGTTTCTCACCCCAAGTATCCTTTTCCTGGTCAGTTACTGCTAGTTCAAAGTCCACGAACACAGAATTGAAGTTGGGGAAGTTGTCCCAGTGTACATCACTTTACACCTGGGACTGAGAAAGTGTGACTTTACAAATATTGCTGGACTCCAACTTCCATCAGCCCTTGCAACCATAGCCAGTGATATGGAATTGCCTTTCTACAGAGTGTATAGGGCCACACTTTGCCATTTGGTTGCCTATTTCCATACGTTAGAGATCAGCTCCTAGAACATTTTGCTGCCCCTAAATAATTTTTTGTTACCAGCAAACTTCACCCTCAAGTCAGAGGATGACATTCGCAATATCACCCCATGGATTTCTGTGGCTGAGTCAAGGATTTGGTTTCTGGTCTCTTGGAGACCTAGTCCACCACTCAAGCTACTGGATGACACTGGTTCTTTACAACAGTGTTGTTGCTCACCCTTAACTCCAGATAATTAGTGACCAAGCAAAAAACATGGTTCCGTTACAGAACATTTGGAAATCTGTGTTCTTCTATCCTTCCATTCAAAAACACATTCGTCTTTTTATACTCTCTGCCTCTTATTTTTTAACCGTTTGCTGATCTGTAAGAAATTCTGTCCTTTTATGCTTTACTGCTAAATTTGTTCAGGTTCTCCTCAAAAGGCATTTCCTCAAAAAGTGTATGAAATTCTAACATAGTGTCCACATCATTGTTGACAATCTCAAAGAACACAGAAAGTTAAAGAATTTTGTATTGTTTTTGTTAATGTTTCCAGCAGTACACTTCTCAGGTGTTTTCTGCATTCTGTATTGTCTGCTTGCTTTTTCTTTTTGGCAGTAGTTTTTTTTCTCATTTGGGAAAGATTTCAGTCTTTTCAAGGAAGCCTTCTTGTTTCTAATTAAATGCCAAAGGAGATGGATGCAGTATTCAGAGTGTGAAACAACTGAAAAGATGGCTGCTTTAATCAAGCCAGGGAACAGCCAGGGTGGAGATGGCAGGCTGTTGCTGTCCTTCCTACTAAAGCTGTTGCTAAGTGAAATAATCTGGATTGATCACACAAAAAATAAACAAAAAACCTGACATGTTAGAAGGGGCACATTCCAAAGGGAACTTATGCTATACGATGCTTATCTGATAACACACATGGCTGTATTTTGCTATGCTGAACAAGTTTATTCAAGATAACCAGGACATTTAGAAGAGTTCAGAGCTGGAAAAAGTGAGTAAATGTATGAATGGAAGATTTTTAAAAGAAGCCTTCTTTTAAGAGCTATTTTCTATAGGCCAGTGGGCTTGGTTGTAGAGTGAGATGTATGGCTGAAGTTGTGAGCAAGTTCCAAAGCTTTCAGCTACTTGCCTTGCATTACCATTTGAAATATTTTGTAGCATAATTATGTGTAGAAAACAAAACATGGCTATGAAACTGTCAGGCATATTGTTAGAGCCTGTCAAAATTTAATTAGAATGAGACTTGTGCATGTCTCATACCAAGCTTTTCACATCTTGTCTGTAATTAGAGGAGAGAATTTTTTCCCCAAAGTTGAGGGAAATGGTCCATTTGTGCCCGACTTTTCTTTTCAGGATAAACATTTTTGGAGTGGGGAGTGCAGAATGATTGGGGATGGCTGAAAAAGTTCTTGGGTATGGAATCAACCACACTTTGCCATCTCTGTGAATAGAGCATTGTTGACAAATGATAACATATTATTGGGAGGTGAGCACATGAATGAACCATTGATGTGGTTGTTTTTATTCTATCCTGTAATAGATATACCTGAGTAGATAGTAGGACAGTATATAGGTAAAGCACTGCCTCCAAGCCTTTGTTCCTGTATAAAATGGAAATTATGGGCAGCTCTTGGGTTATATATATTATACGGTTAATATAATATTTGGGGAGGGAAACCACACATATATTTTCATCAGAGATATCTCATGTAAGTATTCTGTACTTAGAGAGAACATTCTGTTGTCTCTGTAATAATAATAAAATTTATTTATATCCCGCCTCTCCCGACGGATCGAGGCGGTACTACAACAGTATATCAAATACATTAAAAGCAATTAAAACGTAACCTATTCTCCCCACCCACTTGGGAATAACATTCTGTTTAGGAATTCTACAACATAAGAAGTGTTCTTGATATTTGGATTTGCCCTATCTATGCTGACTATGTTTTCAGTGAGAAAAGAAGACTTATTTAAAAGATACTAATGCCGTGTTCAGTGTTTACATGTAGCAGCATCATAGGCCTGTATTTTGCAGTATTTTGTGCTGGTAAGGATAGCTTTGCAAACTCTGGAACTTTGTTTGTGAATGGGCAGGTCGAAGAAGCGTTTTGCATATGTGAAATATGTGACTGGCATTGTTTGATGAAAATCTTGGCCTTAAAACTAAGCTACATACACACAATAGATCTGTGAACAAATAGGTGTAGAAATATGTCCAGTGGTATTGAATGAGAGCTGGTTGTCTTATTGATGGCAAGCAGAAAAATTCTGCTGATGCAATAACCTATGAAAATGGCACATTGGTTTAAATGCAGTGCAAACAATATTTGCTTCATTGATCTGTATAGTTACAGGACATTTGGACAGAGATACCAGGGATTTATTCCACACACTTTGTGCAATCAGTCCTCTGGTAAAATAGTAAGTTCAGCAGGTTGTACTGAGTCAGATGTTTCTCAACTTGTAATGGAACTGTTATATAGTCCAGAGAGTAAGTGAATGAAACTGAAGGTACTACAGTTGTTGTTGTTGTTGTTGTTGTTGTTGTGTGCCTTCGAGTTGTTTCCAACTTATGGTGATCTTAAGACAATCGTGTCACAGGGTTTTCTTGGCAATTTGTTCGGAGGTGGTTTGCCTTTGCCTTCTTTTGAAGTTGAGAGAATGTGACTTGCTCAGTGGCACTTGATGGGTTTTCATGGCTGGTTTAAATTAATGCTAGTTAGTTAAGTTAATGAAATCAAAATATTTTTACTGTTAAGTTTTAAATGTGAAGGTTTTCTTTCCCATTGGTGATCTGCTTGAAAGTTGCCACTTGGTCTTGACATGAGGGCAGTAAATGAGTGGGGTCTGTTGCAAACCTTGATCAATTGTATGATCTGCACTATGCCAGGAATGTTTGGAAGGAAAATTTGAAGTATAGTTAGGCTAGCTTGAGCTTGATTATTTGATCTCTCATCTATGGTTTCTGGAATGCATAGGTTGTTACAAAGTGTAGCCTGCCTTTGTGAATAGTTCGTTATGTTTTGGTAACGTTAGAATTTTGTATAAGCTAACAAATTTGGTTTTGACATCTGGTTGACATTTTAAAATTGAATGTGCTCTATAGGCAGTATTAACATTATGGATGGCTCTGTAGTAATTGTAAGAGTTTTGCTTCTTGGATTTTATTTGCAGATTTTCATCTGCTGTCTACTTCTTGCTGCCTCTATATCATCAACGTTTGGATGTTTTTAAGTGTTTTGATGATACTCATACACTTTCTAGAAAGGTGAATTACAAATCTTGTAAAAATTGCAAGTAAATAAATGTGTTAGGTTGTAATGGTTATGCTAGAAATTCCAACATAATAACAATTCTGTAAGGGAAAGTATTTAAATAGATTTTCTTGATTTAATAACAACTTCATTTTAAAATCTATCTTGGTTTTCCTTTTTCAGATTTTGAACCTGACAGTTGTTCATCTGTGTGCATCTTCAACGTAGACCATTCATCATCTGTAAACCATCCTATCTGTATCCCCTGTCATGGATTTCAGTCACACCCTTCTCCTTTGTCTTCTCCTGTTAGGCTGCAAGGTCATAAAACCTACGAAGGAACCTGTGAAGTCTCAGAATCCAAATATAGTCCGCTAGGTGGTCCTAAGCCTTTTGAGTGCCCTAGTATTCAAATTACATCTATCTCTCCTAACTGTCATCAAGGAATAGAAGCCAGTGAAAATGAATTGCATGCAAATGGCCCTCAAAATGAATATATGGAAAGACCTTCAAGGGACCACTTGTATCTTCCTCTTGAACCGTCTTACCGGGAATCATCCCTTAGCCCAAGTCCGGCTAGCAGCATTTCTTCTCGGAGCTGGTTCTCAGATGCCTCCTCTTGTGAGTCGATCTCTCATATTTATGATGATGTGGATTCAGAACTGAATGAAGCTGCTGCACGATTTACCCTTGGCTCACCTTTGGCATCTCCTGGAGGTTCTCCAAGGGGCTGTCCAGTGGATGAACCTTGGCAGCCATCTTACGGATATGGGCAAGTCTTATCACCTAGACAATCTCCGTGTCATTCTCCTAGGACTAGTATCACAGATGAAAATTGGCTTAGCCCTAGGCCAACCTCAAGACCGTCATCAAGGCCTACCTCACCATGTGGGAAACGGCGACATTCTAGTGCTGAGATCTGTTACATTGGTTCCCTTTCTCCTCACCATTCTCCAACTCCATCACCAGGACACTCTCCTAGGGGAAGTATAACAGAAGACACATGGCTAAATTCTTCTCTCCATAGTTTGACTCCTGGCCTCTCTCCTTTTCAGTGTTGTGCAGAGACTGACATCCCTCTTAAAACAAGAAAGACCTCTGAGGATCAGACTGCCATTATATCAGGGAAAATAGAGCTTTGTTCTGAAGAACAGAGCAGTTTATCACCATCCCTTGAAACTGCCATAGATGATAGCTCTGGATCCCAGCTTACATTAAAAAAAGACTTGTCTGGTGACCAATTCCTTTCTGTTCCTTCACACTTTACCTGGAACAAACCAAAGCCTGGCCATACTCCTATTTTTCGGTAAGTAATTTCACAATAATGGAATAGATTTCTTTCTTTTGGGAAATGAAGTAATTGTTCCTTTGTCTTGATATGGATACTATTAACACTATAATAAGATATTTATTCTGTTTAAGCCTTTTTATTGCTAAGATTTCTTGGCAACAAGTTATCTAGGACCTGCTAAACTTTCAACCATTATCTAACAGTGGTGGGAAATTTTCGTCCTCCAGATGTTGAATTGTAGTTTCAAGCTGTATGTGACAATTAGCCATGCTAGCTAAAGCCAGTAGTATTTGTAGTTCAGATTTGGGCACTGATTCACTCTCTGTTATTACTATTCTGCAGATTATCTGTGAGTAATTTATGACTTAAATTCATTTGTTGGTACCATTGAATCAGTTCTGACTCTTTGAATGGAAGGAGAGTTTGTTGGCTTAACAAGTTCTCACTGATTCAGTGGGTGTACCCTAGCTAAGACTAGCAAGTAGATTTAAGGCATATAATTTTTCATTTACATTGTTTGGAGACTGTTTTGTCTAAACACAATTTTGGGTTTAATATTAATGTGTTCAAATATAATGCGGTACATAAGTGGACAGTGTGCTTCATGGATGAGCCTCAAGCTCAGCAACATCGCAGTTTCCTTCAGCAGTTTATTCTGTGGAATGGAAAAGATTCCCCATTGTAACAAATCATAGGTTAGCATCAAGTCAGAAGTGGTCGAAGAGTGGGGAATCTTAGCTTTGGTTTGAAAAAACAAGCCAGCTTGAAACTGTAGTTTAGTAAATTGGCTCAGATATTGTTTGTGCCATAGCTAAGATGTTAATCACTTCTTGGACATCAGATGCAAGAGACTGAACTGGCCATTTGAAAATAGAGTTGCTTCTTGTAACTTTTTTAGGATAAGGTTATTGGGGGTAGAGTGGTGTGTATAAGTTTGAGAGTCATGCTTGTAATGCTAAATAAAGCATATTCTAGTTTTATGTTCAAACCAGGACACTGTGTCCAACTGTAGAGAGGAGTGAGAATTTTATTCAGCTTGTATTTTAATAAGAAGTTTCCAAAATGTACAAATTCCTTAATGAACATGGTGGAAACAACATCAGCTTTTTAAAAAGTACATGAAGGAAAATTAGAACTGACAGATTGGTTCCTCTAGGCAGAGGTCTTTGAGTGCTTAGCTCTTATGTCTGGCTTCAAGTCGCTACTTATGAAACCTTGATGTGGAGTTGAATTTGAGTTGCCTCCTCTGTTTGCAAATAGCAAAATATTTTTAACAGCTACTTGGCAGGGAGGCACAGCTTGGTCCTGTCCATTCTGGGAGTAGCTGTGCTTATTGAATTTGGCTAGTGCAGATATTTGAGAATTTCGCTCAGCTCATTATTGTTAAAAACTTACAAAATTAATACATTTTGTCATAAATGGAGTGGGAAGAATTGAGATAAAAATATGAGAGAAACTGAAAGTGATCTGCATATCCTGTATATGGCGGGGAGGAACAATCCACAAACCATGTGCCAGCAGATGAAGCAGTAGTCCAAAGTCCAAACTTGTCTGTTATGTTGACTCCTCTTCCTTCACATCAGTTTTTTAGTTTTCCTGCCTAGCCAGCAAGACATGTTTTTCCCTTCACACACACACACACACACACACACACACACATATCTACAGTATAAATAATTTAATAGTGGACAGCACACAAAAGAGAAGAAAGACACTGGATGAAGAATCAGTTAATATTTACACATCTTTGCCATTTCAAAAGAAAGCAAGGCATGGAAGATGCAGTGAAAGAAACAGCATTGCTGATTGCTTCTCAGAAGATCATGGCCAGAGAAAATGAGTAAAAATCTCCAGATAGCCATAGGCCAACAAGCCTCAGAGGTTAGTAATGAAAAAACATTAAAAAGAATATTTGCCTCATCAAGTGGTGGCGACTCGGAGGGTTCAGAGAGCAAAGAAATTTCCAGTGATTGCTTTGAGCTGCCATGTTGGGAATCAAGGTGCCACAGTAGAGGGCAGAACTGAACTGCACAGCATCTCTTGGCAGCAAGAACAACAGAACGAAGCCGGATGCAGGCATGAAGCTTGATTGAAAAGACCAGTGTAAACAAAGAAGTAAAAAGGAACCAGAGAGAAGCAGAAGAACAGTGGAAGAGGAAAGAAACTCAATTTTCATTCCTGGCATATTTTCTTTTAATTCTATTATTTATTTGTATCCCGCCTCTCCATATGGATCGAGACGGCGAACAACTTACAAATAGCATGTATTTCGAAACATTTGTATACATGCCCCCAACAGGCTGGGTACTCATTTTACTGACCTGCGAAAGGATGGAAGGCTGAGTCAACCTTGGAGCCGGGCAGGATCGAACTCACAACCTTGTGGCTTGCAGTACTGGCATTTAACCACTGCGCCGCCAGGGTTCCATTTAAAAAGCATGCTGACAGAGAATCAAACAGTAGTAAATGAATTAACACACATTTGATCACACATCTCTAGTTTAGTGAATGAAAACAATTCAGACTTTCAAGAGTTAGTTTGGGAGTCAGTGAGTAGAGAAATTAGTAATATTTTTAATTCACAGTTAGCTCCATCCTTAGTAGTAGAAGGAGGTTTAGTGAATTATAATAGTTACAACACTGAATTGGTTTAATCAAATAAGTCTAATGAATTTGATGCACAGACAGAAATTGAATACAATTAACTTACAGCAACCAATCCAGTTAATTCAAATGACAAAGGAGTGGAACAAAATTCACCATGTGAGATGACTAAAAATGAACAAATGAAAGAAAGAAAAGAGAATAAAATAGGTAAATTAAAAAATAAAGCAGAAGCCAGAGGTAGGAAGTTTATTAGAAAGTTTAAGCATTTAGAAAATATTAATACAGTATCAGGTTCAGATGAGAAGATTCAATTAAAGTCTAAAGGAGGAATAGGAAGGGAGTATTTCAGTGAAAAAAGAACAATATAGAAAGTCTGATGAAAAAGAAATAACTTCAAGCAGATTATTTGATGTAGCCAATTTTAAACATTTTTAAAAGAGTGCTGAAAACATGAGATTTAGACAGGAGGATGAGTAAAATAATTAGGGGAAACGATATAATCGCAATACATCAGCAACAGTAATGAAACCAGCACCAAAAAGTGTTAAAATTCCATTGTCAGATATGTTCAGACAGTTAATAGATTTAGAATAGGAAACTCATTAAACACAAAGAGTTCTAGGGTATTGCCAAAAACTATATGGATGTAAAAAGGGTATGGATTATCTTAAAGTTGTATTAGTCAGTGCCCCAATAACAGCCTTAATTTCTCATGCAGTAGTCCCAAAGGAGGGGGACACAGCACATAAAGATATGGAAGACTGAAGAATTGAGGTAACACTAAAAAGGTTGCATGAGGCCTCAACATTAGCAATTTGTTACTCAGTTGTTACTTCTATGTTTGCTAGAGCAACATTATTATGGACGCAAGAAATTTTAGAAGCCCAAGATATCCGTATGCAAACCTTACGTAAGTCAGTGGAAACACTACAGAAGGACCTACAATCCACCACCAGATGCAGGGCGTGACTCAGCAACATTTGTAGCTAGGGCTATAACTCCAATGACTGTAGCTAGAAGATCACTCTGGCTTCAGCACTGCCAGGTTGACCAGAAAATCAAGAAGGAATTAAGCGTGCCTGCCTTCAAAGGGCAACTTCTGTTTGGAGAGAAGACCTTAGAGAAGGTGTTGGTAGACAATAAAGATAAAAAACAAGTTTTGCCTTCCATACAGAAAAGAAAAACAGTAAGGAAACAGTTTTGAAATGCATATTATTATTATTATTATTATTATTATTATTATTATTATTATTATTATTATTATTATTATTATTATTTTGAGGAGGTAGAGGATTTGGAAGATGAAGTGATGTCAAATATAGAAGGCCACAGTGGAATAGAACAGATTATCATCAGAGGAGACAAACCTTTCCACAGGATAGAAGATGGGTAAGCCAGACCAATAGGGGAGACTGCCAGCAGTATTCTCAACAAAGACATCCCAGAGGGAGGAAGGCTTTTGCATTTTGGTGGGTTCTGGCCAAAAAAAAAAAAAAGATAACAACAGACTGCTAAGTCAATCAAACGGTCTCTCAAGGATACAACGTTGTGTGTGCCTAAAGACCCAAAAACAGATATCTTCCATCACTGGTACCAAAAAAAATCAAGAAAAAAATGCACAAGGAAATAGAGTACCTCTTGCAGATTGGAGCCAAAGAGAAGGTAACTTATTCAAAGGGTTATATTCCACTTTACATTTCCCTTTACAGTTCCCAAGAGTAACAGTACTTTCAGGCTGGGTTTGGATATCAAATACCTTAATGTTTTTGTTAACAGTATCAGAGATTCGAAATGGAGATGCTCCAAACCATGAAGGACAACCACTGGTTGGTCTGAATAGACATGAGAGATATTTCCATATCCCTGTATATCCAACCTGCAGGGGATACTCAAGAGTTACCCTGAAAAGACAGGTGGCAGTATTAGCTACAGTATTTGAACTGGAAGGCTGGGCTCTTTTGTCACATTAAGTGGTTCTTTCAGGGAGCAACTGTAAAAGTTCCACCAACATTACATAGGTTTCCTATTTGGAACCTAAATCTAGTATTAGACAGGTTTCAATACATGAAACTTCTTTTAGGTTGTTAACTTTTAAGGTAGTTTTTCTAGTGGCCGTAATGTCAGATAGGAGAGTGTTGGAGTTAGCAATGTTGTCAGTACATCCAAGTTTGTGAAGATGGGATTAGGACAAATCTACCTTGACACCTGACCTAACTTTTCTTCCAAAGTGTTGATTAAACAAAGGGCTTTATCAGTCCATCCACTTACTAAATTGCTGCCCAAACCCATCACATCTATTAGGGAAAAAGTGACACACTAGATGAAAGGTGGGCTATGAAGAAATATATTAACAGAACTAGGCATAGCAGGCAGTCAGGAGTGTTATTTGTCTCCAACCTCAAAGCATTAGGTAATAAATAATAATATTTACAACAGATTAACAACAGATTAACATATAACATGTATCAACAACAATGGATTAACAACAGATTAACACATAACAACAGATTAACACATAACATATATCAGTTAAAAACAGAACATCAATTAAAGAACAACCATTAAAATGCATGATATCAATTTAAAAGGAAAAATAGTAAAAATACCTAATTAAACCAAACAGTATATATTTAAAATTCATAGTTAAAATTCACAATTTAAAATCGTCAGGATAGGCCTGCTGGAAGAGACTAATCTTTAATGCTGTTTTAAATTCAGACAGCATATTCAGCTGTTGAATCTCTTCTGGCAGGTCATTCCACAGTCTAAAGCATCTGTGTTGATCGCACAGTGGTTAAATGTGTGCACATTTCTTTCTTATGGTTTAGGAAAAGTACCAAGGCCACAAAATGTATGACCACATTCTACATGGTCCATGTCAACCAGTACCGCATATGTAGTTCAGCACCACTAGAGGACGTCTGCAGTGTGGCAGAATGGAAGGAGCCATTCAATGTATAAGACATTATGAAATAGATAAATTTAAGTCAGTGCAGACAGCTTTTGGGTGTAAATGTAAATTCTGGGTGGCTACACTCACCCAGTAAATGGTGGGAAGCGGGGAACTTGGGTACATCCCACCAATTTTTGGATTTCTCCTCTTGCCATCCAGAAAATGAGGGGTTGGTACTTACCATGAATGTTTGTTCTTGGACGGCCTGGAAGAACAATCCATTCCCTCTCAAAAGATGGCTCCATAAAAATAAAATACATACGTATGCACATACATACACAGATAAATAAATGAAGCAATGGAGACAGAGTCACGCATATAATATAAGACTGAGATAGGCTTTGGAATGAAACTGATGTAAAGAGAGAGAAGTCAACAGTCATAACAGAAAAGGACTTTGGATTCCTGTTTCATTGGTTGGCCCAGGGGAAATAATCCAACAGTTTGTGGATTGCTCCTGCTGGCCATCCAAGTATGAATATGTGTGGTGAGTATCGGTCTCTCATTCTTATCTGAAAGCCTCAAGATACACCTGAATATCATGTTATATAACATGAGAAGTGTCAAGGTCTTACTTTTTGGACTGTCTTGCACATACAGATGCTAATTTGTGTCAATATGGAGTTTAACAGTGGTAAAATTATTCTAAGGAAGAGGAGGAGGTTAAGTCTGAATTTTTGAGTTCAATGTAGATGTGCAGAGAGCTTGTGAATGGCCTAAGTTTTGGACTAGGACTCTGAGAGGCAACAGGTTAAATCCTTGTGCAGCCATGGAAACCCACTGGGTGACTTTGGGCACGTCACAATCTCTAAACCTCAGAGGCAGTTGAGGGGCAAGCATCATCTGAATAAATCTTGCCAAGAAAATCCTATAAACCCATAAGTTAGAGTCCACTTAAAGGTGCAAAACAATGTCAGCTGATGTATAGGAACTGTAGTCTGTTCTTGCAAATCTCTGCACATTTCTTCTGAAACAGGATTTTAAGGGGGTACATACTTTTTTATTGTTTTGGTAGCTATTGGTAATCTTAAAAGCTGACAGATTTCTGTAGGATTTCTCTTTATCAGTATTTGAAATGTGTGATCAAGAATCTGTCAAATAGAGCAGTTAGGCAAATATTCCTGTATATAATTGTACTGAAGTACATTCAGTTACTAAAGTAATTGTATTTTGAAAAAGACTATTATTGCATCACTACCCCAAATATTAATTTGATTGAATTTGAATAATTAATTACATTTTGGTCTAGAGAGGTATGGCTTTCAAAAGTGAGATGCCTTTTTCAATGTGTGAAAATATTTAGTTCCCATTAGTTGTATTGAAGGAAATTTTCTAAACCCATTACATTACTCTTGTCCCACATAAGTCTGGGTATGAAATAGGATAAGCAGCAGTTTGAACGTAAATCAGATTAAATCTGTTTGCTAGCTCACACTAGGATTTGTTGGGTTAGTCACCTTCATCCAAAATTAGTACCGGTACATCAAAGCTTCTTAAAAACTGACCCTTTTTAAAACTGAAAGTCGCCTATTTGGTGTGATAATGTAGTAAGTATCAAAGCTAATTAAAATATGTAGCATGTTAATAATTATATAATTCATAGCAAATAGTGGGAGAAGCCAGTTGAGAATTCAAAAATGAAGCGGTTCTATGGATAGTTGGACTAAAAAAAGAGCAGAGTATTTGGAATGCTAGCATGATTCACAAATAGAATCAAAAAAGCTATAAAAGAAAACAAGATCCAACCATGCAAGAGGCAAAGGCTAGTATTCGTGGCTGTGCTCCCCCCGTCGCCCTGCAATGCACTTGTGCACATGATGCCATATTACTTTCTGTCACCCTTTCCCACCCAAATATGGCTTTAAAAAGGCTTTATGCAAAGGGGAGAGGAGACCTCTGAGCTTTTCAGATGGAGAATCACCTGAAGATTATGGAGGAAGAAATTAAAAGTGTTTTGGATGGGTTTGGGGAACTGCTGTGGGGCTTCATGGGACACGAAAGTAATCAGAGGCTAACTTTGTTAAATGTGCCAGAAGTAGAAAAACAGCCAGTGGGGTTGTCAAATTATATAGGTGTACAAAACACACTGAGAACCAACATGGTGTAGAGGTCTGAACATTGGACTACAACTCTGGAGACCAGGATTTGATTCCTTGCCAGGCCGTAGCTCACATACTCTCCGCCCCAGAAACCCCCATGATAGGTTCACCTGAGGGTCACCATAAGTTGGAAATGACTTGGAGGCACACAGCAGCAACAACAGCACACACTGAAAGACTTTTTTTAAAAAGGAAAACAGAATAATTGTTTGCTTATGAAGGAGGAGAAGTATACATAAAGGCCTTTTTTCTCAGTAGGCATATCTGGCCTATCAATCTCCGTCCTAATTCCTGTTGACTGCTCACATACTGGTTTCCCCTTTTCTTCCCCATTACTGTTGATTTTCCTGCCATTGTTTGCCTGGCTTCCTTTTATCATGCTGCTGCTACTGCTGTTCCTGGCAAGAGACATTAGAATCAATCTGTGATGGTTATATGCTTGTACAAGCTGTATCCATTCAAGCTATAAACGAGAGTACAGACCCTGTTAATGTTGTATTAATGTGTCTTTAATAGAAATTGTACAGATGTTTTGCAGCAGCAGACAACAATTTCATATTTAACACCAGACTTCTGTTTTCTTATATGTGTTCAGGATCTTATGACCAAATCAGTGTCTTCCTGAAGTGCTTTTTATCTTCTTTAAGTGAGGACCTTCTCTTCTATCGTTCCCAAGTTATGGAATGGCCTGCTGGAGGAGACCCGGCATATTACCAGCCTTGACTGCTTTAAAAAAGCAAGTCAAGACTGTTCTCTTCCGACAGGCCTTCCCAGACTAGTACTTCCACCGCCTCCTACCAACTGTCCTCCTGTTCTTTAATGTAGTTAATGTGTTTTAGGGGGTTGGTTTTAGATGGGTTGGTGGGTAGGGAGGATTGGTTATGTTTTAATGCTTTTAATGTATTTAATGTATTGTTGTAGTACCGCCTGGATCCATGGGGAGAGGTAGGATATAAATTATTATTATTATTATTATTATTATTATTATTATTATTATTATTATTGGGCAAGTGTCTAAGTTGGCTTCAGACCTGCCTTTTCTCTCACATTTTATAAGTCAATTGATAATCCCGGGTTTGCATTCCATATATGTTGGTACAGAAGCTGTAATGTGCCAGTCGTTGTTTTACGTGCTAGAACTAATCTTGGAACCCTGTTGAGATTGTTAATTTTGGCAGAAGGACCTGGGAGTTGTGTCAGTTTTAAATAAGCACATTCGTATAATGAATTGTTACAATGCTAGACAGCTGGGTACACTTGCTATTTGTGCTGCCACAACTGTGTTTGCAGTATTGCCTGTTCAAACTGAGAAAAAGAAAGTTGAATCTCAATACTAGGGAAGGGAAATGTGTGCCTCTAGATGTTAAACTTGTACTCCAGTTGTCTGTCGCTATTAGCTGTTCTTGATGGGACAGAAGGGAGTTGCAGTCCAGCAACATCTTGGGGGCCCCTCATGCCCCAGTAGAAGGTCTTGTGTAATTGGCATCAATGCTATAATTTATTCTTTAATACTTAGCATTATTTTCAGTCTCCAAAAAAAATCCCAGATGATATATGCAAAGTTACAATACACCAGTTAAACCATAAGTGAAGCAAATCATAATTCCAGCAAAATACAAACAAGATCTAAAAGATCTGGAAATCTAAACATGTAGCTAAAATAAGTGAATTCTGTGCCAGGCAGATCTCCCTGAGTATGAGAGAATTCCAAGCTGGAGTGCTGCAGCGAAAAAGACCCTGTTGTGGATCCCTAACAGGTTCATTTGGATGGTGAGGGAGATCTGAAGAAAGGGTTTTAAGAATGTCCGTAATATGAGAGCAAGGTCACACAGGGGAAGACAGTCCTCAAAATCCTAGGATTCGGGGTTAAAAATTAGGAGTGGTGGTTTGAACAGTATTCGGTAGCTTGCTGTGCTAACATGATGGATGTGTAGTCTATAATATATCCCAGAGTTCCTTGCATTGGAATGGGCTCCATCAAATTTGAAAATCAAATGTCCAATGCAGTTTTATGCATAGGTTGCAGACTGTGCATTTTTTGTGCTTTCTTGTTATGTTTCTATAATAGATTCAAGTATTTTTCTTAAACACTGGACTGGGGAAGAGGTGGTAGAGTCTAGTAAATCTGAATGTATGTTTGACATACTGCTATGGTTAGTCTTATGTGTTGAAGGCAGTACAGTTCTGTTCAAGACTCTGTTAACACAGGCTTCAGTGTTTGCAATTTTGCTGCTTTAGTTGAGAGGTCTGGTTTCTGCCTTCCAGTAAAATTGTCAGAGCTCTCCTTTCATACAGCCATCTTCCTGAAATAGACAAAGTTTGCTTTGGATATGTCAAACTAAATGTTCCTCCTCTTGATCTTCATGATGGAGAGTTCTTTAAGCGATGCTTACTAGCTTTTCCCTTTTTATCAGTACAGTGAGCTGGGTGTTGGTTGTGAGCCAGACACCTGAAATTAGAAAGCTTTTTCCAAAACGAACCCTAATTTTGAATTAGCAGTTCCAAGATACTTTAATCTTTGTGGGGTTAATATTCAAAGCTGTTAGTATTCCTGTTCAGAAACAAAGGTGAACAGCAATTTCATATCTGGAGTACTTTGGTGGTGCTGTGTTCAATAATAAGGGATATAAATTAGTCAGGCTATTTTGAAGGAATATATTTGTTGACCTGCAGATAAGTATCTACATAAGTTAAGCAAGTTCTTTTGAAGTCATTATGTGTTAGAAGAATAAACAATTCAAAGTTTGCATACGATTTAATATATCTTTTAAAATACAGATAAATCTTAGGAGCTAAAACACTTGAATACAGTGTGTGTTTGCCTGTATTCTGATTTTCTTCAGTGGCAAACATTATTAGACTCAAAGTTTAAATAAATGTGGGTGCCATTAAGCATTGGTATCTGATCCTGAAACCACTGTTATCTTATGTTTCCCTAGGTGCCTGTGAAACTGGCGGAAGTATAGGTGCTCTACAGATAATTCGGTCAACTTTGACCAAGGCTGGGGTTGACGGGTTCAAAACATTTGGAGGGCCCCATATCGGACAAGGCTATTTGCAGGGTTTTGCTCTAGTTAAGTCTGAATGCCATAACAACCAATAAGTATCTCTCTATTAATACTTATTGGTTGTTATGGCATTCAGACTTAACTAGATGAAAGCCCTGAATAATGCCTGATATAGATGAATGGTGATATGAAAATGATTTGCTTATTTAGAATTACTTAGCTTGGAGCCTTCAAAAGGTATGCTAGACTAACACAGAGATTCTTGAGCTATGATCCCTGGATGCAAAGAGGCCCATAGATGGGCTTTGACGGTTTGTGAATCAAATAGAATCAAGTCTATTTCTTTTCTTTGATTTCCTTTCTGTCGCTTTGCCAATTTTGTTGGTGTTTTAGGAGGAAGGGGAATCCATAGCTTTTATCAGATTCTCAAAGAGGATAAACCTCCCCCACTGCCCAGTGTTAAGAATCACTTTACTAAGGCAACATTTGAAAATTATACTTGTTTGTGAGTAGGTTTTGGGCAGCTGATACTGTTTGGAGCAGCTGGTCTCCTGTCCTGACAGGCAATTTGAGACATGAGCTCAGGTTTAATAGGCATGATAAAGCTCTTTCATGTTTGGCAGTCGTGCTTCTTGGAGCAGGAAGCCCCATTGCTCAAGATTAGAGCCCTCAACTGGAAGGAGTTTTGTGGTTGATCATTTGGCTGGAGCAGTGCATGCTTGCTGCAATAGTTTAGCAGTGCTGTGTTTTCCCTTGTATTCCTTCAGACGGTTCTGCTGCAGCTGTTCCTCCCTAGCAATTGTTCTGTGGCCAGCCAAGCAGATTGTTTCATTACTAATAAGTTAAGCCTGTCATGGTGAAGTTATACAGCTTTGCATTGATATGCTGTGTCTGAGTTGCCTTTGGTCCCAAAATAATTTATCCTTGATTTTTGTAATGATGGTGTACTTTTTAAATTAATCAGTGTAATGTATCTGTTTTCCTGTTTGTACATCACAACAGATTACTCTTAATGTGGGAGGTGATAAATACAAATAAATAACAAAACTTTGTGGAGAATGTTAGTGTATTTGGAACCTACATCTTTCCTGATTACATTCTTATTTTTTAATAGAAAAGTATATAGCATAGTAATAAGTATAGCAATAAGACATGGAACTACAGTGTTTGTAAATTCGCTTTTCCCCCATTGCTCTCTCATCTCTACTTGATTAAAAGCCTTCCCCTAATATTGGTTAATGTTGATACTTCCTTAGGTTGTAGCAACTTTCAGTGTTCCATTCCATTTCTGTCTAATTTTATAAAAAGATATAGAGTAATGACTTAAGTATGCAATTAATTCTTGATACTGTTACTATTTCGTTGGTGCTAACACCACTAGTGAGATGACTACCTTCTCAATAAAGCAGTAATCAACAGGCGATATTTTGTCTTTCCTAGTAAGAGCTATCAGAATTTTTATCAACAGTTATTATAAACCTACATGTATATGTGCAACCCTACCTTGGTGAACAAATTTGTCTTAACTTTCTCAGAAGTGCATGTGTACCTCCTTAGCTTTTAATCTTAAAGATGGAAAGGAGAAACTGGCAGGATAGAGTGGGTAGAAAGTCACGTAGTGGTTCTGAAAAACCTGGAAAAGGTGGCTCTGCTTAATCTGGACAAGCTCTGCAGTGATTGTGTTAAGTTAGGAGGACAGCACTTAATTCTGAAAAGTGAGCTCCAGTAAGCCAGATATCCACAAAAGAGCGCTATCCTGACGTTGTGTGGGAGAAAACCAGTCTCTTCCAGGTTCAGTAGATTATCGATCGCAAGTATCTGCTTAAACTCTGGAGGAGGACTTAGATATTCATTGTAGTACAAGCAGCAGCCTTTCTATGATTTCATAAATACAAACTCCTACAGTGTAATAATAATAAATATTTTGGAATAATACAGCTGTTTGCTACAGATCCAGTATATCTGTTACTTTTGTAGCCTGATACTTCCTTGAATAACCAGTTTTTGGTTGATACATTGCTAAGATTAGATGATAAAATTATAATACTGGGTACAGACTTTGTTGTGCATGACTGTTGGATTGTATTTAAACCATTAACAGTACATTTTTTTAAAAAAAACATTATTTGCTATGTTAGTCTGATATTGCTAGACTTTTGCCTGGTTATGGAAACAATCTAAATCCTTGTCAGCTAAACTTTTTTATTGGTAACATTTTCACTTAACCCATAATAAAAACCTTTATGAGGCTGCTAACATAAATGATCCATTAAAATACAGCTAAAGAACAATGGCGGTACTGCAGTCCTTACTGCGTTCCTCTGGAGCAGCCTTCCCCAACTTCGTTCCCTCCAAATGTGTTGAACTGCAGTTTCCATCATCTACAACCAATGTGTCAGCCCACTGTGTGTTGTAGTCTGACTCAACTAGAAGGGTAATGCTTGGGTAAGGTATTCCATAGATGAGTTTTGCAATGGAAAGAGAACTTGTCTCTATTGTTATGATCTACCCAAGAAGTGAGCTCATTCTGCTCTAATTGGGCAAAGTGATTCATATTTAGAGGAAGTACTTCCTCTGAGTGAAAGGCACATGGCATTTTGGAAAGAATCAATTTTGTAAGTTCAGTTTTGCAAGGCAGAGGGTGGTTGCTGGTGCCCGTGTCTGCACACACTGATGAAAATGTAATACGTCACTCTTCAGTCTTATGCAGGGGTACCCCTGTGTAAGTAGCAACTGAATCGTAATAGTTACTATCGCCCTACAAAAAATGGATGATTGATGTAGTCTGATCCTCTTTCACCATTATACAACAAAATCCAAAATATGCAAGCAGAAATACATTCATTGGGCCAACTCCTCAGCATAGAACACATTATGAAAGCATTTGAAGCTTCACTGTTTTTTTCATCAGGCAAAAATGTTAAAAATCATGACATCTTTGTTGATGAAGAAGCTAGAAAAGCTTAGATAATTATTTTATGCTTTGGAGTTGGCTCAATAATGGTATTACTGCTTGTGGATTTTAAATTTTGGTGCGTCTTGGTGCATGGCGAACATGGCTACACCCAGTATATTTCTTTTACCATTAAGCATTTCAATGTTTTCAGGAGAACTTCTTGCTGGAAGGGCTCTATGGTGGTTATATTCTTCTAGGAGCATAGTACTAAGTTCTGGAAGATGAACCAAGGCAATCAAAATATCCAAAAGAGAGGTGTTTGCATGGCTTTATGTCATTGTATGTTTTATGTTTGTGCTAGTATATTTGTATTGCTTGCCACCCACAAAATTCTGCAAAGTGATAGATATTAGATTATGAAATGAGTAGATACTGAAATCTGCATACTTTTTCTTTTCAGCACATCTTCGTTGCCTCCCCTGGACTGGCCTTTGCCTGCTCAATATGGACAGTGTGAATTGAAAATCGAAGTACAACCAAAAACGCACCATAGAGCACATTATGAAACAGAAGGCAGTAGGGGAGCAGTAAAAGCATCTACTGGTGGTCATCCTGTAGTGAAGGTAAGAAATTTTGTTATGCAGCTCCACTGCCGCTATAAGCAACCACTTTGTCAATACTGTGATACATGGTAACATCTTTGGTAACATTCGTAAGGCTACATGTGTACCACTGGTATTTCCCTTTCTTGTGATAAAGCTACTGTCATCACATAGGAAAAAAGAAATGAGAAGGCCATGCATTCTATTTTTAAATAATTGTAAGTTATTTTATGATTTCTGTTCCCTCTTGCTAATAATGGCCTCTGAAAAAGGGTAGCTAAATACAGCAGTGATAGTTTCTCAGAAGGAATGAAAAGGATAATAGGAAAGGAGATGATAGTATAAGTTATACTTTCTAAGCAGAATATGTCAAGCCATGCAGAATATTTCCTGATTATTGATCGTTTCATTTTGCAAACTAATTTTACCCAGGCTTCTCTTTTTAACATTGAAAATACATAGCTTTTTCTACAGGTTTGGGTCAGAGTATTTTAAACAGCAGAACATTTAAAGTTTAAATACTTGTAAATTCTTATCTCCAATCACTAATTGGAGATAGGAATGGGATTTCACTGATTAGTTCTGAAGAATCCCCTCCGTGCCTGACGACTCCAATCTGAATTGCTGTAGGAACTGCTTGCAGCACAAAGTGGATGTGGCAGGAGGAGCTACACAATTTATAGGCAAGGGCTTTTCTCTTCTTGGCTTATAAGATTAGGCAGCTGTAGGCATGGACCTCAGAATGGGGAGTGTTGGGAGTCACAAGTAAGTTTGGGGGCTGAGCCCTTTGAAATGATAAGGCATCAGGAATCAGAATCACCAAGACTGCTGTGTAGTTGTAGGATGTTTTGTATTTTACTTTTTCTTGAGATATTAATTTTGTGCTTTAAACGGTTTTATGATGTATCTTTTATTATTTTGTTATAGTCTTCATGGCAGTCACATTAATAACTGTTTTAGTTGGTGCTACTACTTTTATTCACGGTATTTTCACTGTTTAATAAAAATATACAAGTATGCACAATTCCTAATGACCTCCCTGCCAATCTGAGCCCACCTCCCCACCTTAAAAACAGTTCTTGGGTCCTTGGCTGTAATGCACAGATCAGAACATCCTTGAATTTGTGCTCATTGGTTGCTGACATTCCTGCCCCCAGTGTAGTCAAAGCTGATGTTTTGAGAGTCTTGCCATAGCACTGTTGTATTGTTTGTTCTGTTTGCAAGCATGCATTAATGTGCTCAAATTGATAATTCTCTCTTCTGTTTAAGTTGCCCATCCGTGTTGCTACTTCAGTTTTTCAGGGGTTGCAGTCTTCAGAAGCAACCTCTGTAAACTAACTGCATACTTCTTGCCAAAAGAGTAGTTTATGTTCAGCCCAGATTGTTGAACTGACTTTGCATAAACTGACTGTACACAAGGATTTTCTTGTTTTATAATGGCTGTTAGAGCAAGTTAAATGTTATGATGCTAGACTCATGAAAACCTAGCTTTGTACACAAAGCCTTTTATAGAGCACCGTTTTAACTGTATGTATTAAAACAGATCGTTTACCATTTTATTCTTGAAGTAAGTTGGCTCATTTGGAAACTTGTAAATGACTAATGAAAAGAGATGTTATTGGGACTTGCTGCTTTAATTAACCACAGAAAGTGTGTTGGGTTTGGAATTGAAATGGGTCTTAACTTACCCAACTACATAAGATGGGCAGCAGAGTGGTAGGGGGTAAAAAAATTCATTCAGTTAAGAGGTCCACAACATAGCTGTGGTCAAGTCCCTGCCCCATATATCCAGAGAACCAAACTGGATAACTCATTGTAAACTAGCAGAGGTTAGTGGAGAATTGGTAAGGCTGAACTGTTCTGAAACAAAATGAGTTTGATTTTAACCTTAGAACCTAATTTGGTATAGGCCTGGTCAAGTTTACCAAGTGGTCTTCACCTCTCTACTTATTTCATCAGCTTCTCTTTAGTGGTAGATATTTATCCTCCTTTTGCTTTACAGATTATGCATTACATAGATTCTTGTCTCTAATTGCTCCGTCTCTGTTCTTGATAACAGTGGTTCCTGATATTTTCTTCTTTCTCTAGACATCTCTAGCCACTCCATCACTAATACCCTTTTTGGTGGGGAACTAAACTAGGTGTGATATGAGAAATCAATGAATATACCTTTTGTCTCTTAAAATTTTAAAGTGGTTGTGCTTGTATGTGCATCTGTTTGTCTCTGTGTTGGGGGCTGGATTGGATCAGGGCTACATATAAGAGAAATGGGGCGCGGTTGAACTCATTCCAATTTTCACGTGTAAGTACTCTAGTGCAGCTTGCTCCTGAGGGTTCCTCCATCCAGCATAAGCCAATCTGTTTTAGTTCTCTTGTCTCACTTCATATTTCATTTTCTTCTCTCACCAATTTCAAGTAAGTGCATGTGGTACAGATTTTTCTGAAGCCATATCATTGCCATTATCATTTCTATCCTGTCTTTTCCCCAGATTGGGTCTCAGAGCAGCCCACAACAAATGAGAAAACATATTGTTAAAAATCCACAAGGTATGAAAGTTAAAATGAGATTAAACAGTCAAAAAATTAAAACCAGATTAAAACATATATTTCCCCAACCACTAAGCCTAAATGACGTTTCTATTCTTACATGTTAAAGTAAATAATGAACAGCCCTCCTAAAAAATATAAACTAAAAAAAAAGAAAAAAAAGAAAGAAAGAAAAATCACCCACATTGCTTTAGTGAGTATATAGAGTTCTGTGCGAGAATACCTGTAAGTGGAGGTATTGTCATAGGGGCCCCCTTGGACCTCACCATGTATGTGAGTTATCTTAGCAAAAGTGTTTGCAATTTCTACCTTGAGTCTTGTGAAACTGTTGTTTACATCAGAATACATGTGCCCAGTAGGTCTTGTCCATTATTTCTATCCTGTTCTTTGTGTATATTTGCAACAAAGAGAGGCAATGAGAGATGAAGAACAAAAACTGTGTTGTGAAAGAGTTCTTGTGCATTGAAGCTCTGGGAGAGTAACAGCACATCTGCGTACCTTTTCCCATGACCTTTTGCTGCTCTTTTGAGCCAGTGTAGTGCAATGGTTTCAGCCTTGGACTGTGACTCTGGAGACTCAAGTGATGGAAACCCACTGGGGGACTTTGGGCAAGACACATTTCTCTTGGCCTCAGGAAGGCAAAGGTAAACTCCTTTGACAAAATGTTGCCAAGAAAACCCTGTGATAGGTTCGCCTTAGAGTTGCCGTAAGTCAGAAATGACTTGAAGGAATACAACTATAAAAACAAAGTATTAATTCAAAACAATGTTGATAATTAAACTGATTGGATTGTGCCATTTTCTGTTTATATGCCGGCAATTCCACTTATACATGGAATTGATAAATGGAGCTCCAGTACTGGAACTGGCCAACTCTGCTGTCTGTGAAGACCTGCAGAAAAGGGTGCATTTAGAGATTTAGAAGTCTATCTAGAATAAGTCCTAATACTGCTTAAGATGGTTAAAACAAGTTATTTCTTTTCAAATTTCAGTTAGTATGAAAGAATATGGACCATAGTTTGACTTTGAAATGAAAAATCTATATGAATTTAGTTTCAAACAAGTATGTACCACAATAATAGTTTGTCAGAGGAGGTTTAAAATGTGTTTAAAATGCCTAGATATTAGTTCTTTTACATTACATTTTTAGAGATCTTGATATATCACCAAAGTGATCCACCTGTAACATGCTTGTACAGTTGGAGCTATTGTAGCTTATCCTGTGGTGACCTTCTCTCTCTTTAGCCTTCCAGCTTTAGTTTAACTTACGCATACACTGACCTTTGCTATGGAAACGATACAGAAATACACAAACAGCTTGGCAGAGTTTCCCGCACAAAGCAATGGGTTGTGTGTCACAGTATACAGTTACTAGTGGAGGGTTTTTAGAGGTCAGTAGTGACAGCGTACTGTCGCTTTTTCATTATTTACAACATTCTGTATGATGCCTTATGCAAAGTATCTATTATGTGTACAAAATGAATTCTCTTGCATGTGAATGTTTATTTAACAGGAAGAGATGCTGATGGTAAATATGTTTTAAAGAAGCTCTGTTCCTTTTTGTAATATTACACCTCTGACTCCTCTCTACTCAAACACCAGCTCAATTTATTATGTTTGTGTAGAAGACATGTGGTTGCATATTCACTAGACTGGCATTAATGTCAGTAATGTAATATAACTTAATATTCATGGAGTGATTTATCAGTGTCTAGTTTGTATAAGTATTTTGAATTTTAGACACGGATAACTGAAAATGCAGCTGCTATTTGTCATTTTAAGTAGGACTATACATCTGCAGTATGGGGAAGCTATGCAAAATTCCACCAATCACTTCTGCTCATATGTTGTTACTGGGAAAGTTTGCAAGGAACAGAACTGTCACAGGAAACTGCCATAAGACAAATATTGTGTCAGTCTAGTATTGTGTACTAAAGTCTTCCCTCACTTAATCCTCTTAACTGGAGATAATGTGGAACCTTGCGTGTATTTATACGGAACTATGGTCACATTCCTCTTAGCCATCTATGACAGATTTCAGAGTCTTGAGAAAGGCAGTGTGTGTGTGTTTAGAGCATTTGTATCATGAGCATCAGCCAAAAAGGCTCCAAGAGTTCCCTGCACTCAGGCTTACAATCTAAAAAGACAAGGAAAAGGGGATAGCAGTAGGGAGGGGGATTAACTCCAGCAGTTGCTGGGTGCTGTGTTCTGTCCCTCCAAGGCCGCAGCAGTAGCAGTAGCAGTTGGGATGGAGGGAGGGCTGTCCATCCAATATTGAAATCAGGGCACAGTGGTGCTGTGCCTGACCGCTGTTCTCTTCCTCAGAGGCCAAAGCAATGGCAGTCGGTACTGATCATAAACTTTTTCAGTTTTTTTAAAAAAATATCCACTGCCTTTCCAAAGAAAACTTTTGCAAAACAGGACAATAGAATAACCAATAGAAAATAAGATATGGTGCAGTTTGCCATCGTCTCTTACTTTTGGTTTCCATGACTCGTGGCAAATCAGTTTGTTTAATATTCCATTGTTGGGGTGTTGCGTCTTTAACTTCTTCTCTCTCTCTTGAAGTTCCTTGGGGTTCTTAGTCCCTGTAGTTCTTTCTATATCTTTTCCCCCCAAAGTATATGGTAGAGATGAGTATCTTTTTTTTCATAATCATTTAACATTGGTCATGCTGGCTGAAGCACATTAGAGTCAAAATTACTGGATAGTGAGACATGGCTTATAAACTGTTAAAATGTTGCTTTTGTGCTGTCTGTGTTACATGCCTTCAAGTCACCCATCAACTTGTGTCCACCCCATGAATTTCATACATTTTTCTTAGGCAAGGAATATTCAGAGGTTGTTTGCCATAACTTTCTTCTGAATATGTAGCTTATAGTATCTGGTATTGAGTGTTCTCCCATCCAAGTACTCACTAGGGTGGTTGATCCTGCTTAGTTTCCAAGATCAAATGGGATCTGGGCTTCGGGATATTCAGGCCTCTTGTCTTTGCCTTATTTGGGCCTGTTCACCTTGATGTGGTTTTTGTCATTAGCAGCTCCCCCTTCCTCTTTAGTAGATCCTACGTGGACTCTTATTTTGTGAAAGAATCCCTTCTGCTTTTTGATTAGGCATCTGATGAGCTGGAATTTGTATATATCACACTTCTCCACCTAGTAGTTTCATATTGCTCTTTGCTAGAGTATCTAGTTGACAATAATTTTACCCAGATAACCCCCCTTGCTTCCTCCATCCACATACTTATATCATTAGATCATTCGATGGCTTAAACTGTAAATTGTCAAATACGAATTACTTTTGCATTTTCTTTCAAATGCTGTCAGATTGGAAATTTCATTGCATGTTGTCAAATGTAGTAAGATAAAAATGGTATGGATAAAAAAGTAGTATTACATTTAACAACTAGATATAAACTGCATGCCAGCCATTCAGTACTGTCATATATGATACATAGGTGATCTTCAAATGGTCTGTGCAGAACTTGCAAACTTTATGATGGTTTCTCGGTAAGGACAGTCCACTTCTACTAAATTTCTTTTTCAGTGTGCAGCCGGAGTTTTAAGACCTCTTCATCCATGTAGATTGCAGTAGGCAACTGGGTATCTTCGAAATATTTGGAGCTGTTATTCCTGTCATGGGCAACGGAATCAGGGAATTTGTAGGTCATCTACCTTGGTGTTAATATTTATAATCAGGTGGTGATGGAACTTCAACTTATGACCATATTTCATCTTCATTCTATTATTAGCTAAAAATGAATTATTTTATAAAGAAATAACTCCATTTCTCAGTACACTGCAGAAAAATAGGTCATATCTTTGTTAATGAGAGACATCGTACAGTAAAGGCAGGTGTATATGTGTGTTTGTTGGGTTGGCAAAGGGTGCTGTTATCCCTCTGTTTGAAGTTACAAGATAATGAAGAGAGAAAGGTATTGTCTTGCCTTTCCAGAAAAAGTATTACTTATCACATGCTTGAAAAGTCAGAAAGTGGCGAGTCTCTAGCTTACTCCCTGAGTCACAGTCGAATATGCTTCAGTTTCTACTTTTTTCCCAAGTATATTTTGCATTTTTCATGTTTTTCTTCAAGGAATTTATCAGTGTAGCTTATAGAATTTTTTGTCCTCTTAGTATTATACTAAAATTAGTAATTTTAATGACGTTGGAAGAGCTATAAACAAAGGCATGCTATTTCCCATTTAAGTTAACTGAGACTTACTTTTAAATGAAGCACTGTCCTTTTTCGTCTTGAGTCATCTATTTTATTTGGAATAAAAAGAGCCCATAAAAGTATGGGGTAATTTTTAAAATAAGTTCAAAGTTGCATTGAAGAAAAGGCAAGACAATTATCTAATAGTATGGCTTAATTTTATTTATAGCTCTTCTGTGTCTCAGTAGCACTAATATTTATATTTCTGATAACCTTTTCCTTTTCTGTCAGATCAGTTCTTTAGAAAATAATTCAAATCACTTAGCAAAATTGTGCTTTTCAGTTAAGAGACTGAAATAGGAAACAAAAGAGGCAGACAGAAGCTGCTGTCTCTTCACCAAATATGCTCTAAATATGGTGAGCTGAAAGCTGAGCTGTTTTATGAGTTCCATAAGGTGGAATCTACATGTGACAAAGAGCCAGTAGAGTTTCTTGCACTAGAAAGGGTCTGCTTACATAGGCATTTATGCAAGTTGGCCCAGATAAACATTCAAGGTCTTATGCATAGTTGGGAAGGATGGCTGTTATAATTGAACCACCCCCAATGGGATGGGAAGCAGTTAACATTCAGAAAGAACTCCAAGCTGCCTTTTTGTGATTTCTAAATAGTGCCAATAAAAACTAGTATCTTTTTCTGCAAATTTTTGATACACAAGTCCGTTCTACACACCACTATAATGGCAATTATAATGTGAACAACTGGTATCTGATGGTAATTAGTGACATATATACTAAGAGTGTTTCAGCTTTATATTTTGTAATTTGTAATTATTCTTAAAGATGCATATATATGAAATCCTTTAACTGATGGCTCATATGCAGCTATATTTTTTATAGCAATAATTTAGAAAACTTGACTATGTGAGTTGTTTTTGGATTTTGGCTGATAAAGATAAGATGTATTTCCGTGACTTGCCTTCAGAATCTCGTTTATGCAAAAAAAGTTGGCTTTGCAGAAATATCATTTAATGCAAGTTAACTTTTTAGGATTATATCTCTTCTCTCTTTTCCCGACAGCTCTTGGGTTACAGCGAGAAACCAGTAAACTTACAGATGTTCATTGGAACAGCAGATGATCGTTATTTACGACCACATGCCTTTTACCAGGTGCATAGAATCACAGGGAAAACAGTTGCTACTGCTAGTCAAGAAATAATAATTGCTAGCACAAAGGTTTTGGAAATTCCACTTCTTCCTGAAAACAATATGTCAGCCAGGTATGTCAGACAATTGTCCTATACATATCTCTGTACTGTACCCCCATTTTTCTCAACTGTGTGAAGATGGGATATTAGGAATCCTTAGGACATTTATTAATGTGTTATATCTTTCAATATTTACTGAGAAGCATTTGCTTCATTTTGAGAAAAAGAACTCCAGTTTGCTCTGTTTGGGGCAATTTAAGAAAGCCGTGAGAGAGACATCTTGAAAAATGGTACTCCATATTTTTTAAAAAGGGAATACTTTCAATTAGTCACAGCAGTTTAGATGCTATAGTAAGCAAGAGCCATGGTTGACTTTATATAAAGTGTGTCAGCATATTACAAATGTTCTTCTTTGTGCCTTAGGAGTTACTAAATATGTAGGGGTAAGGTAAATAATAATGAAAAAACCTTTATTGCTCTTTGATCATGACTTAAATGATTTTTCTCCTTCTTCTCATATTTCATATAAAACCTACATTTCAATAGAAAAATAATTGTTGGTTCAGAATTTTTGTTCTCAAAATATTTTCTTTGAGCAGACCAGGAATGTACTACTATGTGGATTCCTGCACTCCTTCATCTTGTACATTGATGTTTTCTTCTTCCCCTTCACAAATTATTCAGATAGCAAGCAGGAGTAAACTATAATATGGTCAAATAAAGGAGAAGCGTATAGAAGGAGGAGGTAGTCGATAGTTTTATGAATATGCATCAAAAAATTAAGAACTGACCCAGTGCATTTCGACGGAGCTTTCATGATTGCTTGGTTCAGTTGTGACTAATGCAGTGTATGAAGGTAGCATGGTAATAGAGTGGTGTGACTGGCACATCTTAGTAGCTAGATATGGTCTGGAATGTTCAGTTTTTATGAAAATGAAAGTGTTCTTGTCATACGCATTATACTCCACTTCAAAATGCATGCAAGTAAAAGAGGTCATTTCATTTCTTACATTTTTTTCCTCATAGTCTCTGTGACTCACTCAAATGCAGTTTACTATGCCTGTGAAGTGCATCGTTCAGAGCCTTCTAGAGCTGTTATTTAAGTGATTTAGCAGTTACCCCTCCCCTAATCCATGTGATCAGCTTGATTCCCGCTCAAACCCTCAGCTCATTTTCTTCTGCTGCTGCAGCAGCAGCATCAAAGGAACTATTTATGAGCTGTACCACCTTTTAGTACTTTTCTGGCTTTTGAATTTTTGAATGGTATTTTGGCTTTATTCTTTGGATTTCAGTGTGTCTTTTATTGTAGTCTTTAATTTTATTTGGATTTCTTTCTTTGGTAACATTTTTGTTTTAGTGATTTCCTGGTTAGCAGTTTGCCGTTCGCTGCCTACTGTGGCCTCCCCCAGCTCATTTTTGAAAAATGTACCTCCTGTGGGGCTAAAATTGCCAAGAGAGACAGGCATTTGCAATGTGTATTGTGCCTTGGAGAAGGCCACAGTGTGGGAACATGTGTCTGCTGTAAGGAATTCAGCCCGCAAGTGCACAAAAACTGCTCATCCGGGCTCAAGGTGCTGTTGTACAGGCAAGCATTGTCAGCCTCTGATAAGGCTTCTGAATCAGGATACAGATTCTCTTTGGCCCCAACTGCATCTGGTTCATTGGTCCATGTAGCAGTCAAGAGGTCCTTAACAGTGCCCTGGAGTCCAACTGGAGAAGGCTAAGGATGGATGAAAGTGATCTGCATCTGGTTCTACCATTCGAGCTGAGGAGTCCTTGGAACCAATTCGATGTATTGATGTGGAGGCATGTATTCATATCCTTTCAACACTGGGTTGGTCTGTCAAATCGGACATCTTCACTTTAACTTTAAAGCACAAGTAGGGGAACAGGTGACGTAAGAAGAAGAGGGTGAAGGATGTAAAAATCTCATGTCCTAGGTTTCCATCTTCCCTACCACATGCTTCAACTGCTCTGCTCAGCCTCCTCATCTGGAATTGGTTCAGGAGAGCAAGGCTTCAGTACTGATTTAAGTGGATTCCCACTGAATCCAGACTTCTCTGAAGTCTGCACATCATTATCTAGTTGATGGACAGTCTGGATTTGCAGGTGAATGAAGAAAACAGAAGGAAGTCCGTGTGAGCGCTGACCAATTCTTTATGGAGAGCATTCTTACCACCAGACTAGGTTACCACCTGTCAAAACTAGCTGCCCCTCTGAATACAACCTGATCTATGCCAGCACATCATGCTCATGCTGTTGACAGCAGCAGCAATGTTTTTTGGACTGCCTTTCTATTTGGACAAGGCAAGCATGGAATGTCAGGGTTTTTTTTCTTTTCTTTTCAGTGCAACAGCAGAAACATGCACCTGTCCCTACCGAAGGCTGATGAAGACAGGCTTCATAGGTAGACATCAGAGCTGAACAGGGCCAAAAGCAGTCCATTACAACTGTGTGTTCTATGTGTTGGTAGTGGCCACCGCAGATGCTTCCTTGCAGTGTAGGTGTGCCCATGGCCAAAATCTGTTCATTCATACTCTAGGGACAGCTATGGAGCATGATCTACGGATCAGCACTCTGGAATTCCTTGAGGCTTGTGAGCCAGATGTGATGTGCAGGGCAGTACAGATTGTCATGAACAACACAGACCTCAGCAAGGAAGAAGGTACATAGTTAGTCACGCTGCTACCATAGTTTTCTGGGACAGGTATGTCCTCCAGTATACTCTTTCAGTGGCTATACATCTTGCCTGAGTCAAAAGCATTCTTTAAGATAGGTTTAGCAGACCTACAGAAATCATGACGAGTGCATCAGGGACAACTGCATCATTGTTGCACCAAGGTGGTCTCACAACCTTGGTTTCAGATCCTTTCCTTGTCCTGCTGCTGTTATATTTGGCTGCTGATCTCTCTGAACCTTCTCATTTGAATGGACAACTGCAGTGCTCAGACTTTTGGTTACTCCATTTAGTGTCTTGTACAAAGTGCCATTATTAGGGTGGGATGTTCTTGAAGTTGCCAGGAAAGCCTTTTGTATGTTGGTCATATGGTACCAAATGGGTAAACTTTCCCCACTTTGGCATCTCAGTGAGTCCACCCACCTGTGACATCTCCATTATTTTCCAGTTTCTGCTGATGTTGAAGCATTGTACGCTGACCATATCTTTGCTTAGGATTTCTTTAGCTTCTACTTTAGCATTTCACTGAGACTGCAATGTTTCCAGTCCCCCTTACAGAGACATTATTAAAGCTTTGCTTAATGTGTATCCTCATCATCCTAACGTTGTACTTGTATGGGCACCCTTCCTTGTGCTTTCACAGTTTATGACAAAGTGGATTGAGCCTTTGGCAATTTCTGATTTATGGTTATTCATCTTCAGGTTGCTTTTCTCATATCATTACATTTTCTCACCATGTTTGAGAATTCTGTACACTATAGTCTGATCTCCCTTTCTGCTATCTTCACATGACATCTCATTGAGTAAACTAACTTATTTGTCTCTAAGTGTGTGTCAAAGAGAGTACGAAAGAGGAAAAGCAGTTGCGTAAACTCTGGTGGCCCTTCAAGTGGTCATCTGTGAACTCACCTTCCTTTTTGATGTCTTGGATGTGCCATTTTTGCAGCAGATAAGAGAATTAAGGAGAAGCTGAGCATACATGAGGGCAGGGATGTCGGGAGTCCTCCATGTTTTATTGTTTTAGGATAGCAGTAGACTGAGGAAATAGTGATAGTAGGCTGTTAGCTATTCCCAGGCGCCAACCATTCCTTCTGGCTGGAATTTCAAAGGAACCGTTTGGCATGATGACGTTCGTTCTTTTACAACTATCTTAGGAGAAACTGTCTGTTAAAGTGTAAGGTGGGGGAAACGTTCCATTCTCGAGCTTTAACGTCTGAAGACAGCATCCCTTACTATGTTACAATAAATCTTCTATTAAGTTTGTTGATCCGTGTAAGAGTGAATCTGTTCCTGACAGAAAGCTCGAGAATCCTTTCAAAAAATGCACCAATTGATGGACCAGTCGATTACTGAAGAAGAGCAAGGATCTGCAGAATCTGATGGAGCTACAGAAACTGAAGTGCCCCTGGATACCAAGACAAAATTGCGCCTGACCGAGGCTATGGAAACCCCCACAAGCGGCCAAACCTGGGTCTGGGGAGAAAAGCCACGTACGTCGTTGAGACAGCGCAGAAGGGCTGCTAGATGGGATACATCAGCAAAAGACCTATCCCTTTTGGAGGAGATAAAGCAAATGGAAACCGAACTGGAAAGAAAAGATGAGGAGATACTCGAACTCAAGACCATGCTACGCGAGATGCGCATCCGTCCCTCGCAGACAGGGAGATCACCAGGAGGAGAACCACGAGCGGCTGTCTCGGCGGCAGGCACCCCTGGCCGCCCCAGCAACCAACAGGGCACACGCCAGCGCCACTGTTACTCAGAAATGTGGGAGACCTGAAAGCGACCTTCAACGGGAAGGGGAGAAACTCTCCTTTTTTTTGACTATGGCAAACAATTTCATGATTGATCACGGCCATCTATTTCGGGATGATGCGGCCCGAATTCGATACCTAAGCCAGAGGATGAAAGGACTGGCAGCAGACTGGGTAGCGAACCTATATGACTCCCGCGCCCCCGAAACTGAAAATCTGCAGCTCTTCATGAACCATCTGCGGGAACGCTTTGAAGACCCCCATTTATTGGAAAACACCAAATATCAACTGAAACGAATGAAACAAGGCAGGAACGATGTGGGGACGTATTCCCGTGAATTTAGAAACCTGGCCACCAAAGTCCCGTGGAGTGATGAAATTCTAATTGAGTTATACAAAGATGGACTAAATCCTGATATTCTACACGGGTGCTTAATGCAGGCCAATCCACAGACCCTGCTAGGTTGGGTCAGACTAGCTACTGAAATGGAAGGCATAACCCAGACTGTTCAGCTGAACCGACAAAGACAAGACGTGCCAAAACGACAACCTCGCGGTCCCACCGTCCTCAATGCTGAGGAACGGAACAAACGTCTCCGTTTGGGCATGTGCTTTAACTGTGGAAAACCGGGCCACCTCGCCAACACCTGCCGCGGAAACCAAGCTCCGACTGGGACTAAGGGAGCACGAGCAGACCCAAAGGATATAGAATTCACACATCAGACAGCGGCCGCCAAACAACCACTTAGACGCACTTCTAAGGACCCTGCAGCGGCGACAGGAGACTCCGATCCCGATGATGAAACCACCTCTTCGTCCTCATCTGACATAGATGGAGATTCTAAACCTGACTGCGATGACTGGCAAGCGGCGGGAACATCTGTAAGTACTCCTAAAATTCCCCATTTCTACGCCACGGTTGCGATTAGTGGCAGCGATGGGACTTTGCATGTACATAGGGCATTAATTGACTCTGGCTGCTCCAGAAGTTTGTTACACCCCAAATTGGCCAAACAATTGAAAACTCTTTATGAGCCCTTGGAATGCCCCATCAAATTAACGCAAATGGATGGGACCTCAATGACTGGGGGAGTAATTAGTAAAATCACTAAGCCCATCTCATTTCAAATGGACAAAAACAATTACAGCATGCGATTTCTAGTTCCCAAGGCGATGCAGTTCAAATTGGTCTTGGGAATCGATTGGCTTCGTGAATATAACCCCCAGATAAACTGGACTGCTGGCACTATGTCCTCTTCAGATGAAAACTTTTCTATTCCCCATGAAGAATTGCAACAAATTCCTTCACACTACCGAGACTTCCAAAAGGCTTTCCACGAAAGGGAGGCTGACAAATTGCCTCCCCACACGGACTTTGACTGTAAACTGGAATTAGTTGACGGGGCCACCCTGCCTAAACCGAAAATTTATCCCATGAGCCAAAAAGAACTCCTTGCTCTCAAGAAGTTCCTAAATAAAAACTTGGCTCGCGGCTTTATCAAGCCCTCTCACAGCCCCCACGGCGAGTCCTGTCTTCTTCCGAAAGAGAAAAGATCCCAGCGCGGATCCGAGACTGATAGTTAACTACTCTGCTATTAACCAGGTTATTTCCTCCAATTGTTATCCCATACCTCTGATACGGACTGTTTTGGACCATCTTGTTCAAGGAAAATATTTCACCAAACTTGATCTTAAAGAGGCTTTTCATAGGATTAGAATGGACCCGGACTCTGAGTGGCTCACCACCTTTGCAACTCCTCTAGGTAACTTTAAATGGACGGTTCTTCCCTTTGGCTTACAATCGGGGCCATCTGTGTTCCAAATGTTTTTGAACACCATTTTCCATGACTTGTTGTATCAGGGGGTTCTGATTTATCTGGATGACATTTTAATTTACGCAGATTCCATGGAATCTCATGTGTCCTTGGTTCGTGAAGTGTTACGAAGGCTTATAGATAACAACCTCGTGGTTAATCTATCTAAATGCCAATTTGACACCCAAACTTTTGATTACTTGGGATATAGGATTCAAGATTGTTCACTTAAAATGGACCCTTCGAAGATTAACTCCATTTTGCAATGGCCCGTCCCTAAAACTGTGAAGCAACTGCAGCAATTTCTTGGTTTTGCGAACTTCTACCGGAACTTTATTTGAGGATTTTGCTGCCATAACGCTTCCACTCACCAACCTTCTACGGAAACCTAAAGGATCCACTGCGGGCAAGGCGCATAGACTTTGTTGGTCGCCTGAGTGTCAATCGGCGTTTGACCATTTGAAATCTAAATTTACGTCTGAGCCCTTACTCCTTTTTCCCGACAGTACGAAGCAATTCATTGTGCAAACGGATGCTTCGGACTTTGCCATGGCAGCCGTTCTTTTACAACATGACACCACAGGAGCACTCAGGCCTTGTGCTTTCATTTCAAAGAAATTTTCCCCTCAACAAGCTAATTGGCCTATTTGGGAGAAAGAAGCCAAGGCTATCCATTTTGCGCTGTCCTCTTGGCGTCATTTGCTTGAAGGGGCTCGACTCCCCTTTGAAGTTTGGACTGATCATAGGAATTTGCAAGCCTTACAGTCTGCTAAGAAACTCTCCCCTAAGCAGGCGAGATGGGCTGAATTTTTCCAGAGATTCCGATTTAAAATTGTTTTCAAACCTGGCCGAACTAACCAACTGGCGGACCCTCTCTCTCGACTTCCCTGTTTTGCGGAATCCCCTGCTACGTCCTCCCACTCCAATACCTTGTTTCCTGCCTCCTCTCTGGCTTCTCAAGTGACTACTCGTGCATTAGCAAAGACAAGGCTTTCTGCCTCCTCTCTTTGTGACTCCGCTCTCCGCGATGCTATCATTCATGCAGCGCATGCAGACTCCTGGCTACCGGCAAACAAGGATAAAATAGAATGGGTTGACAATCTCCCCTTTTATGGCACCAAGGTCTACGTTCCCCCTGCTGCCCGCGAGCAGGTACTTCATCGTTATCATGATTCCAAACCCGCTGGACATTTTGGGTTTTTGAAGACATTGCATGCGATTCGCCGCCTTTTTTGGTGGCCTGGATTAAACCCCTCCGTGCAAACTTACATTAAGCAGTGTGCCACTTGCAACGTTTCTAAGTCGCCCACATCTAAACCTCAAGGGCTCCTGCAACCTCTGCCTGCGCCTGCTAGCCCCTGGTCGGTCATCGCATGGGATTTTATCGTGTCTCTTCCCTCTTCACACGGCTTTCATGTTATTTGGGTTGTTACTGATCACTTTTCCAAGCAATGTCATTTTGTGCCTCTAAAGAAACTACCCCGTGCTGACCAGCTGGCTGACCTGTTCGTTAATCATGTATGGAAACTTCATGGACTACCTTCGGTGATCATTTCGGACAGGGATCCAAATTTTTACTTCCAAGTTTTGGACTTGTCTACTGAAAACCCTGGGAGTCACTCAGAAACTCAGCAGTGCTTATCACCCTCAAACAGATGGCCAATCTGAGCGTGTTAACAAATCTCTTGAACAATTTCTTAGGTGTTTTGTTTCTGAGAACCAGAATGATTGGGCTCCGCTCCTTCCGTTCGCTGAGTTTGCCATCAATTCTGCGGTTCATACCTCTACTGGAAACCCCCCTTTGAAATAGTTTACGGCTTCCTTCCTTCTCCTTTCCCCCCCCTCTCCCTCTCTTCCTCCGCTCCTCCTTCTGTTTCTGCTTGGGTCTCTAAATTTTCTGGCATTTGGCAATCTGTCTCAGATGCTATAGCATCCGCTAAAGCTTCCCACAAACGTTTCGCTGACCGTAAACGGCAGCCTAATCCCCTTTACCAGCCCGGGGATTTCGTTTTCCTTTCTTCTAAGAACATTTCCTCTCCTTCTCCGTCTAAAAAACTTTCCCCTCGTTTTCTCGGACCTTTTCCTGTGAAAAGGGCTATTAATGATGTCTCTTTTGAACTAGATCTCCCTTCTTCCCTCAAGGCTATTCATCCTGTTTTTCATTCCAGTTTGCTGAAGAGGGCACCTTCGCTGACTTCTTCGCCGGCTGATGTTCCTCAACGCCCCGACTGACTTGCTACTGCATTCATATTACTATTTAGTTTTCTTGTCTTTCTACTGTTCCGTGATATTTTCTATATTTTGTGTATCTTTATGTATATATTTTTTTAAAAAAGTGGGGCAGGATGTCGGGAGTCCTCCATGTTTTATTGTTTTAGGATAGCAGTAGACTGAGGAAATAGTGATAGTAGGCTGTTAGCTATTCCCAGGCGCCAACCATTCCTTCTGGCTGGAATTTCAAAGGAACCGTTTGGCATGATGACGTTCGTTCTTTTACAACTATCTTAGGAGAAACTGTCTGTTAAAGTGTAAGGTGGGGGGAAAACGTTCCATTCTCGAGCTTTAACGTCTGAAGACAGCATCCCTTACTATGTTACAATAAATCTTCTATTAAGTTTGTTGATCCGTGTAAGAGTGAATCTGTTCCTGACAAGGGAGGTTTTTGCCTAAAGCTTCTCAGCTCTAGTATGTTCTAAATGTGACTCTGTGCCTGCATGAGATCCTTTGTTTGTGAGTTTATAGATGACCAGGTACAGAACAGCACCTTGTTCTTATGGTAGTGGGAGAGAGTATTGAGGCTGCAATCTAGTACAAGCCAATTGGAATGTGTACAGATGTTGCATTTCTTTTTTGGCAAGTGTTTCAGCAGCCTGTATACTTGAATTATTTGATAAATAATGCATAGCTTGCAATTGTTTTCATTCAGCTGTCTGGTCTTCCACAGTATTGATTGTGCAGGTATATTGAAACTCCGCAATTCAGACATAGAACTCCGTAAGGGGGAGACAGATATTGGAAGGAAAAATACGAGAGTGCGACTTGTATTTCGAGTACACATTCCCCAGCCTAGTGGAAAAGTCTTGTCTCTTCAAGTTGCTTCAATACCTGTGGAATGCTGTAAGTTCTTTCTTATCTTCTTGTTCCTTCTGTCTAAAAAAAAGTTTTTGCTGTTAACTCATATGCTTATACAATTAAAATTCAAGTAGGGCTTAGTTCTCAGGGCTCTTCTGTTGCTGAAGCTCTGGAATGACCCCCTTTATTGATACCAATATAGTAAGGCTTCAATTCAACTTCCCCTTAGCATAGAGTAAATATCCACGTGTGGACATATGCCATTGCTACAGTATGCAACTCCTGTGCAGAACAGTAATGTGGTACAACACATGTCATTGACTGGGTGCCATTGCACAATGCACAACCACAATACAAAGCATAGATTGCAAAACCACAACGCTCCACCACTATCGCCAGAATACATCCATTGCACAGTGATGATTTTTGGGGCCCTCCTGTTTAGAATAACTTGTAACTTACTCATCTAAGAGAATTCTAGCCTGTGTATGTTGTTGCTTGGTTCTTATAGATTGGTTTAGTAGGGTAGATTTTATTTTTTCTTATATATTTATCTTGAAATGCTTTACGTTAGCTTTGTCATTATAAATTTAGTATGGTGTTGAATTGCTTTATTTATTTTAGATAAGTATTGGGACAGTTGTTAGTGTTCATCATGTTTTGTTGTTCTTCTCTGCTGCCATGGAAAAGCTGAGTGTAAATACTAAATGAAAATGTTTGCACCACTCACTATACATAAATGTACAAGCTTTCATTTTAAAATGCATATTCTTTGGAGAGAAGATTTAGAAAAGCCCAATGATTTCTTATAAAAATTTTGCTTTTGAACATGCTAGCATTGTTTAGTAAGGATTTAATAACATGTAGGCTACAGTTAATGAGTTTTATAAGCCGTGTTATTTGGGGAGAAAAGGATCACAAAATATCACATACCAAATTAGTTCCCAGCACATACTTCCTAAATACAAATAGTAATTATTATTACTTTGCTGCTGCTATAGGCAGGGGAAAGTGTTTATGTATATGCGTGCATATGCATACATGTTTGCAGTATTATGAAACACAGCAATATCAGACACTTCTTGTGTACAAGTGCACAGTGGTGCATACTTCTTCCTTCAGGAGGAAGCGAACAATGAGAGTTATTACCAGCAGTTCTCAGGCAAACCCCCTCTAAATAAATCTTGTCAAGAGAACCCCGTGATAGGTTTGCCTTTGGGTCCCTGTAAGTCAGAAACAACTTGAAGGTGCACAACAACAAATTCACAATAAATGTGCATAAGTGATATATATTGTACTTCAGAGATTAAGCTTTCAGTGTTGTACCTGCTTAGCTGTAGTTCCAACATACTGACATATTTTTGCATATCTTTTTCACAAAGCCCAGAGATCGGCCCAAGAACTTCCTCAGATAGAGAAATACAGCATCAACAGTTGTTCAGTAAATGGAGGCCATGAACTGGCTATAACCGGATCTAACTTCCTTCCAGAATCAAAAGTAATATTTCTTGAAAAGGGGCAAGGTAAGTTAGTTGGGTTTTTTTTTAAGATATAGGGGAAAGTGCTTTATTCTAGGACTATAGTGAAGAACAAAAGGTGTGTTTATTTATAAATAAATGTTCTCTTGTCTCTTGCACAAGAAGATAATTGATACTGATACCTTACACTGGAACATAAGTGTAGGAAGAGCTCTGCTTCCTTTCTTTTGTTCTTAGGCATGCATGTGTAAAAGGTAGACACAGTATTATTAACATCTATTTCTGATACTTGGTGTTGTCAGAACCAGAAAAGTATGTGATAACATTTTTTTGATCTGAAATCCCAGTATAACCGAAGTGGCACAATATCTAATTTGTAATATTTGGCACATGTCCACAAGGCCTTAAGTGCTTAGAGTGAGTGAAGGATCTTCTCACAATAAGGAATTGTGTTAGCACTTTGCCACCCATTTTTCTCCGTCTGATGTGGTCACTATTTCTGGCACACAATATCTGCCTATATATGATTGCACCTCTCATTGTGCTGTTTGCTTTTCCTGCAGTTGTATCAGCCTCTTCTGTGAATGATTTCTGAATGGGGCCCACACCAAAACATCACCTGATTTTCCCTTCCTGCAAAAATCTCTTTGATTCCTGTTTTGTCTGTGGAGCATTTTCATTTTCAGTCTTTTTCTCTAGCAGTTAGACTCCCCTGCTGAGCATCTTTGATCAAGACAGCTTCACTTCAATACTACGCATAGCACTAATGTTGAGGATTTCTTGTCATGAGACATGTCGTTGTTAAGTCATAGCTACTGTTAAGAATTTCAACCTGTGTTACATCTGTCAATGGTTGAGTTATCTTTGAATAATTTGATGTGAACTAAAACTTTTCTCTTGATAGATGGACGGCCCCAGTGGGAGGTGGAAGGAAAAATAATTCGGGAAAGGAGTCAAGAGGTGAGAATTCTTTTGTAGCTTTTTAAAAAAAAAATTCAGCCTTGTTAGTAGCTTGACAAAAAGTTAAGTATAATTTGGTTGGCCATAAATATTACTGGTTACTAACTGAACTGTATATTTTTTTTAAAAGATAAGTTATTGGCATTGACTCTCTCATAAGAAGTTTACAAAAATATTTGCAGAACTTAGGATCTGGTCTGTTCCCCTAGTATTAAGAAAGGACTTTAGATTTGAATGTGGTAGTGAGAAAGAGGTTCCTGTTCTTGCTGGTATGTTTTGATTTATCTCTTCTCTACCTGGAAGTCATAATCTCTGATACAGCACCATTCCTTCAGTAAGGGCTGTGGTTATTTAGGATGGTCTGTAGTTCAGAGTATACAAATTATACCAGGTTCAGTTCTTGGCATCTGTAGATAGGTCTGAAAAATATTCCGACATGAAATGTTGAAGAAACTCGTCTGTGTAAACAGTGCTAAGATCAATGTTCTGTGTTTATATAAGACAACATTGTATGCTCCTCCCTCTGTGGGAGAAAAACTCCTGTTCCTTACTGTATATTTCAGAACCGAGTTCCTGGGTTGAAAGAGATTCTGGAATAAAACCTTGCACACCCCTAATTAATATTTCATTGCATTTTATTTGGAGGCCTTTGGATATAAAAGGGACAGAACGGTGTGGAGAAAGTTGGGAAGTTGTTCACGAGAAGTCAACATGGATTTCTCAAAAATAAGTCATGCCAGACTAATCTTATCTCTTTTTATGATAGAGTTACTAGCTTGATAGATGAAGAGAATGCTGTGGATGTAGCATATCTCGATTTCAGTAAGGCCTTCGACAAAGTTCCCCATGACATTCTTGCAACGAAGCTAGTAAAATGTGGGCTGGACAGGGCTACTGTTAGTTGGATTTGTAATTGGTTGACCGACCGAACCCAAAGGGTGATCACGAATGGCTGCTTTTCATCCTGGAGAGAAGTGACTAGCGGGGGGCCACAGGGTTCTGTCCTGGGCCCAGTGCTGTTCAATATTTTTATCAATGACTTGGATGAAGGAATAGAGGGCATACTCATCAAATTTGCAGATGACACCAAATTGGGAGGGGTTGCTAATACGCCAGAGGACAGGATCAAAATTCAAAATGACCTGGATAGATTGGAGAGCTGGGCCAAGGCTAACAAAATGAAATTCAACAGAGAGAAGTGTAAGGTCCTACACTTAGGTAGAAAAAATGGAATACAGAAATATAGGATGGGGGACACGTGGCTGGATAGCAGTACGTGTGAAAGGGATCTAGGAGTCTTCATAGACCACAAGCTGAACATGAGTCAGCAGTGTGATGCAGCAGCCAAGAAAGCCAATGGAGTTCTTGGCTGTATCAATAGGAGTATGGTGTCTAGATCGAGAGAGGTACTGGTACCACTCTACTCTGCTTTGGTTAGACCCCATCTTGAATACTGTGTCCAGTTCTGGGCACCCCAATTCAAGAAGGATATTGACAAGCTGGAGCAAGTCCAGAGGAGGGCGACCAAAATGGTGAGAGGCCTGGAAGCCATGCCCTATGAGGATAGACTTAGAGAGCTGGGTATGTTTAGTCTGCAGAAGAGGAGGTTAAGAGGGGACATGATAGCCATGTTTAAATATTTGAAGGGATGCCACGTAGAGGAGGGAGAGGGCTTGTTTTCTGCTGCTCCAGAGACCAGGACAAGGAGCAATGGATTCAAGCTGCAGGAAAGGAGATTCCACCTGAACCTCAGGAAGAACTTCCTGACAGTCAGGGCTGTCCGGCAGTGGAATCTGCTGCCTCGGAGTGTAGTGGAGTCTCCTTCCTTGGAGGTTTTTAAGCAGAGGCTTGATGGCCATCTGTCGGGAGTGCTTGGAGGGTGTTCCTGCATGGCAGGGGGTTGGACTGGATGGCCCCTGTGGTCTCTTCCAACTCTACATTTCTATGATTCTATGATTCTAAGATGAAAGAGGTTGACAAAAGAGATAATTATGTAGAAATTGGAATCAAGGTAGTGACCTGCATCTAATGCACAGCAGCAGATATGGGTGGAAATACTATAGCCACCTTTTTGTATGCCTTTTTCTTAACCTACAGGACTGAGTTACTTGGTTTTTGGTGACGTACTGGCAACTTACAGGTTCTGGAAGTATGGGTGTTTTAAGTAAACTAATATTCTGGAAAATCTCATGCTTTTTTCATCTTTGAAGTACATTATGACTTACTACATGGTGATTGTCTTAGCACCCAAGACAATGACATCATGATTAAAATCATAATTGGATCCTTTGAGACTTTCAGAGGGTACAGGAGAAATGCTTGTGGCCTTTAGGACTTTTCAGGAGAAGGCTGTTCTGTAAGAAGGCACCATCACTTCAAAGAGCCAGGGCCATAGTTACTTTGGAAATAAAGCTTATGCTTCATCAGGTGACCTTGAAGGCTGAGGAGTCTTCTGTGGAAAAAGATGCTAAGGTACACCTTGCCTTTAATATATAATTTCCTTCATTTTTATCCAGGCTACAATTGTTCTTGAAGTTCCTCCGTATCACAACAAAACAATTACAGCTGCTGTCCAGGTGCAGTTCTATGTTTGCAACGGCAAGAGGAAAAAAAGCCAATCTCAGCGTTTTACTTACACTCCAGGTATTTATCATTTTCTATGTGTGAATCATGGATGGTATTAAAAATGTCCACTGTTACTTTGCTGGTTTTGAGATTCCTGATTTTTTAAAATGAAATTTGGGCCTGATGATTTAAAACTACTTGGACTGGATTTTGACATTTTTTGCCCAGGGCTGAAATTTTAGGTACTTATAATGAAATGCAGGAGAAGACATACATATAGCAGTAGATACTCTGAATATTGTAACTGCACTAGAAAGGGCAAGCTAGTTTTAAAGGTTTATCTGTTGCTGGATAATATAGGTGCAGTAAAAGCATCAGTATGTTTCACTTCATGCATGCTTCTTGCTATCCTGCATTGTGAATGCCCACAGTTACATCTCTGACCATTGCAAAAAGTAAGACAATACTTGAGTTTCACTTGCGGCAGAATATCTGTAGATTAAGATTTCTTCAGAATAAGTGTTGGATAAATCATTGCTTGAAGGTTTGGAGAAAGAACAATGGTCAAGATTACACAAAGTAGATATGAAGAGATGTGCTAGATCCCTTCATATGGATTCAGAGTTCACTGTTGTAATTTGTACATTCTCATATATTTTCCTGCGTACAATGTCTCTCATAAACAAGCAATATGCATTTTGTGGGTTGTATGTTGTTATTCTGACTGAAACATTTCAGAAAAATGGCGTAGTGATACCTATAGTGTAAACTATGTAAAATAACATCTCAGTACATACGGACTCACTAAAGTTTGATAACAATTTTTGTCTACCATATCATGATTTTTGGCATAAAATTTATGGAATTATACAATAAAATAATGATTTGGGTCTGATTAAAAAGTTATGGTTCCTAAATTAAATCTTGAATTGACATACTGAAATTGTTCTGCCTTTATTGGTTGGTTTGGTTTCTTAAAATGCCTTAAAATGATTTGTTTATTTTTCAGTAATTCTAATGACTTTAATATTCTAATGACTAGAATATTACCCTTGCCTGGGTAATGGAAATGGTTATGGTCCAGACTGAGTTGTTCTATGTTTTCTACCTCTGCTTGTTGCAAAGCAGTTTACAGTTAGGACCCTTATAGAGATACAGTAGAATTGGGGATATAGATGATGAAGTAGGAAAGACCAAATAGTAAATTCAGCTCTTGTAGTTCCCATTTATTCACAGATCTACTCCAGCTGGATTTAGGCCAGGGTTTTCTAATCCTTGCAAGTGGTGGCACTAGTTCCAGGCTTATCTCTGCATTTCTGCAGCTCTCAGTGCTTCTTATAGTGTTCTAACTAGATATAATGCAGCGTCTTACATGATTTAGTTTTAATGTTTGTCAGCTTTTCAGTGAATTTTAGTTGATGGTTTCTTTTCTATTTCTATTCAGTTGTACTGAAACAAGAGAACAGAGATGACATGGATTTGTCTTCAATTCCATCACTGTCCCTGACTCGTTGCACAGGTGTTAAAGGACTCTCTTCTCTCCAAACTCAGCTGCCTTCCCCCGATCCAGGGCTCTCACATGATACTTTACTTTCTACTTCACCCAGGAGCCTTGTATGCCCCATTCAGCAAGCATACACACCCATGATGTCCTCAGCAGTACCCCAGTTGTCACACATTCAAGGCAGAAATATTAGCTCAGGTGAAGAGCATTCTGTTTTGCCCCCAGCTATAGTTCCCCAGTCTTTTCAGGTAACAGCAACATCTTCTGCGAGGCCTTCCTACCCGCCTATGCAATCTAATGTTTTATTTAATGGACAGTCTGGTCTTCCCATTAACTCCGCCGCCTCCAGCCAACGATACGATGCAATTTCATTTCAGCAAGATGCAACTGTACCTCCGTTGATAAACCTTAGCTGCCAATCTCTGCCACCAATGCCGTATCATTCTTCAAATCCAGGTTCAGTGTCAACTTCAGCTGCAACAGGAGGGCATCCTTCAGTACACCCAGTTCAGTCAAGACAGTCTTCACCTCACTTGCAATCGGTGGGGTACCATTGTCCAAATTCTCAGCAAGGTTCAGTCGCCTCTGCAATGACTCAGTCCCTTGGACACCCTTCCACACAGTTGCAGAAAATCACGTACAGTTCTTCAACTCAAGGTAATACTCCATCACCATCACCATCACCAAAATCTTCTCATTCTTTGGTCCATTCACCACGATCCGGGCCATCTTCACCACAGTTGCAGCCTATGCCTTACCAGACTCCTAGCTCAGGACCTGCCTCATCTCCTCCTCCTCCAAATGCTCCTAGTCACTCTGGACAACAGTCCCCACAGGCACGTAGCCCTGGGTTGGGAGGAATTGCTGCAGCTTCATCTTTGATGCATCACAGCATATGTGATACATCTCCATTTCCATCAGAGGGGTCAGCTGTTAACATTAAGCCTGAACCTGAGGATCGAGAATTGAATTTTCAGTCAATGGGGTTGCAAGACATCACTCTAGATGATGGTAAGTGATAGCTGTGTTACGAGTGGACAGTCTGAATGGCAAATTACTTTCAGAAGAACAGCATAATAAAAGATTTACAGCTGGATAGTCTGATCTAAACTCTGCACACATGGCTTTTCAAGAATGTTATGAACTTTCTTATTGGCTGCAGTCTTGAGGCAGCTATATGTGCAGTTGGGGAATTTCTGCTTCAGTTTGCAGGCATTACTGTTTTAGTTCCATAAAGGTCTAGAAGAATGCTATTAACATGTCATTTGTGGAATGTTTTCAGAATCAGTAGTATGAGAACAGGTTTCAGAAAACATCTAAAAACATTTCTTTTGACATAAATCATGACAGTTTGGAATAGTACTAGTTGATGCTGCTGCTGTTTGATGAATAAAGAAGCAGAATGGTGCTTTACTCTTCCAGATGTTAACTGTAAAAAAAAAAACCCAGAATTTAGGTGTGGTTTTGTCATATACATTTACTCCAAGGTTGACTCAGCCTTCCATCCTTCTGCAGGTCGGTAAAATGAGTACCCAGCTTGTTGGGGGCAATTAGCTAAAACACATTGTAAACCGCTTAGATAACACTCAGTTGATAAGCGGTATAGAAATAAATGCTATTGTTATTACAGTGCAATTTTGGTGCCTCTGAATGATGTCCTCATGATAACATTATAGAGCAATGGTTCTTCAACCTTTGTCTTTTCTAGATGTTTTGTACTTTAAATGGAGGGTTATATATAGTGGGCAAAAACAAATTTGTAAATTTTCAAAATATTTTGTAACTGATCATGTGTCTATTTAAAAAAAATTGAAACTTTTGGATAAGTCTTCTCCAACTATTGGCTTTCCATATTAGATGTAACTTACTATATAGCTTTTGGGAATTTATTTTGAGGTGGTTCAGGGTTATCTGTGTAAGATCTAATCTATTTCTACACAAAACAGAGGGGGTTCAGTTCTTTTCCTTTAGATTTTAAACCCTGAAAGAATGGCTCTCCTTCTACAGTATCCCCAATAATCATGTTGTCATGTAAAGATCAGTGGCATCTCATTTCATCTTAGTTTTTTTAAAATGCAAATTCCAATTTATAATGGATCTGCAAATATTTATAGAATCTCTTTTATTTGTGTTTCAGAATACCATGAATGATATTAAAAGTGACCCCCTGAATGTATAATAATAGTGTTGGGTCACTGCCATCCAGAGACACAGATAATTTAATAAAAGAAAATCATGGGCCATGAAGCTTTTAATATTTAGAAGAAGTTCAAATAAATGATGGCATCTTGCTGAGTAAATGAAATGCTGATGGTGGAATGGCGGAGTTAAGTTTTTATCCACTTATTAAAGATGCTTAGGCTTTCAAGAAATTTTATATCCAGTTGACTGAAATAAATATGTTCTTACTGCTAATAGATTTTTAAGTAATAAAACGAATAGCACAAATGTGTAGCTTTTGGACATTTTTATTTAAAATATATTTTTATATAGTAGTAATTTAGGCAGTCTTTGTTAACCACCTTGAGGTTATATTAACCTTGAATTATGTTTACTATCAGATTATGATGGCCTTTTGCTAATCTTCTTTTACTTCCTTATCCGTTGTATCTCCCATTACATAAAGCTGTGGATTAGAAAGCCAAATAATAGGGCTGTGCATTTATTGTAGATCAAAGCTAGCACACTTGTTGGATTTCTCAACAGAATAGGAATCTGCTTTGGAACTAGTCCATGAACACATAATGAGGTCTCAGTTCATTTTTCCTGCCAGCAGTGTTCTCCTTATCTCTGTGTGGTTTCAGCATCGTCATGTGCAGGCTAAATATGTGAAGTTCTAGAGGGTAGTCTGACCCTGTTGAGACTGTACAACTAGCAGATTAAATTGGGCATCACAGAATGATGTTTATACCCTGTGCATGTCTAGAACCAACCAAGCTGCTTTTTAAAAGTCAGACATGTATTGCTTAAAATATACTGGTATACATGTTGTCTTTTACCTGGGAATCTCATGGAAGAGCTAGGAGAGCGTGATGACAGCAGCTGCAGGTAGATGATATGACCAGCATACCTGTGCACCTGTGCACCGGCTGCCATTTCATTGGTGCTCTTGGTGCTGGTGCTGGTGGCACATATATAGATTTCCACTGTTGATATCCTCACTACAAGGGCAGCAGTGAGATGACTGGTACTGGATAAGCCCTTTCACTAATGCCTAGGTTGCCCCTAATACCTGCCCTCCGCAGTTCCATCAAAGGGGCAAGTTGATTCGGAAGAGAAATAGGAAAGTTAAGGGTGGTGATCTGCAAAGACTCTCAAGATTAAGTTTTCATTCACTTTGACTACAGACGTGCAGGGCCTACACTAATCTCAGTAACTGTCTGCATTAAAATATATATATCTGATGACAGGAGGTGATGGGAAGTACTTTGCGTTAGGCAAAGTGACTCCCTGTTGCTCAATCTTGTGGCTGAGGAATTTGGCTTTTAAAGAGTCCTACCTCCAATGTGCAAAGCTGAGTCTTAAACAGCAGAAGGATCTGTATGAGACTTTTATGGGAATACAAGGCAACTTAAAGTAAAATTTAATTTTGATTTTGAAATTAAAAGTATATTGAGAGATACCTGTCAGCATACAGTGGTTATTTAAAATCTGATAACTTCTCAAGGGAGTATTCTGTAAGCCTGAACTATGTGTCTTCCATACATCCTCTTGGTTACAAACGAGCTGAATTGCGGAGGCTATGCCACAGTACAAAACAGGACAAGTTAATTATATCCTGGCTTGCTGCTATAGTGAGAATTGACATGATACTATCTGCTGGCTCTGTACAACAAAGACAAAGCTAAATATATTATACCACCTAGTTTACAGTTACAAGGGCTTGCAACACAATCACAGCTGTTAGGGCTTGTATGCGGGTGCAGGTGCAATATTCAAGAAGTAGAGACAGTATTAAGATTGTAATATCTGTTGATACCTGCTAGTCATCTTGATTAATTAATGCCTTTTATTATCTGTCAGTTTCTCCACTAAAGAAGCACAGATATATTATACTTTCATGGAGCAACACATAGTGAGTAGTGTTTTAATACTAGAAATTAGATGAACAGTAGCATTTTGGCCATGTGCATAAAAAGTGCTGCCGTGGTAGGCCTCCAAGAAAGAAAAGCCATTGCAGTTATTGATTTAGTTCCATAGGACATGCTGTACTTTGCTAACGAGTGAAGGGAATGAAGAAAATGTAAAGGCTGGTCCTAGTAACCTTAGCAGCTCAATTCTAGGTATTTCAGTGAGAATCAAAGTTGATTTCATCTGACTTCAGTTGCTTCTGTTCTTATGCTGTGGTTAGAATGCATAGCCCTGTATAGCCTTCAGAGTATACTTGTGAAATAATATCTGGATTTTGTGCTTTGCATGTTAGGCTGAATGCATATGGTTCCTTTTTCGAACCTAAAACAAACACAAGCACGAGGATAGGAATCGAAAGGCAGAAACTGAACTGCGAGCAGGAATTGAACTGTGCAGTTCCCCATGGTACAGACTTTACAAGCATATGAGTGGATGTTAAATTGCTTTCCTTGTGCTTTGAAAGTTGAGCGCTTTAATTTAGCTTTGCTTCTGTGCCTTTCTAAATGCTTCATTTGCTCATGCAGGTCTGTCCTTTCAGCTTAATGGATGGGCATTCATTAGAGAATGCATTTATAGCCAGTAGAAACTCTGAAAATTATTCTAGCATATATTTCATTTATGTTAAGAAATATGCAAAGCTTGCTTGTACCTAAAATAGTTCCCAATAAAAATATTGAAAGAAATAGATTGAAAGAATCCCTGAGAATAACCTGTTTTAAAATTCCTGGATGTCATACAAAAAAGGGATTTTTTGAGAGGCTGTGTGAACCCTCAAGGTCCCTTGGTGAGCCAGTGCAGCTCCCCAACTACTGAGAGTTGTCCACCTGTATAATGGAGTAATGTTTACTCATCTTCAGAATAACATTGACCTTTGGGAGTTCTTTTGTAACTGTGGAACTAGAGATTGTGACCAGAGAATGATTTCAATATTTGGGAGTTTGCTTTGCAACAAACTATCATAAACTTTTAACAAAAGTAGCATAGATCAATAATGTTATCAGTACAGTGCAACTCCTCTTGAGAGCTCATCATTGGTACCAGCACTCTGCCAAGGAAAAATTAACATCTCATTCTCAGGTGTATATAAAAAGAATGAATGTTAGGGAGTTCATATTGCGCCTACAAGGCATATAAATCACTAGATATGTTATCTTAATTGGGATTTTGTTCCTCTTGCATTTCTTATGCACAGAGGTAGGATTTCTCTGAAGTCATATTCACATATTAATCCAGTGCAAAGCATTTCCATGTTGAAGCGGGATTAGAACCCTAGGCCTGATCATGGGTTTCCTTCCTCTTGAATGTGGTTGTCTGGAAAAAAAGGGGTGGGCAACCAGGATGCACCAATTTTTTGTTTTGTGACTCTCTGAAGCTCACAGACTGTCCAAAATGCTAAAATCCAAAAATTATCAATATTCTGACCTCTGGCTTGAAAAACTTATTTTTGGATGTTAAGGGGAAGGTGTATTAATTTTTTTCAAAGACAAATTGATGCTCATGAGGATTCCAGGAACGGTAACTCACCCTTTTGGGGCTGGAAAAGCTGGATTTGTGAAGCCTCAAAGACTTCCTTTTGCCCAACCCTATTATAAAGGAACATCACATGCAGGCAACCACACCTTTGCTTCAACAAAGAAATATCCTACACCTGAGTTGTACCTGAACGCAATATATTAAGTTTTTGTATGTTTCTTGGAACATTCTTGGCAAGGTAGGCTAGAAATTGAGTCTGCAGATTCTCTTGTTTTCCCCCCCAAATACATTATTTTCTGAAACTTAAGTAAAAAGTATTCTATGCTTAACACTGTTCCACTTTAATACAGTTACATTTACTGTTCAGTACAATTTCTCCTTTTGTTCCTGTTTAAATGTTGCATCTTTGAATTCTGGCAATTCAGAAATTAGTCACTGTGACAATCTCTTATGTGTTTGTACTAGCATGGCTGTATTATAATTTACTTGTGCTCCTATAGCAGTTCTACAGCTTGAAGGTAGGTTTCTGTGGACTTCTACTTTAAAGATCAAAAGGCAAAGCAGATCGTTCCAGCAACTTTATCAAATGTCACTTGCCACCTGTTTTGCTTACAACTATACTGCCTCAAAATAATTTTCAAATGGTCAGCAGGTAATAAAGTAGTCTGCAGTCCCAAGCTCTTAAGCGAAATGTATACAGGATTCCTGATTTGCTTTTCTTCCTTTCAAAGCTTCTGATCTTTGGAAAAACATGCACAAATACATACAGTTTAAGAGTTTGTAAAATTGAGGATGCTTTTATATACAAAACAAGAACTTGCAAAATATAAAAGACTTTTAACAATGAGTTTTTCCTAACTGGTGCTTCTGCTAGTAGTACAGTCTTTATCAGATGAATTGCTACTGTGTGCTTTTTCAAAGGGTACTGGCCTTACACACAATAATTTACTCTAACAGACCACACAGAAATTAGTGCACTGATATAAATGGTGTTTAACATTGGAGCCAGCGTTGGCATTGTTAAATGTAAAAAAAAAAAATTGGTAGAATGCAAGTTTTGTATGGGCCAGTTATAACAGGGTGCTGTCCACAGACTGGTTTCATTAATTTTAATGAGGACCCATTTAAACAGGACAAATTCCAATGATACGTATTCCAGTTCCCAATGGAATGATGAAACGAAAAGGAGAAAGGTTAGAGGCAGGAGTGTGGAGATAGTGGCTAAGTAGCAAAATGTACAGTTGTGTGATTTATCCCTGTAGAGGGCTAAGCACTAACAGCAGTTGGCATTTTGATATTGCATGCACATGGCTCCAAAAAACTTGGAGGAAATCATTCCTTTATGTATGGATGTGACACAATGAGTCTCTATTGACAAATAACTTAATTCTGCATAAAGTCTTTTTAAAAAGAAATTAAAACTTTTTTTTTAAAAAAAATAGTTTTAACTAGCTCAGAAGCAGAACAAGAAGTAATTAGCCCATAGTCCAGTGATCTATAGAGAAGGCCATAGTTAGGGAACCTAAAAGAGAAATGAGTTTTGTACTATATCCTAATCTTGACAACCTTTAAAATCTTAAGTCCATCACTCTGTTGGGGTTCTTCTGAAGGCATCCCCTTCTGTGAGCTGTTGCCACAGTTGCTGTGCTTGAAGTCAATGACAAGTAGACAGATATGGAAGAGCTTTTAAGGTAGGGAATGTAGTATCATGTGCTGCAGCTGAGAACAAATCCAGTGAAGCCCGAAATGTAGCTTAGACCATTGAAGTGTTGTCTGTATCTATTTTGAGAGATTGCTCACAGAATGTCCCCTTGCGGTCCTCTCTGCATCTGCTGGCTAATGGTGGATGACATCTGGTGTTGCAGCTGGGGAGGAGATTGACATCTCTTGAGAGCGGGGCTGTTGCTGAGCTGCATATTTATTTTGCACAATGACTAGCAGTGAAAGAGGAAGCTTGCAGTGCAAAATGCAACTGATATTTCCAAATACCTCCTCACCACAAGCTATTGGGAAATGCCAGTTAGTTTAAAAGTATAGCATCTAATTGCTAACTGTGGCTGGGCATAAAGATCGGACTTCTCCGGCTTTGAATCAGCTGTACTTGTCTAAGTCTGCTCCAGAGTGTAGTACAAAATCTGGCTTTATGGATTTAAAAATCCAGAAGAACTTTAGATGCAAGTTTCTAAGGACTTCAGAGTCCTTTAAAAAGGAGGAAGGAAAGGGAATAAAAAGAAATGTGGCATAACCTTTTAAGACTTACTGGTTTTTGTTTTCACATGAGCTTTTGTAGATATAAGCCCACTTCTTCGTATGCAATACTGAATGGAGTTAAGGCCTTAGGTGTAAAGCCTATTTATATAGTTGTGGGAGTGGGTTAAAATATAATAGCATCCAGGAAGATGCAAATCATGTCTCTTACTGTGTAAAGTGATACAGGTCTTTTAGGTCTGTACAGTGGTTAATTAGTGCTGATGTGTGAAAACAATGAATCTGTTACCAAAAGTCAGTTTCTCAAAGTTCAGAACTCTCTGAGAAGTTTCCTTCGGTTATATGTGCAATAGTAAGGACTCTTGTGTTAATATATGTAGCGTGCCATGAAGCCATTGTCTTTGTTCATTCCTCTGCTAATGGTTTGGAATTTGTGGATATAATTCAATTCAGCAGTTTCTCTTTCTAGTCTCACTTTGCAATTTCCTTGTTCAAGGCCTTTAACCTGTAAGTCCCTTACTGTGTGTCCAGGAAAGTTGAAATGTTCTGCATCAGGCTTTTGGATATTGCCATTTCTAACATGACATTTCTGACCATTAATCTGCTTGCATAAATCTAAATACTGTTAGAGAGTTTCTTTAAATTTGTATAGTTGAAAGTCTATGGTATCGATATAAGTATTATCCAAAATGGAGAGCTCTGAAAACAAGTGCAACTCAGAGAATGGTATTTATGAAAACTGGGAAAATATATGATTCCTTTCTTCTTTTTCTTCTTTTTTTCAGTGAACGAAATCATAGGAAGAGACATGTCTCAGATTTCTGTGTCCCATGGAGCAGGAGCGACCATCCATTCTCCACATACCTGCTCTGCATCTTTAGAGGCAGGAATATCAGATGGAGTTCAATAGCAATTTATGCTTCTAAATTGAGCAATCCAGAAAACTTTGCACTTTCCCTCTAAAAATGCTTCATCCCCTCATTAGAATTACTGTGCTTCCGACTTTGTGGCCTTGATGATCTGGAACAGTGGATCTTTACAGACCTGTTCTGGAGGATGGGAGGGTTACACTTCTCATTTAGGGAAAGAGCAGCCTAATTCTACCTTTTTAGGATGCTGTAAAATTATTTTGTAAAAATGGACATGAGACACAAGATATTTTAACCTTGAAAAAAATTACCAATGAGCTTTGCTTGTTTTGTGCATTTAATAGAATTATTTTATATTAAGTGCTTAATTGTATGGAGAAATATAGTTTTGCTCTCAATATGCACAGTACTGAATGTGGGGAATTTTTTTGTTTTAAATACACATCTTATATGCTGCTTTTCCTTAGGAGTGATATTAGGATTGTAATATAAATTTGTATACGTGGGGAGGGGGGTCTTTTTGAAGAGCCTTTAAGCTTATATGGTTTAAAAGAGAACTTTTTTTATAATGAAATATTTCAGAGGCACAAAAGTACCTGTCATCTTAAGCCAATGCCTTTGGAAGTCTTGTTGTATAAAAGATTAGTAGCATTTTCTTTGGATTTTTAGGAAGCAAAGCCAAATGTAGATCTGTGTTCTTTATACACTGAAAATCTTTGGTAGGCTGCAAAGAGACCATTCCATCATGGAAGTATTGGGATAAAAATGACATTCCAAAGTCTAACGTTTATAACTTTATAGCCCTTGCCAGTTCAGGCCCCTACTGATGAAAACAGTTTACTTGTTTGGAACAGTTTCTATGAATGCACATTTTTAAAGAGACAATTAATTAAGATTTTTGGATTTTTTTTTTAAAAAAAGCCATAATCTCTAAGGAGACCTTAAATGTTTTAAGCAAGGATTTTCCCCACTGTTTTGAAATCCCTCAGGTAGGGTTTTTCACTTGGTCTGTGTCTTTTTATGTTAGATAAAACTGATTATTTATATCTCTCATGACTCAAATTTGCTTCTTAACATATTTTCTTGATGGTATTGTGATGCTCCTGTTCATTGTCTAAAGCAGGGGGAGAATTGTATGGCTCTCCAGATGTTGTTGACATGATCCTTCTTCACCATTGGATGTGCTGACATAAGACTGCTAAAAGCTGCAGTCCAACAACATCTGGAGGGCTACAGAGTTCCCACCTGTGTCCAAAAGAAGTCAGATGAATCCCAGTATTTAGTAAAGAGGCCGTAACAGACTTTGATTATATTGGTGAAACACACTGTAGATCTTAACAAATTCCCTGAGTCCTCATACTGTTAAAGGTGTGCCCAACCTTGCTAATAGAGGCAAATTATTGTAATAGGTAGTCTTCAGAGGTACTGGCTGCGATGAACTTTTCTTGTTCAAGCACCATTGGGACTGGGCCTTTTTGTACTTCTTTATCACACACTTCTAGCAGCCCTCCCAGTCAAGTAATAGTATCCTCATTCTGTCTTTTGAATCTCAGGCTTTTAGTTAGAAACAAAAAAGTTAAGGCTGGAACTGAAACTGTCTATAGTGTCATCATATTCATATTTCATACAATGCTTTAACTTAGAGGGGCCCATCTGATTTGGAACATACAAGAATGTATAGAATCCAGATATTTAAGATGTGAATCCCCACTAGATTTCTTCAGTTCACCTTGAGTTGATCTTTGTTGGTCTGTGTGTAGGTAATGTTTTTTCTAGGAAGTCTCAAGCGCTTTAGCTAACCAAACAGAATGGAAGACTCCAACTCAGGACGAACATTAGGTGGGTTTTTGGAAGCCACAGGATTCTGATAAAGCTGTCGATTTTTTAAAAAACTAGCTAGCATTGCAGAAGTCTTAACTGTGTGTGAAATTTTGATGCCCTCTTAAAGTGTTCAGAAGCAAGGTTGGGCTTTTGACTATCTTACCATCATCAGCAGGCTGTAATGTTTGCTCTGAGAACACTCCAAGAAGCCTGAATAGGAAGCCCCACGAATGTTAAGGAGTTTCCTGTGAAAAGCATGGAGTCTGTTGTAAAGCTTCCTTTTAGTCAGACAAGTGTGAACCCAGCTGGCAGTAGTCTGCAAACCAAGTTTGTCCCTTACGTTTCCCGTTATCTCTCCCACCTATTGTTACATAAAATATTCACATTTGATTAGCTTTAGCAGAAACATATGCCTCTTTTCCATAGCGGTTCCAGTGAAGTTTAGAGTTAATATTTAAACACAGTAATATCCAATGACAGTCAAAATACGTATGATACTTTACTGGACTCTGTATTTCAAGCGGAGGAAATGAAGCTGCTTTCAAATGCCTTGAGTGTGGTAATTGTGTGGGTATCGCATCTGAGAGGCTCCTAAAAAGATGTGGAACTCCCCTCCCCTGCCAAAAGCTTGCTTTGGATGACCTCCTGAGAGTTGTAGCATTCTCATTTCCTTTATGGTATCTACACTGAAAACTAGAAATACTACAAATCAAAGGGCAGTTCTGTCATTTGGAGAAACTAGTGTTTCTTTGCAAATCAATCCATCTTCAGTTCACTGAGTTCAAGCTGATTGTTAAAAGCTGAATGACGTATGGAGAGTTGTAGCATGTCACTCCTTTTCAGGTAGTCCGTGCTTTTTTAATGTGGGATGGTGATTATATTACCATTTTACTGATTATAATGGGTCTCCAGCAACCAATGCTTTCAAGGAAATCTCATCTTTCAGAGCTTTCTGTTCCTTGTGGAATCTTATGCCCCTTCTTAGTGTGTAGTACAGCTTCATCTCTCTAAAAGTGAGTGGTAAGAATCATGCAACCTGCCAGATGATGTTGGACTGCCACCCTCAGCCTTCCTCTTCACAGGCTATGCCATTTAGGGCTGAGGGGGGTTGCTCTCCAGTAAAGTCTGGAGAGACGCTTATTTCCCATCACTCCCTCCTGATTGATTTGAACTTAGGTTGTATATAAAATGCGGGAACCCAAGCAATCTCCAGTTGCTATGCACTAAGTGAGCAGTCCACCAAGTACTGCAGCATTACAACCTTTCTCCATTTCAGCAAGGTTTGCACAGGACGCCTCTGTTGAAAGGTGTGGAGATCTTGCAGCGGTGGAGTTTGTGGATTGTTCACAGAACCTTCTGATGCCTTTGAATACCTTGATGCCTGTAGAAGTAGAAATGCTTTCCTATTTAAAACAAAAATGTAGACTTTGGGTACTAAATTGTTGTATTTGCCTTGTAAAAGCTTCAGTACAAGGGTCTTAATTTTATTTTTATTCTTTTGCTTGTGTGATGCTGTAGGTAAGACTGTTAATTTTGTGTAATGTAGTGGGTATAAAAGCACACAATCTCCATTGGACTATGCAATTTACAATTTTCAGCAGCAGCCTGTGACTGGCATTTACCTTACTAGTCTCTTCTGCCTCCCAATCTACAATTGCTTTCTGTGCTGGTGTCCTTTAAACACACACACACACAGAAGGCATTAATTGACTTTTATAGAAAGAATGGAGGCTTTTGTAAATCAAATGAGGCGGTATGTGACCCATTTGATATGGGCTCTAAAAGTGGTCTTGGTTTTACCAGAGTTTAACCACAATCTGGCACTCATTGTAATAAACTCTTAATCAGAAAAATGGAACTGCCATCCTTTGTAAACCAAAGATTAAAAAAAAGAAGACAAATTTTGTTTGGATGCAAATGAATCTTGGGAAGCTCTATTTTTGATACACAGAATGAATGTCATTCCTTGAGGTTTGGAGATTGTTCAAATTGAAGTTTTATATTTAACAATGTGGGACAATAATGATTTAAGACTAAAGGTTACATTCTAGATGTTTACAGAGCCTTGTATTGTAATTTCATGTACATTTGTGTATTAAACATTTTGTAAGTTATGATTGCAGTGCTACAAGCAGAAATACAAAGGGAAAAAAACATGCATTTTAGGCTCTTGAATCATAGTGTTGAAATAAAGAAGAAAATGCATAAAAGTGTAGGTGTCCTCACTAAGCTGTGGTTTGCATGTCACAGTAAGCCAAGAGTTTTCTGGAATTCTGACTTACTGTGGGCAAGGCAGTATACTGGTGTGCCCTGAGCTGTAGCTTGATGCGCTTGCAGGTTTCTCTAAGGCTTCGTTAATATTGAAAACAGGCATGTATCAATGTTACAGGATAAGTTTATTGGTGGTGAATCAATGCAACACGTGGGCTACAACAGAAGACGGTATCACAGCCTTTTGGCTGATGGGTCCCAGCATCCCTTCTTAGGAGGTGGTAGAACAGGGTTCTTTAACAACAAATTCTACCTGGACCATCTCATGGGCAATAGTGCAAATCCCTGTGGCTGGATACTTGGTCCTTAGGGCTCAGATGCACCCCCTGCAATACCCATTCCCTGGGCAAGGTAAACAAGAAGATGGGTTACGTAGGGGAGAAGCAAACAATTGGACTGTGCAGACATGGCTCATCTCCCATTTTGATAGATACAAGAACAGTCACAGCAAATTGCAGGAAGCAGTTCTGTGGCTTGTGGGAAACATGCTCCAAGCCCGCTGAAAAAACACCACCATTCCTAAATTAGAGAAATTCAACTCAAGGCTCCAGAAGGCATGAGTCTCAATTTTACAGCTGTTGGAAGGGGGTCTGGGCCCGTGCTGGCATTTTTCCCAAGCCAGAAAAAGCCTGGAGAGCTTAGAAATGGGGCAAGTGGATTCTCCAGACCACCCACAGCATCCTACTCTATGTTAAATAAATGACAGATCTGGGGTTTACTGAGATTGGCCAGGGTGTGGTAGCTCACTCTTATTCATAGCAAGTCAAAATTCTGCAGGTGTTTTAACATGCCCCTGGAGTATCATTTTAGGTCTTTTAGTTTGGTCTTTTTTTCCACAGACCCAGGAGCAAACTCTTCTGAACTGGCTCATTCCATAGATTCTTGTCCCTGGTGCCCTATTAAGCAACACTGAAAGTCCCTTTCCTTGTCGGCAGAGACCATGTTTAAACAGCCACCCTCCAGAGTCTTGCCCAAAAGTTGACACATGGAGAGTGGATACTGTTTTCTTAGGAACTTTTTTTTTTTCAAATTGGTGCTTTACATTTTACTGCATATGTTCATAAAGCTCATTAGCAGTATTTTTAAAAACTTGGTGCCCAGTGAGTCTTTTCTTCCAACACCTGTGTCTGTATTTCAACACTTAAAAGGTGGCTCAAAATTCCACGAGAAGGGGCCTCTTTGGGTTTGTGGGACGAATTCAGCAATGCACCCTACTGAATACATTCAGTGTGCTTCTTACTTTCAAGCCTGGGCTAATGACAAACTAAAGGCTGAAAGCCAACTTCCTCTAGCTCAGGGGTTTAGTATATGACAAGGGGGTTCTCAAGGGCCACATATATTGACCTAATATCTTAAGACTCTAAGTATAATGTTAAAAAAGAAAATAATGGGCTGCAAATCCCAGAATTCTTCAACATTGGCTAGGCTGGCAAGGAATGCGGAAAGCTGGAGGGACACCCGATTGCTACCTGTGCTTTAGAACAGGCATGGACAACTCTAGGGGGGCTGCAGTAGCTCTCCAGGAGATCTTGTAGGGCTGTGCATTCCATCACATCTTCTCCTACAAAAATAAATAATCCCCCCCCCCAAATGCCCTCTTCTAGCAGACATAGACATAGTTTTGGGGTCTTTCTGGGCCCCTAGTGGGAATTTTGAAGCAAACGGTTTTTGTTTTTTTCTGCAAATTTTCTTTTAGAACCCTGAGGGGTCCAGAAGGGCTCTAAATATGGTGGAAATGCCCTCCATATCCCTAGATAGCATTTTGGTTAAAAAAATGCTGATTGGGAGGAGTTCTGGGGGCCAGAAAAATGACTCTGGAGGGCTGCTTGTGGCCCATGGGCTGTCGTTTGCCCACCCCTGCTTTAGAATCACCCAAGACGAGCAGAAAAAAGACTGGTAATGTGCCAGCGTTGGCTAAGGCCTTAACTTGCAGCATTCAGAGGGGGCAGATCGTGTAGTCACGAGGCTGCTGGCCCTTCTGCCTGCCTCTCTCTCTGCAGAAAGAGGGAGTCTCCAAATCTTCTGACCCAGCAGGAGCCGTGACCAATTTAGGATTGGCCTCCTTGGTGGCACCTTGGTCTTTACGGAGGGTTCTGGTGATAAAAATAGAGGGGGGAAAGGGGAGAGAGGGAGTGGAAGTGCCAAGGACTTGGTATTGAAGCAATGATGTCCGAAACATTCTAAATATAGTTGGGGAGTCTTGAACCCTGCTCCACATTCTTGCCTCGCAACGAAGCTGTAACTAGAGCGTAATGCGGGGACTGCAGGTCAATTGGATTGTTTTGTGGGTCACTCTTTTGGCACGGGCTTTTCCTTTTTGTGGAAGAAGCTGACCCAATAGGGCTGCATGTGCACATGTGAATTCAATGTAAATGATTTGTACCCCCTGCAATTGCATGTTTCATGCCACAATCGTGTCACAGTGGGCCAAGTTGTCCATAAATTACTCCAGGGGGTCATCGTCTTTAAGTTGAAGAGCGCTGTGACAGCGAGGCATTTGTCCTTTAAAATCTAACTAAGCAGATTCACTATTCTGCTTGCTGTTTGGAAGACAGGCTGCAGCCCATTGGTACTGTGGCCATAATGGGCTGTGGATAATAGGAATTGCAATCTGACATAGCTGGAGGATCGCAGGTTTATACTCCCTGCAACTATCTTATAAGGCTGTTCAAAGTACCTTCTGCACATTCAAAGCAATCTTTTGAAAAACCTGGAAAGCACCAAGGAGAATAGAGTAGGACCTCGGGTGGAGGCAGTTTTAGGCAGGAAGATGGTATCAACTGACCTGGAGAAGATTGCCTGATGGTTCCCCCCATCTGAATTTGTTCTCTTGCCTTTTTCCAAGCCCTGGGCAACAAGTGGCTTACAAAAATTAAAACATCCAGATAAAAGTTCATATCACTAAAAATCACAGAAGTGAAAATATAATAAGATATATAATTTCATCTAATTGTATCATATCCATATCATTCTGTTGTATCATACTAAATATGTATAATTACATATTATAAGAAAATAAAATGGCTGGCATCCTGTCAGTTAAGCTGCTGTAAGTTTAGACAAATAGCTGTTCCTCGTTCAACTTTATGATGGTTGGCACCATTGCCAGAACTGTAAAATGCCTCAAAACCCACTTTGAAATGCAGCCGGCCACACTGAGGGGCAGAGTGAGTTTTTTGCTGTTCAGAGACGGAACATGAACTAATACATTCAACTTAGAAGAAAAGAAATTCCACCTAAACATTAGGAAAAACTTACAGTCAAGAGCTGTTCAACAGAAGGCGGTAGATTCTCCTTACAGGTCTTTAAACAGAGGTGGAATGGCTGTCTTTTGGGAAAGCTTTACTTATGTATTCCTGCCCTGGCAGCTGGTTGGACTAGATGGCCCTTGCAGTGATAGAACTGTGGAGTTGGAAGAGACCACAAGAGACCATTAAGTCCATCCCCTTTCTGCCATGCAGGAATACGCAAAGCACTCCTGACAGATTGTCATCTGGCCTCTGTTGAAAAACTTCCAAAGAAGAAGTTTCCACTACACTCCCAGGGAGCAGCGTATTCACTCTCCAACTGCTCTTGCCATCAAGTTCTTCCTAATGTTTAGATGGAATCTCTTTTCCTGAAGTTTGAAGCCATTGCTCCATGTCCTAAGCTCTGCAGCAGCAGAACACAGGCTTGCTCCATCTGACATCCCTTCAAATATTTAAACATAAGTTATCATATTACCTCTTCACCTTCTCTTCTCGAGACTAAACATACCCAGCCCCCTAAGCCACTCCTCATAGGGCTTCATGGTTTCCAGGCCTTCTACCATTTTGGCTGCCCTCCTTTGGCCACATTCCAACTAGTCAATATCCTTCCTGAACTGTGGTACCCAGAACTGGCATCCTCCCAACTCTTATGATTTTTTTAAAATAATTTTTATTGAAAGTTTGTCTCGAAAAAGCCCCCCCTCCACACTTCCATGCTTAAATCTCCCAGTTGAAATTGCTTATTTCCATTCCATTACAAACAATTTCCATCTTGCAGAGAGAAGAACAGTTACATTATCTCTTCCTTGATTTCCTATACATTTATATTCTTACCCAGTCCAATACTCTTTTCCGTTCTTTCTCAAAGTTCTGGATAGATTTATTCTTCTAAGAAAATGCTAATTGTTCCATCTCTATCATATCCAGGACTTTTAACTTCCCTTCTTCTATACCAATATGTTTCTAACTCCTTATGATTCTATGGGTTCACTACTAATGGTTGGACTCCACAGCACATACCAGCTCAAATGCAAAAAATGAATGCAGTCAAAGACAAAAATGTCAATACCTTTCTACAGGAACTCTGTGCTCTGGGAGTGAAATAAAACTCCCCTGTCCTGTCCCTATTATCCCTTTAGGATCAAATGTGGGAACCATTTTTCTACTCACTGTCCTGAGAAGGGACGTCTTGCTCCTCAGGTCTCCTCTTTCCCCATTCAGCAGAGGCACTGGTCTCGCCTTCGGCTTCATTAAAGAGCTATTAAAAGCCAGCAAGAGGCCGTTTTCATTCTCCATGTCCTCCCTTGACACCTCTCAGACTAACCTCTCCCCCACTTGCCTGCCAGCAACATCCATTAAATGGCTATTTCAGGTACGGAGCAAGAGGCACCATTTATACATTTCCAAGCATGCAAAACAGGATTTTTCATCATCATCTCTGTCTTATTTCTACATGCATTAGGACAAATGGTTCCCACAATCAAATAAATGCCAGAGCACTCAAAAATTCAGGAAGGATCCCCCTCTTACTGGACCATTAAGAGTACATTACGCACCTATGGCTGATAGGAAAGAAAAAGAGAAGACAGATTGGGGAGAATTGAGTTGCACCAACCTGCATGATTTTTTTCCAGGTTTGTGTCCAGATGCATATGTTTGTGTTAACACTTGAAATATGGGATATGATTAAAATAAATGTTTCAGTGGCTACTTTTTAAGTTCCACATCTTCCTGCTTGTGCAATTCAACATACATTTGTCCTTTCATATAAAACAAGGGTGGGCAATTTGTAGCTCCTCTGAAATTCCTGTACTGCAGCTCCCATCATCGCTGGGATGCTGGCTAAGGCTGTTGAAAGTTGCAGGCTGACAGTGTCTGGAGGGGCACAAGTGGCCCACTTAAAATCTGTGTTTAAACAAAGAAAACACGTTCCCCATTCAGCTGCTGGATTTCAGCATCTCGGGCTATTCTCAAAGATACAGGAGCTGGGCTGGAATGAAAAAGGGGGAAAGCAGCAACAATGGGAGCTACAGGTGCTATGGTACTCAGTCTGTATTGCTATGTAACTGTGCTACATAGCTATGCACTCTATAGTAATCTTAGAGCCCATCGCTTGTCTTATGTCCTGTTGCAAATTCTGCCTGGCCCCCTTTGCCACAATCAACCAAGGGTGTCTATCATCTGTGCACCAAGTATTCAGAGTAACCCCATCTTACAAGTGGTGGTTCTCTCATTCGTTACCCAATGAAAGAGCATAGCTCCCCTCTCCTGGAGATATATCCAAATCCCAGATCAATTCCTTGCAATAAAAAGAATTCAAGCAAAAAAATAAATATGAGAAGCACAACTCAAAATAGCTGGAAAACAATGGCAGGAGGCAGGTTACCAGTGCCAAAGGGGGCCTCCTGGATCAGTACTAGCTAGTGTCTCCCCTCTGTGAGGCAGTGGGCAATGCACAAGGTGATATATGCACTGCATAACCCGACATAGTTATCCCGGCCTTGATTTCACATGGGAAGTGCCGGTACTTCGAGAATGTAACAGAGACAAAAGAAAAATAGTTCTTCCCAAGCTAAGTCAGAGAATAGAAGCAAGACGACATGTTGGGTCTCCTTTTGAGTGTGAAGGGTGCCATCTGCTGTCGGCATGGATTAGTGCAAGAGTGGGACTCCTGTCTAGATTAGGCACTTTGGTCCTTGAAGTGTGTTGGACTTCAGCATATTGTGTCTGATCTTAGAAAAAAATATGTAACCATCCTAATAGCCACTGATAAACCCATGCAATAAGTCTCCCCCTTAATGTAGTTCAAGTTCGTATCCATAACTACGTCTTGTGGCAGTGATAGACGGTCTAGATGATCTTAGAACCAAAAGCGGATGGGTTAGAAGTCATTTATATATATTTTTGGCCCCTTCTTAATTTAGTTGTAGTTTACTTTTAGTTTGTCTATTTATTCCTTGTCTTTTTAATCCCCTAGATCTTGTTTTATATATTAAATACATGTTAATAAAAATATGTATTTTTAAAAATGCGTTTGTGTCTGTGGAAAAGGGGCCAAGGCATAGTGGGGAGAGTGGGCACCCAGGGTCCAATCCAGGTCAAGAAAAGGGGGGGAGTGAGTCAGCATGGTGGTCCTATACTTCCTCTCTGTTGCCCATCTCCTTCCAGATCTTTCTCTCTCTCTCTCCTTTGCCATTTTGGCTTCTACTTCCTTCTCTCTAACCACGCTTCGTATCTCCTTCAAGAAGATGGTGAGTTAAGAACAAAGCTACTATCCTACCTGATCTATTCATTAGCTTGTTAGCATGTAGGTTCCCCAATGCATATGTAAATATAAAAGCCATTGGTCAACTTTCCTAAGTTTGCAAGCTGAAACTGCCTGCCTTGTTTTGTTTTCTTAGTCAGTTTCAGTTCAGGGAAGCCACACAGAAATGTGGGCACGCTTTTTCTGCTGCAGGAAATCTGATTCCTAACAGTTTTAGCTTTCATAGAATTTCCCAGAAAGGGCTAACAGCCTGGGGAAATGGCCATCAACCGTCATCTTGCCACATCTTTCTACCCATTTCCTTCTCATAATTCAGAGATGGTAAAAAAAAAAAGTTCCAAACTGCCAACATTCTTTCTGCAAGCATCTTTTTTTATTATTATTATTTCTTATCATATAAAGAAGCATACATCATCATTTGGGGGTGGGGACAGGGGTCTGATTCCCTTTTAAGTACTACTCAGAGTGGTATGCCGAGCAAAAAAAAAGAAAACGATCCCTGCACACAACACAGGCATCTCGAGAGCCTTGCGCAGAAAATGGCTCCTTCTAGTTTCTTCTGCTGTTATTGCACTTTTTTGAAAAGTCCTGATCAAGGCACAGTAAAACCAAAATCACTGAGTGCTCCTACAACAGTTGTCTCATCACACACTACGCAACATAAAAACTATATTCTCTGAACATGTATATATATATCTATATATATACATACATTAAAAAATAAAGAGAGACATGCACTAATTTGATTGAGATTTCCACTTTTCTCTTTTTTTTTTTTTTGCTCCATAATATACAAATAAAGTATTAAGGTTGTAAACAAATGGCATGCACATGAACTAGAGCAAAAATATGTTTTTAATACAGTATCCGAAAGCTATTAGCCTTAAATAAAACAAAATACATAAGTTACTAGTCCTCAATGTTTATGTGCCATTTTTTTGTCCCTAGTGAGATATTTTTTTTTAAAAAAAAAGTCTGGGTTTCTTTGTGTTTGGTTTACAAGTTGGCAGCTTGAATGCTATAAAAGAGATATGGCTTTATGTTTCATTATTTATGTGGTACCTCACAAAAAGTTTGTTTAAAAAAAGAAAAACCCTGAAAAACTTCTCTCTGAACTCATTTGGATGCTACTTTCCAAGCTTTAGCCAGAGAAAGCAAATAGAAACATCCAACCAGACTCGTCAGACAACATTTCAGGAAAACAGTCTTCCCTTGAGTCCTCTTCGGAAGAAAGGCTGTTCCCACTCCACCCCCTTCCTCCAAACAAAGGCACGTCGTTTGGCAAATACGGATTCAAAAATAAAATGATTATTTTAAAGGAATTTAATAGGCTTCCTTTTCCTCTCCGAATTCTCACATAAAATAAAAACGAAAATAAAAATCGGTCCGCTGAGACTACAACGGCTGAAATGCTGTCGGTGGTCTCCAAATTAATGGGTCAGGATTTTTTTTTTTCCATAAGAAATCATGCATTCTGGAACTACATTCTGTTATCGGGTGGGGTGTATGGTTCTATTTCACTCCTCTTGCTTGAAGCCACTTGTGAGGATCAATTGCCCGTCTATTTCAGCAGAGGAGAAGGCACTGGTGAGGGAAGACACGGTTGCTCTCGAGAGTGGTGCTAATTTTGAGTGTGTGGTTCTTGCTCCTGGCCGTCCGCCCCCAAGGGCCGAAGGGGCTACACCAGACAGAGCTCCACACAGTGGCTTCCCAGGAGGCGTCCGCTTCGCTCAGCCACAGCTTTCTTGGCTGAGTCCAGGCTGGGAAAAGTGACCAAAGCTTCTCCGCTGGGCTGGCCGCTGAAGTTGTAAAGCGGGAGGATGGAGTCTGCATGAAGCTGTAAGGATGGAGGGGAAGAGGAGGTCAACACGGCAGCCAGGCACGAGGAAGCTGGAGAAAGAAGAGGCCACCCCGTGGTGGGTGTCACTTCCAAAAGAGGACGCCTTGCAATCTCATCCGTCATGGAACGCTGGTCCAAGTATGACCGTCACAGCTCCACGGAGACCCAAGTACTCAGGATAGGATATGGGGGCTCCAGCAAGAATAAATACTTATTCTACAGTTGTTGGTTTCTTTTCTAATGTGTGAGCAGGTTGGGAATCATAGGGTCTTTTTGCACTACACTGTTATAGTGCTATTATTCCACTTTCAACATCCTGTGGAATCTGGGGTTTGTAGTTTCCTGAGGCCAAAGAGCTCTCTGGCTGAGAATTCTAAAAGCCTCTCCCTAGGCTGCAAACCCCAGGATTCCATAGGATGTTGAAAGTGAAATAATAGCACTATAACAGTGTTGTGCGGAAAGGCCCAAAAACTTTATCAGACGAGCAGTTCAGACGAGCAGTACTTGAAGGGCTTTCATATATAAAAACCCAAGCTTCAGCCGTGCAAATATATGTCATCCCCATCCTAGATATGGCAAAAATTGGCATGCTTTGACAGAGCTCAGCTTACATCTCTATTATACAAGGGTCTGGTTTCAAATGAAGTGCATCCCTCCTCCCTTTTTTTTTAAGGCAGTGAGCAACCTTTTTGGCAAACTCCAAGGCTAAACTGAAATGAGAACACTACTTTTCCCAAGGTTCAAATGTGGCAGATCCTATATCCTGTGGCAGATAGGGAACTACACTCCTACTGTCCCCTTAATTTAAAAAATAAATAAATTAAGGCTCCAAAATACCCCACAGCATCCCCTAAGAGAGTGGCTGGCAGGGAACTTTACGGTGTTCTCAGGCTCCCCCGAGCTGTATTGGGGCAGGAGTGGGACCCAGAAATCTTTTTGTCCGGCATTCTGTTTTAATACTTTCCTCACCTCTCAGCCTGGGCCTTCTCAGTATAACAAGATCAATAATGGACCCAATGGACCCTTTGCCCACATAATGGCTGAAGAAAGAAAAACGCTGTTATATTTTAGGGTTTCTAGAACATCCAAGAATATTCAAAGTTATTTTAAAAATGGTTTTAAAACATGTTTTGTTGAATGCTGAGAATAATCTTGGATTGACCAGAATCTTTGCTGTTGGGACTTAACTTGCATACAAATCCAATGTGGTTGTTTTCCAAAGAAAACAGCATTTTCTGCATAGGAGATGCAATTTCTTGGTAAGAAAATACTGATTTTGGCACAGAAGACAAAAACAACCCAAAAACACACAACCACATGCAAATTTTGCACAGAATACATCCCAAACTAAAAATAGTTGTTGGGCACTGTGCAGTTTTTTAAGACCTTTTCACAGTGAGAAGAAAATTGCTAAGACTACTCCCTGCTTCATCAAGGACATTAATGAAAAATTATCCTGCTATACAGTCCCACCATGATGCTGCACAGATGTAATAATTGCAGCCATGTTAGTTAAAGCCAAGCACTGTGTGCCACTTTCCCTCTTGCATTCAGAGATGCAAGCAACACAGGATCAAGCATCTAAGATGATATTTCATCATACTTGGCACTTGTGTATTCTTTCAATCAGCTCTCAGAAAACTAGGCCAAATTCCTCATTGCCATCTAGTTAATTCTGCTACGCTTCCTGGGTGTCCCGCCTTCCCATTTGGACCATGGGCTATGGGCAGATGTGGGATTTATTCTGCAACTGTAATGTTCTCCAGGTTGCATCAAAGAATCTGCTGCTCCCCTGCCACTGGCCAACTTTGGATGAAGGGAAAAGAAAGCAGTGCCATACACCATTTCTGAACAACTGCTACCTACATGGACACACACCATAACACAATACTCAAGTTTTGGATGAAAAGAGATCCACCTTTGGAATTCTGATGGGAGCCGTCAATCTAGAATTGCTTGGTTCTGTTCTCACAGGCCTTCTGGTGATATGTCTTAGATGATCAGGGCACTCATGTTGAGTCTAGATTTTTATGGCTGTCCTTGCTTTGCTAAATATCTGCAAGCTGACTTCGTCAACATAAACTGTCCAAGGGATGAGAAGATGACCACACCAGCCTTCCCCCACCTGGCATCCCCCAGAGGTGTCGGACTACCACAGCGGACTGTGGGCTCATGGGAATCAGAGTCTAACATCTGAAGGACACCAGCTCGAGGAAGGCCTCTATATATCCAGGAGGCCACTGTCATGAACAACCTATATTCCTCTAGGGGGAAAGAAACTCAACAACCATCTTCCACGTATAGCACAAGGTGTGGTAACCTGAAAATACATGATTGTAATTCCTGAAAGCATTAATACCACTCCCCATGCTACATCTTGAAAAGAAATGTGGAACATCTTATACTGCCTTCTGTCCAATTACAGAGAGTGGCACATTTGTCAGTGGGCCCGGTGAATCCACACCAGGTTTTAGTCTGAAGGTGCTATCTGAGGTGGTGGGCCTACTCTGAAGTAAGATTCAGCACTGTGGATACCTGGACTAGAACCCTGAGCAAATTCACTGACATCAACGCGAATGCTGTGTCCAACAACAGAAGGATTCTGTAAGGTACATTCGTCAGCCGTAGATTTCAGACAAATCATGGCAACGTTTCTTTAAAAAAGGGAGAGAGCCAAGCAGACATGTAACATCAAGCACCCCGTTCTTCCAGAAGCACAAACACGGCTCCCCATCATAATCATCATCTGTTCTGCAAACCGGGTTAGTTGATTCGTGCAGGCGGCTTAAGCAAGCAATGTTAGTGAGCGGAGTCCCCGCGGCAAGCCCGGAAGAGAGGATGCAAGCACCGAGGCAAAAATCATTCCTCTCCCCATCAGTCCAATTACTCCCGTTCACCACTGAAGTCTCTGCTTCTGCCGATCTGAGCTTACCTTCTCAACGGAGGTTACAAACACTTACAAACACACCCAGTCTTTCGGTGCTTGTAACACACTCCTCGCTTGGTCGTTGAGCTGAATAAGGCCATTGTAGTCATCGGGCACGTACTACAGTACAAGCGTGATACACAAGATCAGCAAGAGAAAGGGAAGGTCGTTTCGTACCAGCAAGCCACTTGAAAACTTGGATATTTTTTTTTTTTGTAAAAAGTGTAACATAAAGAGGATGCTTTATATGAAACTAGAATTGTATTCTCTGCTTAGAGTCTCAGAGTTTCAGACGCAGAGAGACAGAGAACCTTCCCACCACCTGCAATATCAATTTCTTAAAAAAAAAAATTGCTCCTTGAGATAAAGGAAAAGATGGCAGCTCTTCTTTTTCCAGGCACAGAATCTTAACGGGAGCAGGATAATGTAGGGAATGAAAGGCAGAGGCAAAGAAAGGAGGGGAAACCAGTACAATTTAATAGGGCCCAGCAGTCTGAACGGAGACCTGGGGTCCATCCATGGTGCTTATCTTTTTGTCTCTGGGGCAGAGCAGCCCCCTTCCATCTTGTATGTTTTGCTAACATGACAACAAAAGAGCAAGCATCCGCCCCACTTGCAACAGACTAATCCCTGAGCATTTTGTACACAGTAAAATGGACTCATATATCAACTGCTCCAAGGGTTATGAGCACAGCTGACATCCTCTCTTCTTCCTCTAGGCTCTACAAGCTCAGTTGACTGAAGGAAATCGTACAGGAGGAGAGGACGATATAAAGCCTGCCTCAGGTCTCATCAGAAAGACGTCATAGAATCGTAAAATCCTAGAGTTGGAAGAGACCCCAGGGGCCATCCAGTCCAACTCCCTGCTATGCAGGAACCCACACCAAAGCATTCCCAACAGATCCAGCCTCTGCTTAAAAACCTCCAGAGAAGGAGACTCCACCATACTCCATGGAGGCAGCAGATTCAACCCTTGTGAGAGTTCCAGCCTTTAGTCTCTCCGGACCCTGGAACTCTTATGGAAGGTCCTCCTCTAGTGAGACTTGAGGTGGGCTTCATAAAGACCTGCCTCAGGAGTACCAGCTAGTCTTAAGCTGGCCTGGCACGAGAGAGAACCACCCCTTATGGTTTGAAAAATCTGCGAACCCTCAGTGTGGCCCAACAAACTTCTTCACCAGAGCCCAAGCCTGCTCCTTGTGGCCCTGAGTGCAGGTGGGACACACAGCTTTATCTTCTAAAAGAGGAGATTGTCCAGGGGCTGCCCTTCCTGCCCTCCATTATTTGCTGTTTAAGGCAGTTGCCTCACTCTGTCTGATGGCAGAGCTGGCCTAGGAAAGAATCTGGGGTGATAACGCATACAAAAGTAGGGTTCCTCCACTGGACTATGATGACAGCCTCTTTTACAGAACTCAAGCGAGCAAACAACAAACTCCCAGAAAAAAACTCTCTAAATAAGTAGCAAGGGCTGAGCTTTGAGCCTACCCCATGAAATAAACCAAAAAATTTCATTTGAAAAAGCATCTGCCCCCAAGCTCTGGAAGGTGCCTGGAAGGAGGTTTTGCCAAACAGAAAGGCAGCAAAAGCCCTACGTCAATCATTTGGTGATATCACTGAATTTTTGTAATTAATTCCACCCTGTTAAATGGATGGCCTTTGGCTAACTAATCAAGTTCAATTTGTCCCTGCATCAGCTATCTGTACCAGATGCCTCAGCAGCACTTATTGTAAAAATCTCTTTAAAAATAATATTTGCACAATCTGCAACTCTAACCTCAGGGTGATCAACTTGTTACTTTCTGGTTGTTGTTCGACTGCAGCTCCCATCATCCACTACCAATAGTAAGTACTCATGCTGCCCAGCATCTGAAAGGCGGCAAGTTACCCACCCCAGCCAACACCACTGAAGTGAGCAATGACGCAACACACTGTTTTACAACCATGAAGTGCTCTGAAAAAGCGAGGGCATGTGTTGTCTTCCAAAGGTATCAAATTAGACAGAAAAGAAACTGTGAAGTCAATGTGCTTGGTCTAAGTGTCACAGGAAGATGCCCGCAGACATACAGAGCAAAGCTGTTTCCTGCAGTTCATGCTACGATCAGAATACTGTTCAGACATGATGCCAAGGTAACTCAGGACTTTGTCCAGAGGTTGTTCTACTTACAAACATGTGTAAGGAGGTATCTAGTATCCCCTTACACAAGCAATTCTCTACTTGCTTACAGCAAAATGGGCCAGCTTAAAGGCAGGCCATGGTGTGGGCACACCTTTGGGCCACAAGACCTGAAATGGCCACTGGAACAGCTCAAGACATTGCTGATATATTAAGTGTGCTGACAGAATTTTATGATTTGCACAACATGTTTTAAATATGAAACCTTTCTCTCCTAAGTGTCAATGGTGCCTCTTAAAATGCTCTTCCACGTCATCTATCAAGTACTGGAAAGGAGAATGTATTCAAATGTGAAACTAAATTTAAACCACAGATAAACGCTGGATTTCAAAGTACTACTAAGAAACGTTGGGCAAGTATTTGACAACAGATTTCGCTGAGGTTTTCAGAAGCAAACTGGTTTCTGGTTTAATGCAAGTTCACAAATAACCATACACTAATATGCATGTGTCCAAGCTGCTGCAAAGTGGAACACAATTGCTTCTTTTATGGCTTACAGTAAGATGACTGATGGTGGTATACATGAGGTAGCAGAATGTCTTCACCTGTGCTTTTCTAGACTCATCTTGTGAGGCTGTTTTAGTTTATGCTGCACTGGAAAGAGGAGAGGGACCATGGCTAATCTTTTTGCTGGGTTCACAACTAATGTCATGGTTTCTCAGGCCTCATCTATGTTCTTCTATGGTATCTGTGACACACAACTGCCAATGATAGGAGGATATGGGACGTCTCCATGGACATAAAAGGAACACAAACCACATCCCTGTTAAGAGTTTTATGGATGCCCAGCCTTTTCCTCACTTCCACAGCTTATTCACACAGTCACCAATCAAGACATCTTTTTCATCTCATGCATCCAATGAGCCACTGAATTCACTGAATTATCGGGATCGCTTCAGCTAATGTGGGTGTTTTCAGTAGCCTCCAACTTGAAGCACTAGGCCATGGGTGGAAATCATGCAGCCTTTCAGATGTTTTGGACTGCAACTCCCATCACCCCTAGCCAGCACAGACCTTTGGGATGAATGCTGGAAACTGCTGTCCAGCAACGCCTAGAGGGTTGCAATTATTTCCATCGCCGTGTTAGGCATTACACAGAACAGTTGGCAGTGACCCAGATTTGCCTCCGATAAACAGCAGCCCAAGCCACCGTTCTTTGGAAGGAATGTCTCTTGGACTGTGGGTGCTTCAGTAATATATTTAGTTGACATACGAGGGCTGAGATGCCTCTTGAGACGCAGTGGAGTGAAAAAACAAACAAAAAAGTGGTACTCAGGAATGCGGAAGAGGTAGAGCAAAAATTAAAGCTACAAGATCACATACATGTCGTGATGGCCATCCCATCCTTCCACAAAATTCATGATCAAGGTGTCCAGATACAGGTCTGTTTGGACATACACAGGTTATTCACACTCATTAAGGGCTTTTATTGCTGTTGTTGAATTGCTGTGCTTGCTGCTTTCCTTTCATACGCTGGGAGCCCCCACAAGTACAATTATGTGGGAAAAGGGCACCCAAGACACTATTGACAAGAAACAATTGGGAATACGCCACAGTGAGCCCCAAATCCACATGCTCTCTAGTCCCTTCTTTCATGTCCGCAAGAAGACTGGAAGCTTTTTAACATCCATTTGGAAATAAAGCAGAGTTCTCTAGGACATCCAAAGCTGAGAAGCCGTAGCATGTTTCACAATGCTTTTTCAGAACAAGCTAGAAAGAGAGGTCACAGTGTGGTGTTTCCAAGAAGAAACAGGCCAGGATCTAACATGATTTTAGAGGAACAAGAGGAAACAGCTGACACAGCCAGAAACCACAATCTCTAATAACATCTGAACTAAGCCTAGGAATTATCATTGGAAGAGAAGCACTGGGTCGAACAAAAGGCTGATCTAGTCCAGGGTTCTGTTTTTTTTTTTTCCAAAAAAAGTAAAACAAAAATACATAATCTGTTAAACAGTAGTAACAGTTATAAACTCAAGCTCAACAATTATATGCATCTTCATAATCTTCTTCTTTCCCTTCCTAAGACCTGTTTGTTTTCACAGATATTGCACAGTAGTGCTACCAATAATAGAGAAACTTCTGCTCTTACCGAAATTACCTGGATGCCCCAAAGGGATGCCCACAAGCAGGGTGTGGACACAACAGAACATCCTTGCTCATGGTGGTCCTGAGCAGAGATTGGAAATGATATATTAAAAGTAGCCATGTGACTCGTAACACCTTCTGGGATAACAAAAAGAGTGGGTGATGTTCCTTTGAAAACAATGCAATGTCTGCTAACATCAACAGATCTTGTTCATTTATTTCTTCAAACGGTTACTTTCGAGATGATATCTGGGGCCATTTTAAACCAATTTTAAAAACAACAACCCAAAAACAGTATGTTGCTAATAAATAAAATTATTAATCAATCACAAGGAACAAGTCATGAGCAATAACTTTTAAAAAAATGGCACTAATGTGTTTCCAGATTCTGGAAAAATATTGCCTCTGATATTAGAGACAATATATGGCCAACGTGACTTGTAGCCATCGGTGCTCTTCGTTCTCTGTGGATCTGGCTAAGTCTCCTTCAAAGGAGTTTGTTAAGGAGAGTTTAGTACAGATCAACTCCAGCTAAATTCAAATGTACGCCCTTTCCTCTATTCTTCCTTAGCTCCCAGTTGTAGAAAAAAGTAGCCAAGACAAATGCTGGAAGGCAACATGAAGAATTCCCTCCTTAGGGCCTTCTTGTTTTGTTTTTCTTTAAAAAAGCTATGCATTGAACTCCCAATGTCCATCACACACCTTCATTCTGCTCATCATTAAAAGCCACCCTGGAGGGCAAATCTCTGTATCTGTTACCATCCCTTTCAGACAGTCCCTTCCGTTCACTTCTAGGTGAGCATATACCCCAAAATTACACAGATTAGAATGAGGACCTATGTGGCCAAGCAACATCAGATGATGATCAAGATGATGAAAGTTACTAAGGAGGCAGAACACACAAGCTAGGAGAAGCTGCAGCAGTTTGCTGTTGCCTGAGCCTACTGGGAAGGGCAACTTCCCAAGCTGCCTTCTCCTCTTCCCCCTGCAGAGTTCATTGAGCGCAAACTGCTTTAGCACTTTGAACTCAATTTGTAGCCATTGAAGCAAGCTGAGGACAAAGGAGGAAAATGGGAGGAGGAGAGAGAAACTGGGACACTTTAAGAGCAGTTGGAAAAGTGGGATGACAGAGGATTCATTGGGACCGTCCCTGGCAAATCAGAACATTTGGGGAATGCGGAAGCAGTAGCTATGAACATTCTTTTACAGTAGAACAGGTGCTTAACAGCCCACTTTCAAATCTTGCCAGATGTATTTATATAACATCTTTATAGCCTGTTTTTCTGTTTTCCTGACCATAAGCCTCCCAAGAGGACAATACACCAAGCTCTGGAGAGAAGGATAGTATCAGATTTAGGTCGGGGCAACTGGGCATTTAAAAAACCAAGAACGTATACCACAAAATTTTGGAACAAGAATTTCTCATCTCTCTCTCCCACACCTATAAAAGCGTGCTTAAATATTAATGGGTGGGTGAAACATCTGGATTTATACTACAGCTTTGGAACCCAAATTTTGCATTACATTACATGTTGTCTTCCGCTGTAAAAGCAGCTGGAATTCCTAGGCACTGAGATGGACACAAACTGCTTTGAAACAGAGAGTGGAATGATGAGGGTGCATTTCATTTCCATGCATGATTCAAAAATGCTAGGATTGTCAGGACAGTGTCCTTTAATAACCTCCCCTCCCCTCCCTGCCTTATCACTCAATCAATCTCCCGCTTATCAGTGCTAGCCAATGACAGCGGAGCATCTAAATATATAGCGCTAAGTTCTTCGCATGAGAAACAGTGGGAGGCTAATTCAATTAGACACAGCAGCACAGGGGCAGTTCAAGAATAGATCCTGGAATGAGCAAACGATTAATTCATTTTAAAGCATGGGAGAGCTGTTTTGAGGAAACTGGGGAAATATGGGTGGTGATACTTTGGCCACAAGCATGCATCAGCCGGACTAGAGTGGAGGAAAAATAAATGAAAAGTTAAATGGATAAAATACACAAATATTCACAGGTAGGAAAAATGGTCCAGGAGGAACACTAAATAAGATATAATCAAATAGCCATTTAAAAAAAAAAAAGATATAATCAAATAGCCAATTATTGCGACTTTAATTTTTAAAGATCTGCAATGATGAAATGATTAAAAACATTTTTTTTTTTTGGTTGATGGAAAAGCTGCCCCAACTCATTGAGCAGCAGATATAGGCATTTTCAAATGGATTGGCAACCAGAATCTTTAAAAAAAACTGTGGAGGATAAATGCCCTCTTAAAGAGGCACACTTACTTTAAATATGAAAAAAAAAATAGCACCATAAGGTGAGTTTAAATGAGCTAATTTTTCACAGTCAGTCTTTCATGTGAACACACACCTCTGTGGAGCAATCACTTCTCTATTGGGGAAAGGATAAGCCATATTGATTTCCCAGGCATGTGCCTCACACAGCAGATATGCAATCGCACCACAAGAAGGCACACAAAATATCCACCACATGAAGGCAGCGGCCCTTTCGGGATAGGCATCAGATGCCACAATGGCCAAACAGAGGCTACTATACTTTGAACACATCCTGAGATGACAGAACTCACTAGAGAAGATAGTAATGCTCAGGAAATGTGGACGGCGTTAGGAAAAGAGTTACAGATTGAGAGATGCAATCAAGGAAGCTGCATCTCTGAGTTTCCTGGACCTGAACAGTGCCATTGTTGTCAAGGTGGCTTAGATGTGTCTCTTTCATATGGTTGCCATAAATCAAAACAGACTCAACAGCAATTAACAACAACAAATTGGATGTTATGCCAGCCCACGGACCCACTTAAGAGCCATGAGAAGTGGCCGACACCACCCTGCACCTTTGCTAAGTCAAAACCCATCCGCCCTTTACCCCGGCTCCTGATCATAACATCCAGAATCAGGGAGAACTTGCTCACTTTTATGAGTAGTATTTGAACCTTGTTGTGCAGGGAACTTGGAATCATGCAGCCCTCCATTGTCGCACTGTGATTCCCAGCATTCCGCACAATTGCCTATGCTGAGTGGGGCTGGTGGGAGTTGCATTTGGACAACATCTGGAGAGATGTATGGTTCCCACCCTTGATGTAGCAGGCTCAGGAAATGGCACAAAATTATGATGCAGAAACAATCCCTGACCAACCCTTTCCTCACTATCTCTCACAATGCATTATAATTCTTCAAATTAGATTATGTGTGGGTACTAATACCAACTCATTCTCTGATAGTGGGTCCAATCTACAGACTGTTCTCCTGCAAGAAAGAGCGGCAATCTTCATCCCTACCAACTGCAGATTAACTGTTGTGGAGGATGGAGAAAATAAAGCTCTGAGGATACAATGGGGATGATGGAGAATGGAATATACAAGAAGTAGTCAGAGGAGCAAAGTGCCATCATCCAGTGACAGCCAGTTTGGTGTACAGGCAACCCTCCATTTTTGCAGGGATTAGAGACAGAGGACCCCCATGAAAGTGGAAAAACTGCAAGTACCAGAATCCCTTCAAACCATAAGGTGGGTGGGCCCAGACATTCATGCATTCCCTTCCTTGCTCACTCACTCCTTCATGTGTGTGAGAGAAGGGGAAGAGGATGGGACCATCTGGAGGAGGGAGAAAGGGGACACCTGTCCAGTCCCCTTCCCACCCATGCAAGTGAGCCTTCTTCCCTCCCTCCCTTCCTCCTCTCACCCACTTGAGTGACTGAATGTGCATGCATGCCCTCTTCCTGTCCCATCCCCTTCCCTAGTAATCCGAGAATAATCAGATCTCCAAATGCTTAACCCACAAATGTGGAGGGCTGGCTATGGTTGCTTGAATGTGGGATTGAGACCTGGGAGACTGAAGTTCCTACTGAACCACAAAACTCATGGGTGACATTGGTCTGGGTGCCCTCCCTCAGTCTGACCAACCCTGCAGGGTTGTTATGAGGATGAAGCCAGGAGGAGCCAGCCATGCTATGCTGTGACAACAGCCACACTGGAGGAAAAGATGCACAGGTACCATATCTAAGAATGAATCATCACTTTCTTCCCACCTTCTTCACCAAGCAAAGGTAAGGTCCCTCCACTCTTACAGAAGTTCTCAAAAACACCAGCCCCAAGAGCAGGAGAGGAAGAAACAGGAAACCATCATCACTTTTACCTCTAGAAATACTCTACCTAGGCAGGAGGGCAAACTGTTGCACCCTACTGAGGTTCTGGACTATAATGCCCATTCTACCTGGGGCTGATTATGGACTACAATGCCCATCAGCCTCAGCTAAGATGGTCAGGGGTTATAGCAGAGGAGGACAAAGTGCAGCTTGCTGGCCACGTGCACCCTCAACCACAGTCCCACCCCAAAGTCCCCTGATTTTTTTAAAAAAAATCTTCTGGAACAAATTTTCAGGTTTTCTTTTACTTGAAAATTGTATGGAGAGTGCAGAATGGAGTGTGCAGAGCTGCATGTGGTTTTGCACTCCATATAGTTTTCAAGTAAAAGAACACCTGAAAAATGGTTCTAGAAGATTTGTTCCAGAAGAAATCTTTCTAAATCCTCCCTAAATCCTCTACTCTTCTCAAAATGATGGCACAACATCACTTCCGGTCAGCATTTCTAGAAGCGCTCAGATGAAGATAGATTTGTCTGTAAAGCAGATATCAGTATTTAGGACCACCGTCCAGATGTGTGTGCACAGCTCCTGGGGGACGTCGGAAGGAGTTGAGGGGAATTGGCCCTGGGCCCCATGCAGTGGCCAACCCCTGGATTACAGAAGCTGTAGTCCAAAATATCTGGAGACTATCTATTCTTCATCTACTATCATATATTTGGTTTCACCATCTTTCAGTAAGGTGTTCCTGTAGACCTATCTGTGGAAGATTAGGGTAAATAAAACTTTTTATTTTAATTGGGATCATACAGGGATGGCAGGCATTGTGCACTGTGACAACCTTTTCTGGCAAGTCCCACTGGACCTTTGTAAACCTTTACTCATCCCAATTTGCCAGGTGTGGAAAGTTCCATTTGGGGCTCACTGTGCTGAGAGACCATCTTGAGCAAAGAGGGTGAGGAAAAAGGGAAAAGAAGCCCAGCACTAACCTGATATCCCTGGAAGAAGCTGAGAATCTCCTTCATGCCGGCGTTATAAGGCAATCCTTGCATCCGGACAAGAGCGCCAGGCTGGGGCAGCATGGGAGTGTGCGTGGCCGAGGCGGCAGCTGCAACAGCTGCTTGGGGAGCTGCGATGTACCCCACTGTGGTAGGGGACACTGGAGGGCTGGAAGAGGAGCAAAAGGGCTTTGTAAGCATCCTGGAGGCAGCTACTGTTTACCTTGCCTGTTGTAGGCAGGCGCACACAGAAGAAGTAGAATTCTGTTCTCTCCCCATTCAAGCTTTTATTGTGCTGCTACAACCTGACTCAGAAAATTTGTGTTTTTGCAGACCCCCTTTACCATTCTCCCAATGCTGACGCTGCTAGAAATCTTCCTGCTAGACAGAGAATGAGGAAAAAGCAGATTTGATGTGCATAAAAAGACTTTGTAAAAAGGAGCTTCCTTGTCAGAGGTTTTGTTAGCTGAGCTATGTCTGTGGTTGAAAGTTTCCACCAAGGGCCCTTTCACACTACACAATTGTGGGGCTAGGATTCCATTTTAACCGCTGTGGTTCAATCCTGTGAAATCTTGAGATATGTAGTTTAGTAGGGCTATTTAAAATTCTTTGCCAGAGAACTCTAGTGTCTCACCCAACTCAGCAAATTCCAGGATTCCATGGGATGCAGACATGACAAGTGGAATCATAGTGCTATAATTGTGTAGTGTGAAAAAGGTCCTAATCCCTTTGGCAGGCTGACATGGCTCATTTGCACATGGAAGCCACAGCCATCATGCAATGAATCCTGTACTCTAGGGGAATGGAAAGAGCAGCTAATTTGTCTCACGCAGTCCTTGAGACCCAGTTTTCTTACTTGACAAAGTAAGAAAAGCAGCAACAACCTTGGTAGATATTGGGGTTCTAGCAAAATAAATAATTGTTTTAAAATAAATCTGACATGTCTGAGGTCTCTCCCTGCCACCTCCATTCTACACAAATTGCAAGATTTGAGCTAAGGTGTCCAGATAAGACAGAGGTACTCCTGGTCAGTTGGAAGGCAGCTCAAAGAATAGGGCTCAAGTCTGTGTTAGATTGTGTTATGCCCCCTGAAGACACAGGTTTGCAGTTTGGGTGTACCTTCACTCTCGGAGTCAGCTTTGAACCTGGAGGCCCAGGTTGCTGTGGTGGCCAGGAGTGTATTTGCACATTTAAAGTTTGTGCATCAACTGTGCCCATTCCTTGAGATGTCAGATCTGGCTATGGTGGCACAGGCCTTGGTTACATCCCATCTGGACGACTGTAACATGCGCCACTTGGGGCTGCCTTTGAAGAGTGTTTGGAAACTTCAACTGGCTCAAAGAGCTGCAGCCAGACTGTTAACTGGGGCAGGTTATAGAAACCCTACCATGCCTCTGTTGAAACAGCGCCACTGGCTGCCAATTTGTTTCTGTGCACCATTCAAAATGCTGATTATGACCTACAAAGCCTCATACGGCTCAGATCCAGGCCGTTTGGCAAACCCTGTCTCCCTGTATGAGTTGGCCTGGACTCTGCAGGCATCAGGAGGGGCCCTTCTCTCGGTCCCATCAGTGGTGCAAGAACGGTTGGTGGGGACTTGAAAGGGGGCCTTCTCAGTGGCTGTCCCCAGACTCTGGAACCCCCTTTCCAAGGAGGCCAGAACAGCTCCCTCCTTGTTGTCCTTTCGGTGGCAGGCAAAGATCTTTTTATTCTAGCAGGCATTTTAATACAGAAAAGAACAGGCTAGGAGGTGCTGTACTGTCTTAATTGCATCTTTTAATCTCTTTGTAGCTGTCCTAATTCTTTTACAGTTTAATTGTTTTAATATGTACTATGTATTTGTTTTGCAATTGTGTTGTTTTAAGATGTTAGCCACTTTGAGGCCCAATGTGACCAGTCCAGAAAAGGAACATTCAAATCTGAATCATACCTAGGGTAGTAAGCAGTGTAGTTCATATAAAGTTGGGCAGCCTGAGTCGGGTAGTAAGTCACAGCTGGAGTGGCGGCAGCGGCGGCTGAAACCTGCTGGGTCCGAGCCTGTGGAAGGAGCGCTTGCGACTGGTATATTGCCGCTTCTGCCGGAATCACTGCAGCTGCAGCGGTCTGGAAAGCAGCATAGGCTGGGGGAGATAGGCCTATGGATAAAGCACAAAGGGAAACCACGCAGCAAGTTAGCAAGATACGAACCCACTGGGCTGGTCTTCCATGTCAGTGTAGCAACAGGAATAAGTAAGGGGGGTCATGCATGACAGTTGCAACCAGGAGGTTTTAAACAGACAAGTGGAAGGTTCACGTGATCAGTGCTGCACAATTGAATCATCTGGAATCCTCCAACCAGATTTTTTAGTTCCTGCTCAGAACTCTCCTACTGAGACTGCACGGCACGTTTCTAGCTTTCGTTCTTTCAAGTCTAAAATGGGGATGACAGTCCATTTAAAACTGAAGATAGAACATGATCTATGGACTTAACAGTGGAATCAAAGAATTGGAAGGGACTCAAATGTCCAACACACTGTCAGTGCAGGAATTCACAACAAACAGCTCTCCTGAGAGCTGGCGATCTAAGGATGGATTGCTGCATTGGCAGAAGGTTGGACCCAATGGCTTTTGGGTGGTCAGCTCAGGACTATCCCAGGCCCTGTGATTTCAGTGCTAAAATCTGAGATCTAGGGACAACTCCTTGTAATGCCACAGCCCATGCAATTCAAATAGAGGCAGCCCCCACCTTTTGATGCCCCTGTTATCTGGCAAATTGCTCTTTTGACGCTTCCAAATTAAGGACAAGTTCCATTCATTCAAAAGGGGTTCCACACTTTCATCAGTTCTTCCATGGAGGCTCACTTGGAACTGCTCACATGCACACACTGCTTGCAAAATAAGCTGAAAGGGGGGACAGGAGGTTAAGCCAGCTGAAAGACTTTGCAAACAGCATGTGCGAAGTCAGTCCCAAGTGAGCTTCTGTAAGTTCTTCATGCTTCCTACAGTACAGCACAGTACATGGGTTCTGCTTTTCAACCAATGCTGTTTTCTAACAGTGCTCCAGTTCCTAATCTATTAGATAAGTGGAAGAAGCCTGTAAAAAGCTTCAAGTCTAACAGATGAGGAAATACAGACAGACAGACAGATGGACAGATGCCTTTCAAGGCAGTACTCTTTCCCTGAGATTCCTCCCCTCCCCACCAGAGGATGACAGAAGAGGGTGAAGCCTGAGATCTGGAAACTCTACTCCAGTTCCTACGATTCCACTGGTTTCTTCTCTTAAGAGTTTTTTTCCCCAAATCTTTAAACCTTGGACTACAGAGCCAAACAAGTAGGACGTATGGCAAACTTTACTCTGAAACCTTTCACCCAGCCTTCGGGGATACTTCAGATCATCTACTGACAAAGCTCAGAAAAGCTACTTTCTTGGACATGTTAGCTGCAGGATTCTAGGAGCTGGCCAGAAAAGGTAGCTTTTCCAAACTTGTGTCCTAATATATGTCAAGTTAACATGTAATGTATTAGTAACTAGCAAGTTTTTGGTAAACTACTTAATGGAAAATCCAGAATGGCACTTCATTCTGTGTTTTTAAGTTGTCTCTAAAGAGCGATTTAAACCTACAGGATCAGTATAGGCAGAACAGCTACTGTAGCACCAAAACAGCTATTGTGGGCTTAATCCAAAGGAATAGATGATCCCTGCTGCTTGAAGGGCTCTCCTCCGACACATTTTAATTAGGCAAAAAATGGCAAAAGTTCATACATAAACAAATTCCAAAAATCAAGCCCCTCTTTTACCACTCCCCCGTCAAAGCCAGAAAAACCAAACCAGGGTCATTTTTGCCTGATGCACCAAGGAAACCGATCATGCTGCTTAGTAGTGTCTTAAGCCTGTGAAAACCCACAAGGCTTCATCACGCGACACTTCTCCCAATAGTTGTTTTGTCTTCAACAACAAGCTCTCTCCAGAGACCAGCGTCTCCCCACAGCCAGCAAGATAACAAGAAATCTCACTGGCACTACAGTTTCAAAGAGAACTGCTTCCCACTTTTAAAAAAAAAAGAGAGAAGGCAGCTATGCAAGTTCTGCTTGTTGCAGCGAGTTTGCTGTGCTTTTGAACTGGGGTGTGCATGGGAGAACTAAGCACCCCAACAGAAGCAGAGTTTAACGTAAGGCAATTATCTCCTACCAGAATAATTAAAAGGAAAAATTAAAAAAAGGGAACACCAGGGTGCTAGACTTGAAATCATTAAAAAAAGATAGCGGGAATATCTATCCACTGAAGCTATTTAATAAAATTCTGTCCAAACTTGTCAATAGCTCCTCCTTGTTTGTCAACTTTACATTTTATACATTTTGGCTGTCCCTTATTATTATTTTGAAAACCTGGAAAAATTATATGGCAGGCACTTGTTTGGGGAAAGAATGCAAGCTATGAAAAAGGAGATATTAAAACTGCCCATAAATTATGAGTAAAATCTTGTCCTAAACACTGCTATCCCAACTAGAGTAGTTCCACTAAAGAAATGGGATTAATATAAGAGTTTATTTACTCTTCAGTATTGCTAGTTGGGACTAGCAATTGATTTAAGGTCATAGAATCAAACAGTTGTAGAATAATAGAGTTTGAGGAGACCACAAGGGCCATTGAGTCCAATCCTGTCATACAGCAATACACAATTGAAGCACTCCCAAAAGATGGCCATCCAGTCTCTGCTTAAAAACCTCCAAAGAAGGAGACTCCACCAGTGTATTCCACTGTTAAACTACTCTTACCATCAGGAAGTTCTTAATGTTCAGACGGAATCTCTTTTCCTGAAGTCTGAAACAATTGCTCCATGTCCTAGTGTCTGGAGCAGCAGAAAACAAGCTTGCTCCATCTTCCATCTGACACCCCTTCAAATATTTAAACATGGCTATCATGTCACCTTTTAACCTTTTTCCAGCTCTAAACATACACAGCTCCCTAAGCCACTGCTTGCAAAGCATGGTTTTCAGGCCTTTTTCCATTTTGGTCGCCCTCCTCTGGACACGTTCCAGTTTGTCAATATTGTTTTTGAACTGTGGTGCCCAGAACTGGACACAGTATTCCAGGTGAGGTCTGACCAAAGCAGAATAGAGTGGTACTATTATTCCCCTTGATCTAGACACTATGCTTCTATTGATGTAGCATAGAACTGAATTGGCTTTTTTAGCTGCTGCTAAAAAAAGAGCTGCTGCTCTTAACTTTTTTAAAAAAAGGTAGTGTGCATTTCCTTTTCTATATATGCAAAAGGCATTGACATTGAGTTCCTACTAATATAAGCATTTAATTCAATTTTAAAGTTAATGAGTGGTTGAAAAAAAGGGTATGGCTAACCAACTAAACAGGGTTACCATAACCCAAAGTCAACTTGGCAGCAAGTAACCACAATAAAACAACAAAAGGGAGAAAAATGGTCTTAAATCACACGCAGTTTCGGTCCCAGCTTCCAATCCCAGCCCATCCGCAGAGGGGTGATTATAGATCCCACGACAGAGCGGGCAAGACCACTGCAGCGTCCACACCTACCAGCCGTTAGCAGCACAGAGGAGAGCGGAAGAACTCGAGACTTACATGGTAACTTACATGGCGGCGGAGACAAGCCACTACGATTTAAAGTGCCACCCATTAAAACAAAATTCATCTCCTCTCCTGAACACTGGAACACTTCCACGTAACGGTCCTTCATCATCTTCTTGTGACACTTCTGGGCTACGAGGTAAGCCCGGTCCGAAGATTTCATCTGGATAAAAGCGTCCCCGGATGGACGACCCTAAAACCCAGAAACCAGGCAATGAGAGAAGAGAACTGAGACCGGTTGGGACTAAATGAGTTTGGGGCCACCAAAGCAGCCTTTGGGGCCAGTTCACCCCTTGTCTACTTGAGTGAAGTGGAAGATCTGACCCACTATTTACAGTGCTAATTATATTATAGCCTTAGAGAATGCCACTCATTTTGCCCTTCTAATAAAACATATGGGAACTTGAAGGTTCGAAGAGAAACTGAACTTCTGCAAAGTTCGAAATTTCTAGTGACCCAGAGTGTTGCACTTTTTGCAGGTAGGGCACCCAAGTTTAAGGGGAAAAAGAGAAAAATTTTCATGAAAGAAGTAATATGATAGGTTTTCTCTTTCTTTTCAATTTTCCAAGGTTTGTTTTGCAGGTGATACGGCCTATTGACTGTTAATTTAATTTTGTTGGTGGCTAAAGAGGGCTGTCCCCCTCTTAAGAACAAAGTATCCAAACTTAGACACAACTTGGAAAAGTTACTGGGTAACTGCAGTCCAAGAAAGTAACTTTTCTAAGCTCTGGATTTAGGGAATACTACAAACCCCTGGAGCATCGTAGTGGGCTGCGAGATGATCCTCAGGGATGCAGCAGCCCCACCCCCCAAGTGTATTTGAACCCCAACTGGAAATGCCAGCAGTTACTTTCTTTGAGAAGAGCAGAGAGAAAGAAATGAGTCCATGGATTATTCAAGTGGATTCACTCCAACTGAGACTAACCCACAGGATTCAGACTAAAGTTTCCAACATCATTTTGAGTTTCCCATACTTGTTGGTTCAGGACCATGTGGACTCCATGAGGCTTGATGTCCGCCGTAGCTTCTCCCATGAACTCCAGAATGTCGTCGATCCCTGCAGTGTAGGGCAAACCCCTGAGCCGGACACAGTCCCTGGCACTGCCAGCGGCAATGGTGTAAGGCGGTGGTATCACAGGAATGATGGGTGTGGGGAGAGTGGGAATGAGTGGGGTGGACATGTATCTGTTCAGGACCTGTGGACAAAAAGGAAACAACCAAGACCAGGGATGAGAATGGCTGAACCTTCCAGGACAGGGAGTAGTTGGAAGGCATCTGCAGAACAATGAAAACACAGCTCATGCTAGCCATGACCCTACACAGATATTGAGTAGTTGAAGGAGGGTACAGGACACCCAGGCAGTATTCTATTACAGTTCTGTAACAGGAGAAATGAGGAGACATTGTTAGGAGAGCAGCATCTGTTTGCAGTTCTTCAGCCAAGAAGTAAAGAGCTGGCATTGCCCTCTTGGCTCAAAGGTACAGCTGGCTGTCAGGGGAACACGTTTGGCACCACTGAGAAGCTGCTTTGCAGAGGACAGAAGAGAAATAAACTCGCAGAGCATTATGTCCTGCAAGGAGGATCTAGGCTTATGTCTCATGAATGAAAAGAGTTGCACCATCCACAATTGTTTATCTCAGCTGGTACCTCCCCAGCCTGCTTTGATACTGTTCAACTGGATATGCAAGAATGGGGTTGCCAGATCCCAGGGCCTGAGCCTTCTTTCCCAGTCTTCAGGATGAAAGGGTCGGGGTGAATCTTAGGATAAGAGCACTGCCTTGAAAAGTTTTGTGCATACCTATTTTTTCCCCATTTGTGTTTTGTGACTCAGTGTTTTTGAGTGTTATGCTATGCACAATTATGGTTGATGCTTAATGTATCATGCTTAATGACATCACTAAGTAGCGGCCCCTTGTACCATCACTCTAGCAACTAGGCCTGGCCCTCCATGACATCCCAAGGGGCCATCCCTAGTCCCCATAGTCCTGATCTGACAATGCTGTACTGGAGCATAAGGAGCTCAGGGTACAGTTACTGAGAGTCAAGGCTGCAAAGAAAAAGCATACAGAGGTACACACCTGTTGGCACACTGCTTGTAAACACATATACACACATGCACACACTTCTGACTTCAGAAAGACAGCTTCCATCTGGCAAAAGATAATAAGCACACCCTTACCCACACACTTTCAGTCTCACAATTCCCATGGTTAATTTTTTAATTGCCGCAACTTTGGTCTTTCCCAACAGGCGCAAAGCAGACAGAAATACTTAGAAACACGCTGCCTGTCGGGACCTATTGTTCAAAAGCTGATTACAGAGAATGAGACAGAGGAAAATAAAATTGGTCATGAACTACATGTGGTCCCCGAATCCTACTTTGGAGGTTCCCTAAGCTCTGTTGCAATCCCTTGAAACTCCCCTTTCCATTTTTGTTAAAAAAAATCAGTGTGATATTCAGGTGGTTTTTAACCTGAAGACAACCCAACAATTCTAAGCCAAATTGAAATGCTTTCCTCCAAATCTTCCAACCCTTTTTCTTTTCATATAGTCATCTCTTACAATATACGGTTACATTAATATCTCATCATAAAATAAGTATTTGTCAGATAATTAAGAAAGAAAACTATGGAATCTTTGGATCAATAACTCATTTAACAACTTTTTTTGTTGTTGCTGCTGGATTTTGAACAAAAATGGAGACTAGAAGTTACTGACATAACTTCCTGTGCATCTGTCTACACTGAAGCGAGTGTTGGGGAGAGATGGAAATTGGCTCCTGTCCCTTGCATAGCTGCCCACTCTGGCCTTTATAAATGATAACTCCGATAGAGTCTCTTGCCTTTTCTCTTATGCCCATATTCCTTTCAGCTGATAATACTGGCGAGGCACAAGGAATGCATGACCAGAGAAAAGAAATCAGAATGAAGTTAAGTGCTCAGCAACACAACCTGTTGGACTTCTGCTGCCGTGCTTCTGAAGAGCTCAATGTAACGCTTCCCAAGGATCTCCTTGTGTTTCTTAAGTGCATTCTGTGCAAACTCTTCGCAAGCAAACAGGACAAAAGCATCTCCTGTAGGTCGGCCATCTGGATACTTGACAAAGAGGAGCCCTTCCTTCCCTCCTGTGACCGGACATTCAGGTCCCAGGAAGCCCAGAACATCCTCAGCTGTGGCTGTGAAAGGAAGACCTCGCATCCGGATGATGACTTGGTTCTCCTTGGAAAGAAACTGTGCAACTTCATTAGAGGTGCCTAAAGGAAAAGGTGAAAGGATGACAATTGTTTGCATCTGAAACATTTTAAAAATTCTGGCAATCAGTTAGTTGCAACAACTTTCCAGATGAAGAGAGCCTTCAGCTCAAGATATTAACACAGCTGGGTGCATAGGGGGCAGCAGGGTAGCCCCCCTTATTAAAGAACCCATAATTTTGAACTGGATCCAGAAACAGAAGGGGAACTGGAGTAGTTGTTGTAGCATAAGTATAATGTCTTAATGTCTCAGTTAGCATTTTGTAGTTGTATTCTAAACCGCAGCTACCAGAGACTACAAGAACATCAAAGTACCCTGTAACAGCACCATGCATGATGGCACCTTCTAATAATACTGCAAGATTTCACTTAACCACACATCAATTTTTAAATAATTTCCTTAGCTGCTCCTCTGTTCAAGCAAAACAGCACATTTTCAGTTACAGACTTTATAAGTTTGCTCTGAAGTTTTCCTTACCTCCAGCAATCTTCAGAAATTCCTCTCCAGTTGCTTTGTAAACCTGAAGCAAAACCAAGAGAAAAAAAATTAAAAATATTTTAAAGGTATTTTAAACATCGAGGCAGGAAGGAAGAGATTGACAATGCCTTCAGTTTGATATTACAGTATGAAGTTGCATTACTTATGGTATTCTCAGGATTCATCTCCCACCTTTCCTTGTACAGTCTCACAGGATAACAATACAATGTTCAAACCTGAGTCAAAACAACCTACCTCAATGTATCTACTCCCCATGTGGTGTTTATGCCGTTCCAGGGCTAAGTCTCTCTGTTCAGAATTGACAAATCTCACCAAGGCCTCCCCGTTTCTTCTTCCTTGGGCATTCAGGCACAGGGCCACCCCACCTCTAGAGGAAAAAAAGTAAAATTCAGGGATAGGAAACCTGTCTCCCTTAATCACTGCTTCTCAGGCTATGTGATGTGGGGGACCAGCCCATATTTTCTCCCTCCCTGGTGTGCCAGAGACCAGCATCATCTTTGTGCTCATTGGGTACGAGTCTATCTTTCTTGGCTGGAAACTTGCCAAGGACCTGCAGCCAAAAGCTCAGGAATCGGCACTGTTTCAGGGACCACCACTTTGAGTAACACAGTTCCAGATATTTTGGACTTCGGGACCCACAACTCCAGTCAGTAAGGGGTTGTGGAGCTGTAGTCCAAATGATCTGAACTACAAAATGTCCCCCACCAGGCTGCTAAGTACGAAAGCTTCTCAACATCTAGAATCCATGAAAAGAGAGATCAGCAAGGCATGCCACATCATACAAAAGAATTCGATGGAAAAACAGAACAAACGACACCGGATTCTGAATGTGAAGTTACAGCAAACTTACTTGGCAATATTAAGGCCTTTGAAAAACCGAGCGATGTCTTGGTCGGAAGATTGCCACGGGAGACCTCGAGCTCGTATTACTGTTTCACTATCCACTGTTTCTGATTTACTACTGTAGGAAAGAAGGAAAGAAAGACGGACGTTAAATCAGTTATTGACTCAAGGACTCCATCGGTTTTTCTTCTTCATTACACCATGAACACTTATTTCATGCCTACATATTAATGTAACCATATTTTGTAAGAGATGACTACATGTATATAATATTAATCAATTAATTGCCAATTATAATATTTATTACATTATTACATTGTTTGCAATAATATTTTTATTAACAAAACTATTAAATAAAATAATTATTGATCAAATACTTATTAATGACAATTTTATTTATTCAGTAAACTAACAAGATGATTTATGTAACCATATGATAATGATCATAGTAACACACAAATCATCTTGTTATGCTTACTGAATACTTAACATTATTCTATCAAAGATAAGTGCAACGAATATATTCTTTCCTCTTCATCAACTTTTCTACTCTTGTTTGGATAAAAATGAGAATGACACTTTTGGTCATGCCTTTGCACATTGCTCCAAACATTGGAGAGAAACATCAGTGCTATTAAAATCAGCACCTTTTGGAAGAGTTAAATTGGCTGTGCTCCTATCACTAAGAGAATTCTCCTCAATTTACTGTATTTCCATTCATGCTCCTTCTGCAAAAGTCCACAAAAGTCAGTCGGTGGATTGAGGAGGGGGATAGGTTGAGAATTGGGCCTCATCAAATCTCATGCTCAGTGGGGAGCTTTTTGCCAGGGGCCTCCCATCACAAATTGTGTCAGACCATAAGATGGCCTCTACTGGATCAGACCAAAGGTCTATCCTGTCCACCATTCTTGTCGGGCAGCCAGTAGCGCGTGCCGCTAGTGTGGGATTTAGAGTAGTAATAGTATAGACAAGGTAGAAGCTTCTAGGGTGGCACCAAGATCTGGGAAACATCTGCAGAGAGATCAGGGAGCTTTAGCCTGGGAAGAATATGTGGGAGAGTCTGGGGCTAAACTGCTTTGTTCTATCCTGTTCTTTCAGTCTGAGCACTGAAGACAGTGCCGTGTACTACAATACCAATAAACCATGCTTTCCTGCAAAGTCTTGTGACCGTGGTTCATTCCTGACAAATCTGGTCCCTCCATGGGCAGGTAGCAGCCCTTTTCTGCTGTTCTCTCAGCAGTTAGACCACAGAATTCTGATTCTGGAGGCAGGACATATTTCTGACTTGCAGCATCCCTATCACAGGCTTTTCTGGGTCTGTGTGGGAGTGATGTGGCCAAGGGCACCCCGTGCGTTTTCCTGGCCGAGCAGGAAATCAAACCCTGATCTCCAGGGTTGTAGCTCAATGCTCAAACCACTACACCATGATAGCTCTCCAGAGGAGTAGCTGTAGTCCTAAAGAGATCTTTGTTATTATTATGTAGCTTCAAGTCAACTCTGACTTACAGTTACCCTCTTGTAAGGTTTTCTTGGCCAACCAAGTTTTGCCATTGTCCTCCTCTGAGGCTGAGAGAGTGTTACTAGCTCAGTAGGCTTCCCTGGCCAAGCAGGGACTTGAATCCTGGTCTCCCAGAGTCCTAGCCCAACACTCAAACTGCTGCTACACAGTGGCTCAGGGTTTTCTTGTCTTTATTTCCTTGGAGGAAGTTCACCACTGCCTCCCTCTGAGCTGGAAGAGTATTGCTTGCCCAAGGTCACTCAATGGGCTTCTGTGGCTAAGTAGAGATTTGAACTCTGGTCTCCTGGGGTCTGGTTTCAGCATTCAGACAACTAGATCACAATGACTCCCATTGACAGATTCATCCTCCATGTACTGCAACAATCCCTCTTTAAAGTGATCTAAGTCAGTAGTCATCAGGACATCTTGTGGCTACCAGTTCTTTAAATTAATTGCAGCTTCTTTTAGATTGTTCTGAGACTCCTGATAATCATTAGGGACCCAAGGGTTCTGGTGACACAAGACAGAGAGGGAAAAAACTTTCCTTAACTCATTTCCTCCACATCATACATAATTTCATAAGACTCTCTATCATGTTCCTTCTTAAGACACTTTTTCCAAAACTCAGAAGCCCCAAACTTTATAGTTTTTCCTGACTAGCAGGTAATGCCTGCTTCAGGCAAGTTCTCCCCTCCTGCAACATGAACTGCAAAATGAAACACGAAAAAGAAATATGTGTTTTCAGAGACTGGCCCAGCAACACAGGGCTGATTTGCGTATCCATGGGGCCTCATTCAAATTACAAAATTATACTGCTGTGTTTTTATTCTAACTGCCTTAGTTCCAGCCTATAGAATCTTGGAATTTGCAGTTTAAGGAAAGGTACTTGGAATTCTCAGCCACGGTATTCCAGTGTTTCACCATACTACATATCCCAGATTCCACAGGCCATTAAGGTGGAACACAGCGCCATGACCATGTGTGAAAGGACCCACGGAGTCAACATGCACGTCTGGAACCTGTCTAGAGGAGACTTGTCATCTGACAGAGAAAGTACTTTTATTATTGGTTCCTAAAATGTTCAAGTCCATCCTCAGAATGCTGAAAGTGTTACAAAATGCATAAATTGGAACTTTTACTGGAGAACTGAAAATGCCTGCATTTCAAGAAACCCTTCCACCATCAGAGAAGTCAAAGGTTCCCTCTCTGATAGTTACAAAAAGGGTACCTTTCACCATCCCCCAAACACATTCCTCTATGTTATATACCTTTTTCAATTTCTCTACATTTTTTTTTCTCTCTACAAAGGAAAATATCCCCTTTCCCCCACAACCCAAGAGGATAGAATTGAGGAAAGGATGAGGTGAAAATCCACAGGTCTCTTCTGAAGCAAGTGCCAATCATCAGCCCCGATGCCAACGGCCCATTCATTAATTCACAGCCAATTATACACTCCCAAAGTCATTTCAGCCCAAATGAAAAACACACAGCCAAAGACACCCCGAGAAGAGTGAGAGGAGCAGCATCAACCACGTTGGCTCAGGGACGTGGCAACTCCAGAACCGGACAGCCTGCAAGGGAGGCAACTTCCAAGAGACTCAGAAAGGCACACCAGTTTCCTCCACCACCTAGCCATCTTTCCTCCCATAACTGTTGCCACACAAGTGCAAAAAACCACACCAAAATCCACTTTTAAAGAGCATGCCCCAAACCTCACTCCAAGGCAACAAGTCTTTTATTGCTTACTTTACTTCCAACTGCAGTTAGCAATACACAGTTTACAGTAAAACTGCTGCTTTTCCCCCATCCCTCTGAACTGAAAGAAAAGAATATAGGACATCCTATCAGATACTTCATGTGTGACACAGGGCTGCTAGCTCAATCTTAACTCCACTTGTGAGTGGGGACTATATACACTGTAGAGTTCTGTTTCTGGGGTTTAATGGGAGATAGCTCTTTGGGACAAAACTGCAAAATAGTGATGGTAACAGAACTTGTTGTCTTCTTTCAGATCTGTGTACTGGAACTATCTTATTCTAGCCATCCCCATCTTCTCTATAATCCCAACAACTGGTAAATACAATGAAAATTGGATCTATGGGTCCTATCCTCATAGGAGTAGGGAGAAGACCTACAAGAAAACTGGCACAATGAGACGCTTACCAAGGTCCAGTTTCATACTTGTATTTCACAGTTTCAGGGTTAGTAAACCGGTGATCTGTAACTGATAGAAACACAAACAAGGTAAAATGTAAATACTTAGAAAAGGAGGAAGCAGCAGAGAGAAATTTCTGGCAGAGACAAGGCATATGCTCCAAAATGGCAAATGTCACCGGTCCAAGAAAATGTGTTCCCACTTACTGTGTGATTCTGGAAGCATGCTGAAAATAATTGCCACCATGGCTTTCACCTGCCACACTCCAAAATCTTCCTCCGTTTCATCTATCCCATAGCCTATATCTGGATGTTAGGTTCAGGAAAACACAGTGAAGGGATTTCAGAAGTACACACTATGATTACTGCACAGCACATATCGCCAGCCAACTGATATTCACTGAATTGCAGGGTTGAAGATATCTCCAGAGGCCATATAGTCCAACCCTCCGCTGAATCAGGAAATTCAAGGCTAGGGCATCCATAGCAAGCAGGTATCTTGTCTAGCATCAGCTTCAACTTCTCAAATGAAGAACCAGTCTATGGCGTTGTGGTTTAATGTTCGATTAGGACTCTGAGAGACTGGGGTTCGAATCTCCACCCTGGAAAGGAAACCCACTGGCTGACCTTGAGCAAGTCACACTCTCTCAGTCTTTGATGACAATGATGATGATGATGATGATGATGACAGTAGTAATAATATTTTATTACCCGCCTCTCCTCAAAGCTCAAGGCAAGGTACAGAACATAGAACTAAAAACCATAATTAAAATACACTAAAACATAGAATGATTAATGCAAACATACTATGACTAAAATATGTCATGATTAAAAGTACAATTAAAGTTCAGTTAAAAATGCAATTAAAAGTACAATTAAAAACAATTAAAAATAGACTGGGTAGGCCAAGAAACTTGCCAAGAAAAGCCTATGATAGGGTTGCCATATGTCAAAGTCAACTTGAAGGCATACAACAATGACAAATGTGGCATTGTGCTGTAGGATCTAGAGAAACGTGCCACCTTCCTTACAATTCTACACCCTTCCTTAAAGAAAAACTTCTTACTACATTTGGATTAAAATTTGGTAGGACCACCAGGGCTTTACCTGCCCCAGGACCTCCAACTAGCGTCCCCCATCCTAGAATACAAAGAGTCTGTCTAGCTTTAGCGGAAAAACGTTAAAAGGATACACTCTGCCATAGACTGGATAGTCAGATCCTTCACGGGGGCTGAGTTTGGGTAGGACTCGTGGAATTCTTTGCGTAGATCATAAAATGAATAAAAGGAGTCAGAGAGGAGGAGATTCTGGGATGGAAACAAGATGAAGGTTGGTGGGTAGGATGAACAACACACATGGAGCGTCAACAGTCTCAGGCAAGTCCTTGGGAATGGTCCAAGATATACAACTGTGGTGGGCACCTTTGGTGAGTCACTGGGGAGGGACTTTCTACCCCGAAGTCCAGTGGGACCACACCACCCACATCCACTAAAACAAGAAGTATCTAGAAGTCCAGTTCCAGTTCTTAAAAAAATGCACGCTCTTTTTTAAAATTAAAAACAAACCCACCAAAGCAAAGCATATAGTTATCATGTGCTTTGATTCAAAGGAGGATCATGCTTGCTGGAGCACAATTCTTTAGATTTCAGGGCTTTACTCCTTTCCTGAAGGCCAAACGGAGGAATCTCAGCACAAGAGTGCCACCTTAAAAGATTTTGTTTCTTTTACTGAGTGCTGTTAAGCCCCTGCTGCTGCCTCAGAGGAGCCACTGTAGACGTTCTGGGGCTCTGTCTGGCCACTTCCTCCCCATCTCTCAAAGCTTCTCAAGCCACGTGCTGCACCTGGGTCAGCAGGTAGGTACAGAATTCCAATCAGTGCTTGCAAAGCTTTATTTGGTTGGACTACATCTCCCATGTCTTGTTAAAATCAGTGCTTGTGAAGATGTCAAAAAAAAAATGTGGGAAGAGGTTTTTGGTTTTTTTTAAATGTTTAATGCAAGACTTAATTTCCAACCAGGTATTTATTTTTCTCCTCATTTGTTAGGCTTCTAAAGATTCCAGCAACTTGTGTTTGGTGCTTAATGTATGAACTTAATCACCAGGAGCCATACTGTGGCATCACTGGGATTTGCCTCCATGATGTCACCAGGGGCTACTTATTTTCTTCTTTTTATAACCTACCTTTCTGCCAGCAAAAAAAATCAAAGCAGCTTACAAAAATTTAAAATTAAATCCAGAGTACATGTTGCCCACTCCAGCCTAGACAGTTTTCTCAAAAAGCTGTTAAAGACACTAACTTAAGGCATTCTTCATTTATATAGTACCTCTGATGTGCCCAGCCCTTTAGGCCCAAGAGGCCAGACCTCTGCTTCCTGGGGTTTACAATCTCAAGTGGACACAAGGGAAACAGAGGAAAGGGAAATGGAAGGGGAAAGATAAACATGGAAATAGTATGTTGGTGTTTCAGTTGCAGCCAGCCAGTCTTAGTTATAAGAGCTCAGGCTAGATGTAAGCTCAAATTCTCCTATGGATGCAACAGAGGCCATTTCCACACTACACTCTTATAGTGCGATTATTCCACTTTCAACATCCTATGGAATCCTGGGGTTTGCAGTTTCGGGAGGGGCCAGCTGGTCCAAAATGGCCAGACACACCTATAGCAGTCCTTGGTCTGATTTACAGTTTTTTTACTTGGAACAGCTGTTCGAATTAAGAGTTGCTAACAAAGAATTATATTCATTGCCAATATTATCTTTATTTATACTTTCTCTTCTCCACCGGACTGGGAAAATGCTGATCCCAAATGATTGTGCTAAAATTATGAAAGAAAAAAATGGGTAAACTGAGGACAACTTTCAGCTTCATTGGTCTCCTTCCATATTTGTTATCAAAATGAAGACACCGTGTGGCTCACTCTGCTTCCATGAGCAGTCTGGTGTTTTGTCAAGTTTTGAGCGATAAGTTTAATGAGTGATTTGTTATCTGGATATAGTCTCCAAATAAAACTGTTTTATGATGTTTGGCTTTAATCAAACCTAACGAACCATTTGTGCTGGGCATGTATGCGTGTGTGGAAAAACAAAGGGGACTTCAATTCATGCCTAACAAACAGCAAAAACTTTGATTTTTTCCAGTGGATTTCTTAAAGCTTGGAGGCAGGGAGGTTCATACTAAGAAGCAGAACGCTGATGAGCCAATGGCTAATAACTGATCAGGGTATTCTGGCATAGACATTAGTCAAGCGTTTAAAGTACTGGCCAGTTTGCTGGACAGCTTTCCTAACTTTGAGCAAATTGTCTTTGGTGGGTCCCCTCTTATCAGAGCTAGTGAGCATTAGCCCTGGGGTTGTCCAAATATGCATCAACAAATAATATTTCCAAGCTTTGATTCTTCAGTTAGTAAGATAAATCTGCCAGAGGTGGTGCCCACAAGGGTGAATGGCTGCTTCCATTTTAATTTCCCAAAATGGCCTGGGGTAGAATGTCCAACTCAACGGTGCACCAGAGAATTCTGGGAAATTTAAATGGTGGACTCGAGAGCAAAGGCAGGGCAAGGCCATCAGTGAAGGGTCTTTGGTTCTCTTTTGCCATGAATGACCAGCCATTCAGTGTAATCACAGAATCTCAGAGCTGGAAGGGCTGTGAAACCAATCTAGTCTCACCCCGCTGCTATGTGGGAATATCCAACTAAAGCAATCCTGGCAGATGGTGATCCCATCTTTGTCTAAAGACCTCCAATGAAAGAGAGTCCACCATCTTCTATTCCACGGCCAAACAGGTCTTACTCTCAAGAAGTTCTTCCTAATGTTTAGGTGGAATCGTTTTTCTTTTAATTTGAAGCTACTAGTTTGAGCCCTAGCTTCCAGAGCAGCAGAAAACATGTTCTACATGACATTCCTTCAGATATTTTAAGACAGCTCTCATGCTGCTTCTCAGTCTTCAGGCTAAACATACCCACCTCCCCAAGTCATTCCTCATAAGGCCTGGCTTCCAGACCTTTGAGCACCTTGGTCACTCTTCCTTTGGACACATTCCAACTTGTCAATATCCTTCTTGAGCAGTGGTGCCCAGAACTGGACACAATATTCCAAGTGAGGTCTGACCAAAGCAGAATAGACTGGCACCATTACTTCCCTCAATCTGGACACTATGCTTCTGCTAATGTAGCCCAGAACTGTGCTGACTTTTTTGGATGCCACTAAGAGGTTGCCAACATATTCTATTGCCTGAAGTAATGGACAACACATACTTCTCCCCAACATGGAATAACCAAACAGAACATCAGTTGCCTTTTTTGCACAGGGGTGACTGCAGGAGGGTTATCTCGTTTAGAGCTCTAGCCAAGATCCCGTCAGTACCAGGATGCTGTTAAGTACATACCTTTTTTGAGGCTTCAGGATGGATAACCTGCCGAATGAGTAGCTGACCATCTGTGCAGAAGGTGTAAGAGCTTCTCCCCAGAGTTTTCAGGTCACTTGATACTAACTGGCTGAACTGCAGGAATAATTTAAAAGAAACAACATACCTGTAGTCATATTTGCAAATTTCTGATCCCATCGTTGCCTCACAAATGAAAATAGTCACCAAGCGTGCACACCTGAGATACAATTCAGCGAAGAACATTTACAAAACATCAGAAAAATTCAGCCACGGATTGTGAAAAGATATTTGGAAAACTTCAAGGCAATGGCTCCTCCCTAGCATTCCAGCACGAATAATCCAGGCTTTGGCCCCAACGGTGTCACATATGATCTTTGCTCCTTTTCTTTCCTCCATATATTACAAGTTGGGAGCTAGAACACGATCTATTTTACTTCACTGTATTTTATGCATGTTAAGATCTGCTGAAAGAAACATTATCCAGCTGTTACACTTGGTGTGGTCCTGAGACAATCTGCTGTCTGAGGCATAAATCCAAGACAGTGTCTCCTCGTATTCCATATGCAGAACCAGACTCAATTGGCAGTTGCATCTTTCTTCAAGACTGACTATGGGACCCTCCACCACATCCGAAGGCAGCAGGCCAACTTAGAGTGCTTGGAGCAGGCTGTTTGTCATAAGCCATTTCTGCATTACACTCTTATAGCGTGATTTTTCCACTTTCAACATCCTATGGAATCCTGAGGTTTGCAGTTTAGCCAGAGAGGTCTTTGGCCTCAGTAAACTACAAACCCCAGGATTCCACAGGATGTTGAAAGTGGAATAATCGTGCTATAAGAGTGTAGTGCAGAAATGGCCCTACAGACAGAGAACCTGAATCCAAGTTTCCATGGCCCTAAGCTAAGACTATCACTATCTAACATTGCCTCTTACCTTGGCAACCAATGTTTAAAATGCTGTCATTTGTACATATTAAATACACACGTACACATGCCTCTGGGACAGCTTTTAATGAGTTGCATCCCTGCTACTTTAATAGTTTGTTGCCAGGTATTTTTAACTGGTTTGAAATTTCATATGCATATATGCATGCGTACGTACATATGTACATGTGCAGTTAAATAGACAGATAAACAGATCAAAAGATAGTCACTCTGAGTTTTTCGACAAAAAGTTACTCACAATTCCAGACACAGGCAACACAGCTAAAATACCATTGAGAGAAGCAGAGGTTAAACCCTTCAAATTGAGAGCAGCCAAATTGTTACATCACTTTATTTCATTCTTGTTTATTTACACGCACATATACACAAGCTCCGTCCTTCCTTGCAAGACATCGACCATTACTTGTATTTGCCATCACTATGTGTAAAAGAAAGTCATATGGCAGTGCCGTACAATTTCTTATTTCTTTGTTAGCAATGGCTAGCAACAGGGAATAGTAATCAATAAGTTTCCAGTTACCAGGCTGATAGTGTGAGAAAATTTGGGCAGTCAATGGTCAGCCAGTGAGGTTATAGCATACTCTCTAACTGTCCCAATTTGACAGGACAATATGCATTAATCCTCTGTCATCCCACTTTTTCAGTTGTTCTTTTAAATGTCACAGTTTCTCTCTCCTGCAGTCATTTTCCTGCTTTGTCCTCGCCTTGCTTCAGTCGCCGCAAAATGCGATCCAAGTGCCGAAGTAGTTTGCACTCAGTCAACACAACAGGGGGAAAAGGTGGCAAAATCTTGTCCTTCGCTGTGGATTCAGGCAAAAGCAAACTGCTGCAGCCTGTTCTAACTGGTGTGTTCCTCCCCACTATCTTTTGTCATTTTGACCACACTCTGATGCTGCCTGACCACACACATCCCAGTTTTCATCTGTGATATGCTGGAAGGTCTGGTTTTACCCCAAAAGCCCAGTCCTGTGAGACAGTCTGCTGTATAGGCAGCAAGAAAGGGACAGTGCAAGTTGGAAAAATAACTTCTACAACGGTCACATACACGCGGGAATAAAATTTGCCACTGTTTCTTCTAGTTTGAAGAAGCCAATGCATTCAGAGTGCCAATCGTAGAAGCTTTGCTTGCTGCAAAGCACCGGAGTTCAGTCAGCAGGCTTTGTCTCGGCGCCAACATTTAAACAACACTCTTGCATTTGCCCTGAATTTATTTTGAGGGAGTGTAACTGTGCACAAGGTGCCTCTGATTACTGATATAAAAGGATAATAAGGAATCCAGTAACAAACTAGACTAACTTTAAGGCTAATTGGGAAGAAGATGTTTCTGGTAGAAACTTCTACTCCCCATTTAGTTTCAAAGATGCCATCTTTTTAATCTTTTAAAGCTAAAACAGACTAAAGTGGTTACTTCTCTGAAAGACCTACAAAGAGGGAGAGCCCATTACCCTCTGAAGCATCTATTTCACTGTTGAACTGCTTTTAAATGTTTTCCTCGTGTTTAGGTGGGCTCTTTTGCAATTTGAATCCACTGGTTCATGTTCTAGTCTCTGGAGCGGCAGAAAACAAGCTGGGCTCCTTGAGGTCTCAGGCAAAGCTGCACACATCCTACTTTTTCATGGCAGCAGAGAGAAAAACATTACCATTTGGTAATCCTTGAATTCAGTGAGCCTTCAATGGTGGAGACGTGCACAAAATTAGAGACTATTTTTTTTTTAACCTGAGAACACTTCTCTAGGAATCTCTAGGTCCTCCAGAACAATTCTACGATTAACTTCTATTTTATTTATTTATTTATTTATTTGTATCCCGCCTCTCCATATGGATCGCGGCGGCGGCGAACAACTTACAAATAGCATGTATTTCGAAACATTTGTATACATGCCCCCAACAAGCTGGGTACTCATTTTACCGACCTGCGAAAGGATGGAAGGCTGAGTCAACCTTGGAGCCGGGCAGGATCGAACTCACAACCTTGTGCCTTGCAGTACTGACATTTAACCACTGCGCCACCAGGGCTCCTTCTGGTAGAAGTGGGCCCTAAAGTCAATCTGGAGGACCCAGCAATGCCTAGAGATGTGTTCTCCCTAGGAATCTCTAAGTTTTCCAGCACGACTCTACATCCACTTCAGGCAGTCAGCATGGTGCTTCGTTCTCTTGCACATCTCCTTCTTTGGGTGTTGGGTGGCACTGGGAGAGGGTTTGTGGTGCTGAGAAGACAGGCTGCAAGTCGTACTTAGCTGGCCAGAGAGCCATTGGGAGAGGAGGAGGAGGAGGACCAGATGTAGATTTTTAAAGGGCTGTGTGGCCTGATTGGAGCTGCAAAGAGGGGTTGAAGAAACTCACAAATAATCAAACCCATGAAAGTCAAACTCACAAATGTGGAGGGTCTACTGTATACTTTTAATTATGAATTTAGGAGGGAGAGGAAAGGTAAATTCCTTACAGTAGATTTTGCATTATTTGCTCTTATCTATTTTGTATTTTTTAAATCTAGCTATTATTGACAATTATTGCAGAGCAGGAAGGCTTTCTGCAAGCAAGCTGTGTTTTGTAGCATGCAATGAAGCCAGAGAGAGCATATGTGCTGGATTTCATTTGACAAATAAATACAAGGATACATGGCTGAGCAGCAACAAAGTGTGGTCAAGATGGCAAAAGTTATTACTGAGGAAGAACACAAAAGATGGGAAATGCTGAAGAAGTTTGCTTTTGCCTGAGCCTACTGGGAAGGGCAAGATCCTGTCTTCTCCTCACATCTCCCACCCTGTGGAGTGAATTGAGTGCAAACTACTTTTGCACTTAGAACTCAGTTTGCAGCAACAAAAGTAACATGAGGACAAAGGAGGAAAGTGGGAGGAAGAGGGAAAACTGAGACATTTTAAACTTAGTTGCAAAAGTGGACTAACAAAAGATTAATTGGGACGCTCCCTAACAAACTGGGACAGTTGGAGGGCACGCAACTGAACCCTCCTCTATCTTGTCTTTCACAGCAACCAATATAGTGAGGCACGCTATTGCCGGTACTGGAAGTGATATAGAGCCACAAGTTACAGTTAACCTTATTCTTTTTCACCCACTTTCCAAGCTGACCATTGTGGCAGAAGAGACTAAGGGCCTTTCCACACTACACAGTTATAGCGCTATCATTCCACTTTCAACATCCTGTGGAATCCTGGGGTTTGTAGTTTACTGAGGCCAAAGAGCTCTCTGGATAAACTGCAAAGCCAGGATTCCATAGGATGTTGAAAGTGGAATAATAACAGTGTAGTGCGGAAAGGCCCTCAGTTTCTTGTGGCAGTGAATTCCACAGTTTATCTGATAAGTGAAGAAGCACTTTTTTTCATCTGATCAGAATCAACCATAACAAAAGATTGTCAAGCATTCCATATCTTAGAAGGTGGTGCTGTTTCATTTTGTATGAACTCTGGCTTCCCAAACTCTTCTTCCAACTTGCAACCTCCATGGAACATATGGGGCAAGGCGGTGGGGTGTGGGGAGAGTGAAGCTGATTTAGAAACCGGTTGAACAGGATTCTGGGCATTTATCTAGGAGCGCAGAGAAGCAGCTCAGCTTGTTCAGCTAGTACTATGCTGGCCAACAGCCAGCGTCTGCCCTCTCCTTCCCCTGCAACCAAGTCCTGAGAGCTGCAGAACATACCACCCCCCCCCATTGTCAGAGCTCAGAAAAGTGACTTTTTGGATTTCTGAGTCCACGCTGGTAAAAAAAAAAAAAAAAAAAAGTTTAATTCAACAGGGAATATTCTATGAATCCAGTGTAAAAGAAAGCATGTGTCTCAGGTGTTACTCTTCAAATTAGCCCAACATGTTTTGTCCAAGAAAAGTGGCGAAGCTTGGAGTGTGTGGAGGGGGGGTGCGAGAGGGGGGCTATGGCACGAGGGGCACGGCCACTGTGTGGGTGTGTGTGGCTGCGATGCGTGGCGTGGCCAGGGCATGTGGGTGTGTGGCTACAGGCCAGGATGCTCCAAAACATTGCCACCCGGGATAAACCACAGCACCCCCCCCCCATCCCTACCTGACTGTCCAAGAAATATCTACATTGCCTTCCTCAGTTGCTGTTCAAAGGAGAGAGGCGACACTTTTGCAATAATAATTGTAGACAAATGAGAAATAAAGCCCACCTTCATCTACCCTGAGACTCCATCTCCCTTTTACACTGGGGACAAGGGGACTGATAGTCGAACACGGGGTCAGAGTTGGGAATGGCTAATGGATTGGGATCAATATGTAGAAGATGGGGGTCAACAGCCAGGGTCAGTGGGGGAAACCTTATTTTCTTCTTTCCCAGGCAGCACAGATGAACACAAGGCCTGATTTTTTTCATGTGTGAAATGGAAAGAACTACGAAGCAATTCACAAGAATACTTGCACAGGCAAAGTGAGATAAAGCTTGTGGAACACTCTGGACTTTGTAGAAGTGCCATGCAGTGATCATTTTCTCTTGGCCTTTCTCGTTTGTTTTTGTTTAAGTCTTATCTGCTGGTTAACTAGGCATGAATTGGAGATTAGCCTGTGTGCCAGGCTACAAAACCAAGCAGAGGAGAGAGAGAGGGTGAGACAACTCCCATCCAGCTTCCACACTCCACTCGCTGGCTGAGAATTAATTGTTGTGTGGATATGGGTGTGTGGCTGTGTGTGTTTGTAGCACACAATTAAAGGAAGAGACAAGATTAAGGCGGAGGGAAAGATCTACACCAATCATCTCTTTGTCACTATGGTTCAACAACTCATTGGCTCTAAACAAAAAAAGCAAGCACAACATCTACTCATCTTCTTAACACAGGAGCTGAGAATCAGTAACTAAGTGAATGGTCATAGAATGGAAACTCTTGTATTATTCTAATGTCAGAATTTTCACCGGGATGGCTGAAACTTCTCTTCTTCCTCAACATGCTGAAAGCCCCCTTCCACCTCTTGCATTTCCTCATCATTTCCTTCCTTATTCTGCAACAGTATACCCCCAAGTAAAGTGGCCATTCTGTTGCCTTATTCCAGAATTGTCGTTGTATACCTTAAAGTCATTTCTGACTTATGGTGACCCTACAGTGACTCTATCACAGGGGCTTCTGCAGGGCTGAGAGTGTGCGATGTGCCCAAGGTCCCCCAGTGGGTTTCTATGGCTGAATGGGGAATCAAACCCTGCTCTCCAAGGTTGTGGTCCAGCACCTTGTAAACTGCCTTAAGTCCCAGACTGTAGAAAGGACAAGTTATCATCATCAATAACAACACTATGGTTGTTGCCTCATGACGGACCGCTAACAATTCAAAGCAAATCTGACCATCTGCATCAGGGGAAATTGCCCTTCAATTGTGTTTTGATAAATGTGTAGCAGAGATCATGGATCTCTTGCCACTCCACATGTTAATTTGTAGGGAGCCATGACATGAGAGGACTATGCATGCCAATTCTTATAACTCGCATCATTTTTTTTAACAGATGCAGAAAACAGAGACCATTGGAAGATTATGCATTTACAGCTTGAAGGGAGACCCAGTGGGAAAAAGGAGAATCATCCATGTAACTCCAAAAAAGAGGGTGGGGGGCTCATTCTTCCTCATTAATCCCTTTTTCCTTCTTATTGCCTGACTACATTCTATTGGCCATATTTTGACCTGGTTTTCATCTGTGCAATGTTGGAGGGTACAGACAATGGCTTGTCAATACAGGCACCAGAGCAAACCACATTTTTGCTCCCTTCGTCGAGGCTGGACAAATGTCTGAACCATGTCACTGTTCTCATGCTTATACCCTTTGGAAAGTTTGCAGCCTGTTCTCTCCCTAATCCAGTTTTGCTGCAATCTCTGATTTGGCCTTGCCAAGAGGAACCTAATGCACACAAAATACCACAAAGAGAAGAGAGAGGAGTTCCCTTGGACTGCAATCATTATTTGGAGGCAGGGCAAAAACCAGATAACTTTTTAAACAGAGAGCCCTTCCACTCGCCTTTTGTTCATCTGTTAACTGTTATTCCACATGGCTGATAATGGGATCGCTGTGACCTTGTGCAGCACATGCAGCAAGTGCAATCCATTAAGCTGGGGCTTGTTTCTTTCTGCTTCTGGCAATATGCAAAAAACGTTCCAACGGCTGCCTGCGCGATCTCTGACATGAGCCAAAATGATCCCAAAGTGCTGAGTTTTGTACTGCCACCAGCTCTTATCAAAACCAGGGAAAGCATGTAAGTCTATATATTTGGTCCCTAAAACTTAGGGACCTGTTTTAGTTGTGTGTGTTTTAAAATTTGTTTTTTTTATTGTTTTGATTTGTCTTTAAAGAATGCATTTAACTCTTTTTATCTGTTACATATTGCCTAGGGAAGGCTTGGAAAGCTGAGAGGCCATCAACAAATATTTTAGCAGAAATAAATAAATACCAGTACTCTCTTCACTGGCATCTACCAGATATGTTGGACTATGACTTCCGGACTATGACTTCCATTATCCCCTGTTAGCATGGCTCTGTCACGTGGTAATACATGTAGAAGGGATGGGTTGAAATGACACTGTAATGTATAATATTGGCTTTCAAGGCTCAGCTTCCTCCCTGGAGTTTCTAGACCAGAGCTAGAGAGCCTGACCCCTTCACATGTTGTTGTACTGCAAATCCCATTAGCCCTACCCAGTATCAGGCATAATGGGGAGTTGCAGTCCAGCAATATCTACAAGGGAGGATGGACACTTCCCCAACAAGAGTCTTCTTCAGGGCTTTCTTTCCATCCCACCAGAGTCACAGGCATGTCAGGAATCCCTTGAACAGCTCACAACATACTGAAGGAGAACTGTTTTCCTACTCCAGCTTTCATTTATTGAACTCATTTGTTTTGCATGTAAACAGTCTATGGTCTAAACCTTAACAATAAACCAGCTTCAGCCAAATAATGAGTAAGCAATTCATCTTTTTAAAACACACACAAAAAGGGCAGTGCAGATAGTTACAGATCTGGAGCAGACATTTCTGAGCCTACCTATGAACTGAAATAACTCAGGCAACCATTCTGGGCACAAGAACAGGGTTGCTACAAATGGGTCCCCCATCAAATTCTGCCTTCAGGTGCTCCCTTTCTCTGGGGTGAGTTAGGGGACAAATGGAAGATGGGACCCTACCTAAGGCTGCCACGCTCCAGAGCATCTTTCTTCTTTGGACTTCTTAAAATAAAAGCCAAGACAACTACCTTCTGGGGGTGCTTTGGCTAGAGATACCACACTGAACAGGGGGTTGTACTTGATGGTCCCTTCCAACTCTGATTCTATGTCTTTTTAGTGGCAAGCAAAGATAACTAAACAGAAGCTGTTGCACTTTGGGCATATCATGAGACAATGTGACTTACTGGCGGGGGGGGGAGATAATGCTTGGAAAAGTGGAAGGTAGTACAAAAAGGAGATAGACTGTACTACAGATAGGCTGATTCAATCAAGGAAACCACAAACATCCCAAGTCTGAAAGATCAAAGCAGGGCAGTTGATAACCAGAGATCTCGGAGATCTCTCATTCATAGGGTCGCCATAAGCTGAAATCAACCTGGTGGCAACTAACAAACAAAGGAATTTTTATTTTCCCCATCCATTTTAATTATTTTGTTGTCTTTTTTTCAGGAAAAAGTCCTAGTTTCATTTATTCGTGGATGGGAGGTGCCCACTCTTTCTCTTTGTGGACAGCTTCGGAAATATGTATATCGAGGAAAGGGATATCCCTGTATAATAAATACATCCCTGTATTTGTCTGGGATGACATGGAAACTCTGGTCTGCTATGCTATGCCACACCTTCACCAAATTCATAATGGGAAACATTGGCACAGACAAGAAAAACCAGCTACAAATAGGGTTGCTAGAGTTTAGAGATTGGCCCTGAGTCTCCAGTTATCACAAGTCACTTCCAAGCAGAAGATGAGGATGCAAATTTTCCAGTTTTGGGGGAGGCTCAGTTCCAGGCAGGAAGAAAAGGCTGGGTACAAATTTCCAGTTCAGCTAGTAGAGCAGCAGCTTGCAACAATTTGCAAGGATTAACTGATGTGCGGCTTCAACTTGCAAAGACTCTGAGTCCATATTAAGCAGTGATGTATTTAAGTCTTTTACTCCAAGTCTCAAGTCAAGCCTCAAGTCTCTGCCTTCAAGTTAAGTCTCAAATCTGGAAAACAACTTTATCCTCAACCTATAATCCAGAATTTCTGGACAGAGTCAAATAAAGTCAGTTTTAACAATTTAAGCAGAGTTGGCCTTCCACGTTTGTGACGTTGCCATTTGCGGCTTTGGAAGTGGGGAATAGGATCCTTCTTACTCTCCCTTCCCAAAGCTGGAGGCTTTTGTGCCAATGGGCATAAAAGAGTATGCAGCTTGGAAGTGGGGAATGGAATCTTTTTTACTCCCCCTTACTGAAGCTCCAAAAGCTTTAGAAGGATCCTTCTTCCTCAAGCCGGTTGCCAACCCATTTGCTGTTCCCCTCTGAGAAAGGCACCCATGCTTTGGGCTTGAGACAGACCGTCCTGTGATCAGTAGGCAAAAAGAGATGGAAGCGCTGTTCAAAGTTGTAATGTGCTATGTTACTGACCCAAGGGCAGCAAGTCAGTCACTAAAAATATACAAGTCTCGAGTTGAGTTGAGTCAGTGCATCGTTTATTGTCGAGTCGAGTCACTGAAGTGACTTAAATCCGATCTGAGTCCAAGTCAGTTGACTCGAGTCTACATCACCGGTATTAAGTCAGCGTCCTCCTTCCCTCCCACTCACAGTAGAACCAGGACTCAACCTCTGCATCCACTTCTGGCTAGAAGCAAGTGTCCTAAATTAAAGGTTCCTTATTCCATCTCCTCAAGCAAGCGAGAAGAAATAGTCCTTGCATTTCACCATGATCTAGGAACAGCCCCTTTAGCTAAGATTTCTAAGAGATGAAAATGGGGAGACACGTGGCCAAAGAATAGTTGAGTTTGGTCAAGATAGCAAAAATTTACATGAGGAAGAAGATACAAGCTAGGAGAGATTGCAGCAGTTTGCTTTTCAGTGAGTGTACTGGGAAGGACAGCCGTTCATCTCCTGTTCTCCTCTTTTCTCCTAAGTTAAACAAGTGCAAACTGTTTTTGCATTTTGAATTCAGTTTGCACCAGTTAAACCAAACCAAGCACAAAGGGGGAAAGTAGGCTTGCCCTTGCCAAACTGGGAGAGTATGAGACAGGCAGGAGCTGTAGTGGTCTGTTGTAAGCAAAGCATCCTCCCCAAAACACAACTCTTTGAAGTTTACAAATGCCATGACAATTTTGTATGCAGGCTGGCCTAGTTCATTAGATGCAATAGCAAAACACATGGCTCCGTTCTTTGTTCTCTCCAGCCCTACGCATCACACTTGGAAGATCAAATTCAACACGTCCTCCTTATTCAAGGTGATTTATTCTTATTATTAAAATATCTCCATCTAAAACATTCTTTTCCCTCATTGCCACCTTCCTCTCCGGAGCCATCTTTCAACCTGATGAACACAGCCTGCCAGTTTAATGGCTCATAGCTAGGGTTAGCTAACTATACAACTGTTTCTCAGACATGCACACCAGTTGCGGTGCTGAGAACCGGAAGAAAAAGAGAAAACATTTTGCTAGAGGATCTACAAATTCCTCCTCAAGCCACCTATACAAAACCCTGCTTTTTAAAAAGAAACCGTTCAGGATTCTGGACTGTAAACCACTCATTGTTCAGCAAACCAATGAGATAAACCACAAAACAGAATTTTGTGTTCAACGGGAATTTGCGTATAAATTTCACACCAAATGGCACACAAACGGGGAAATGCCTGATCGTTGCATAACTGTGGTCATTAACAAACAGTAGCTGGACCATAGCAGGTATTCTAGCTGCTTAACACATTTGTCATCATGAGAAAAAAATCAACAGGACAAAGAGAGTTAAATTAGAATATCTCACTGATAAAGGAGAACATGTATCTCTGAAGAAAATCACACTTCTCACCCGGTTTCTGCTGTTTGCCTTTGCTTTACTCTGCATTTTTCCCCTGTGAATCCGATGACAGGATGTATACGCTCTTCCATCACTGCCCAAATGATGGGAGTGCATTAGACATTTTAATCAAGCCCTCTTTCAGATTAGATCCCTATGGTGACTGTAAATTCTATGGAAATATTTTAAATCACACTTTTTTGTGTTAAGCATTGTAAATTCTACAAACTGCTTTGAACAACAATCTGTGAGGGAAATGTTAAGACAGAGCTTTCCAGACTTTTCATGTTGGTGACACACTTTTTAGACATGATGCATCATTTCGGGACATAGTAAGTCAGTTTTATGTATCATAAACAGATCAAGCATATATTTTGAAAAATACAAATGAAAAGTTTTCATGGGATATGTTGTGTCCCCATACATTTCATTGTTACAATTTATGTATGCGTCCATATCTCTTATAAGGGACTAGTTACTAGCAAACTGGAGGTTAAACTTAACTAACTGCTACCTTGGCCAGGGTCTTTCTTGGCCCAAGGCAGTGGTGGTGACACACCTACACATTGCAACCAACACACTAACGTGTCGCAACACACAGTTTGGAAAGCTCTGTGTTAAGCCCTCTATCTGTCACTGCTCTGATCCAATTCAGCACCTCCCCTCTCTCCATTCTGCAGCTGCATTCCAAGTTTTGTTTTGTTTTTTAAGAGGGGAAAAAACCATTCAATATGACTCCAACCTCTCCTCGCAGCAAGGTATTTTAGCACATGTGGCCATGGGCAGCAAATGGTATGAATTGTTTTCCAAAGTGTTTGTTCACAGGCTTCATATGCATTTACACAGAGAGTCCTTTCAAAATTCAGCCGCACTGTTCTCTATTACACTGTCCAGTTTCCCTCTCTCCTGTCTCTCCTCCAACCCCACCTCATTTCAAGGACAAACTTTCCTGAGCAACGTGATCTTTAGCACTGACTCTATTGATTGCAAAGCACAGTCGTGCTGTATTTACCCAACACTCTTGCCCCTGTTTGTAGTGCAAAGCTGAGCCAGTCAGGGAAAGGTGAGACAATGCCTATGGAGGTGGGAAAATATGTATGCACATTTTTAATGCCTATGTCAGATACGGATTAAAGTGCATAAAATTCCAGTGCTTTTTTTCACCAACATGACGGAGAGCAAGCCAACACGCATCCCAGTATCTTTGAATCGGCTCCTATACAGCATTTCATTATCTGGTTCCAGTCTTTGTCCACATGCATCCATTACGTGATGAAAAAGTTACAGAAACAGGGGCTTGCAGGTTGACACATATGTGCCATATCCACTGGAGCAGTAGCACATCTTTAAGGCCTGTCATCACAACAGGCATGCCACATGGGGAATTTAAAAAAAACCCAAAACCAGACAGCTGCACTGATCTAGATAAACTATTTAGTTTGAGCTGTCCTGCAGGAACAAACTTTTCTAAAACTAACAACTCTTAATTGCAAGCAAAGATCCATCCCCCCAGATATTCTTCTTTACAATATAGGCAGCTCATAACTCGGTATTTTTGCTCCAAAAAATCCACACACACCTCCTGTTACTAGGAGGACTGCAGCTAAACCAGATAGTAAACCAGTGAAGCTTGTACGGATTGGCAGATCCTACCGTCCATGGTAATAAAAGAAAAATCCCAGGTATCCTGACCCTGTAAGCCCTGGACCCATTATATCTCTGGCCATAGCCTTTAAAGTCTGTGGGGAGGAGGCCATCCTTGTTTTAGAACTAAAAGTGGAGTCACTGATCACTCTTTTCCTTCGAGAGATGAAGAAAACACAAATTAGTGGCTGATCAAACTGTCAGACCCAACCCCAGGAAACTGCATTGTGTGATAAGATTTTGGGAGGCTCCGATGTTTGAAGAGGTGCTTCTCTTTTTTAGGACATATCAAAATTATGGAAGAGCAACTTCTCTCTTGCCCATCTCCTTTGTTGGGTGTGTAGGGGGCACAGGAGAAGGTTTGTGGCACTGAGAAATTGGGCGGTGAGCCTTCTTTAGCTGGCCAGACAGCGGCTGGTGGAGGAGGAAGAGGACCAGAGGTGAGTTTTTAAAGGGGTGCATGGCTGAATTGGAGCTGCCAAGAGAAAACATTTCCGTGCAAAAGAAGCAACGGAGGTAGGTGGCAGGGGTTGGAGAAACTCAAATAATCAAATCTGTGAAAGTCAAACCCACGAATGTAGATTGTTGACTGTATTTTATAAGTTTTAAAACTGCTTTAAATTAGTACTTTTGATAGGATTACTTTGGGGTTTTTTTGGAAAAAAATTCATATTGTAAACTTTTTTGAGCTGGATTTTGTTTTAACCTATGCTGTGAGCTGGCTTGGGTCCCACACCAGGAGAAACATAAGGTATTAAAACAAACAAGCTCATTCTTACAACTTTTCCATTTTATTTCCTTATGGACTTGTGGAAGAGCCATATTCTTGACAGTAGGCACTCTAGTTTACAAGACCTGCTTTATCAAAGCTTATTTTGCTGTCATTCATGCCCAGTTTGATTGCTTGAGGCACCTTGAAACCAGATCTATTGTGGCTTTTTTCAAAAAGCTGATTCTTTCAGATGCACAGAACGTGAGCCTAGCTTGCCTGATAAAACTGAAAGTACACATGTGCACAAAGTATAAACAGTGGGACCAGAAGGACCTGCAATGTAAGAGTTACATACAAATCTCCACAGCTATCTGCCTAGGCAAGGATCATATTTCACACACGGCAAAATGCACACAATCCCTCCATTTCCTCCCACACTTCCCTGCTTATTTAATCTATTTTTGATTTTAAGCCCCTTGAAGCAGGGACTTGTTAGACTTGTTCTTTGTAAAGTATCACAAACATGAATGGCATAATAATAACAACACTGTATGTGACTCACGTGGACTTCCAACACAACAAGTCTACTACTATGCAATCCTTTACATCTTACTTTTTGGGGAAAGAAGTACCACAGCATAAAGTGGAATTTTTCCCCACCTATGAACCTACATCTACAGGGTTGTGACCTTAACCTTTAGGAAGCCACAAAATGCTCAGCCTCTTTGTTTCCCCGTTCTTTGAAATAAAACTAAAGAGTCTCTCCTTACAGGATGCGTGCACATAGGCCTTTATCAAAACAAATACTGTCCATGGCTAGACTTCAGTAAATAAATAAATAAATACAACAAGAACAATAAATTAAAAGGATCCAAAGGTGTGGAGTACAAAACAAAATCCAAAGTAATGCATTCTGGCATTACATTAATAAGGGGAGCATTACATTAATAAGGGGAGCACCCCTTATTAAGTCAGCTAGAAGGTACCAAAATAATTATTTTATTTTATTTTATTTATTTATTATATTTATATGCCATCATTTCTCCCAAACCAAGGTGGCCTCCAAAGATTGAACTTTTGAAGCACACTGGCTTAAACTACTTCTTTTTCACTCTCTGTGTAAACCAAATTGTCAAAGTCCCTTCACAGTTAAGGGTATCTACTAGTATAATACAAATCTCTAATTTAATAAGAAAAATAAAGCTGCTAAATCAGTAGCAAAATCAATTAAAAATAAATTCGTAATTAAATAGATATGTTATTCCCAAGCTTTTCAATGGATATGCAGCACTGCTCACTGTCAATTGATTTTTTCTTCACCCTGTGCGTGTGTGTGTGTGTGTGTGTGTGTGTTACGATTGTTAAAATGGATTTTATTGTACCCTGCCCTGAGAATTCTATGATATAGGATGAGATAAAAATATTTTATTTAATAAAGAAATAAAATAAATCTCTAGCTTGCAGTAACTTTGTGAAAGCTTTCTGCCAGCACTGGAAATGAAGATAAGCCGATGAAAAATCAATCATGGGGAAGGATAAGGAGCATTGAGCACAAGCCTTACTAAAAGCAGCCGTTTACTTCTGAAAGGGTTATAAAGGGCAGCTGACTACTCCATACACTGCACAGAAGCTGCTAGGCAGCATTCTTTCAACACCCCAAATCAGTTTTGCAAATCAGAAGTCAAGGAAGGCATCCAGCCGAATGAGTTTTCTTTCTCCACTTTTTCTGACCATAGACAGACAGGACAGCTCTTGCTCTAAATAGAAACATTCTCCCAAAAGATCAGTGGCCTGTCCGCCTGTCCTCCCCACACTGATCATCATAATCTGTGTCTGCTTCCCCCACCACACCACTGCAATTAAATCAAAATTGTTTGCAAGACCATTAAAGAGGTAGAAAGGAACACACCCTTTCCAATCAGACTGAGGAAAGCTGCAGAACAGGTTTGCCTTGAGACAAAATTGCAACCTGCTAATCAGACGGGAGGAATCTTGCGGCTATGCCACCTCTTTAGCCTCCCCTCCCCTTACTTTTCTAGCTGTTCCAAACATCCCGCACGCTTTTTGCTGACTTAGCCAGTGCCGGGAAAGGCGTTGGCTCTGTTCTTTGACTACTAACAGCAAATGCCTTTGCTCATCATCAGCAGGACGAGACTTGAACCCGCCGAGGTCAACCAAGCATCTGCTTTGAGGTGCTTTGCTAAATCAGCTGTTAAGGCATGACACCCCCGCATACGTTGCAAAGTTTCTCCAATGAAAACCAGGACACGTGTGGCCAAGCAACATCAGTGCGATCAAGATGGAAAAAATTATGAATGAGGAAGGACATGCAAGCTGGGAAAAGATGCAGCAGTTTGCTTTTGCCTGAGTTGACTGAGAAGCGCAAGACTCTACCCCTCCGATTTGCTCCCCACTGCTGAATTACTGAGTTTGGCACTTTGAACTTAGGCCATTTCCGCACTAGACTGTTATAGTGCTATTATTCCATGTCCAATGTCCTATGGAATCCTGAGGTTTGCAGTTTAGGGAGCGGCTCAGAAGTGGAATTATAGCATTACAATAGCCTTGTGTGGACATGGCCTCAGTTTGCAGCAGCTGAAGTTAGCTGAAGAGAAAGGGTGAAAGTGGGGGAAAGAGAGAAAATGGGACATTTTAAAAGCACCTGAACAGGGAGAGCAATGGGATTAATCAATACTGTCCCTGCCAAATCAGGAGAGTTGGAAGATATGCCATTTGTGCCTTTACCATCCCAGAATTATTTTTATATATCAGGGATCCAGAACAGGAGACGCTTGTGGTACCTTAAAAGACTAAGACTCTTTAGTTGGTGTAACTTTTCTCAGACTGCAGATCGCTTCAGCAGACGCAAGCCTCGGACCGTGGGCTGAACTCCATGAAAACTTATGCCAGGTAGAACCTCTTATCCTTAAAGGTGCCACAAGACTCTGTTACTTTGCATCGTTGCTGTTGTTTGCCTTCAAGTACTTTCTAACTTATGGCAACCTTTAACTTATCACAGGGAGCTGAGAGTGTGTGACATGCCCAAGGTTGTCCAGTGGGTTTCTGTGGTCAAGCAGGGACTCCAACTCTGTTTTCCAGGTTTGAAGTCCAGTGCTCAAAGCACTATACCACACTGTCTCTCTTTTAGGAACATTTATATCCCCTTTGAAAGCCAGCATGGTACAGCATGGTCTGAGTATTGGACTAGGACTCTGAAAGGCCAGGATTTGAATCCCCACTCAGCCATAGAAACGCAGTGGGGGACCCCAGGCAAGTCATACCCTCTCAGCCTTAGAGGAAACCCTCTCTGAACAAACCTTGCCAAGAAAATCACAGGACAAGGTCACTTTAGGGTTGCCATAAGTCAGAAACAACTTGAAGGCATAAAATAATAAATATCCCCCATTCCTCCTCCCTACTTCATCCTCACATCAAGCTGGCAAAGTAGATTAGATTGAAAAAGAAGTGAGTTTCATGACTCCATGGGGACTGGAATCTGAATTCTCCAGGCTTCAGTCCAACAACCTCAAGAATATACCCACATATTTTTAAAACACAAATTTAAAGACAAAGAGAGAACATCTATATAGAGTGCCTGGCATTAACACTTACTATAGGGTTTTTTTCTTTCTTGTTTATTTTTCATAAATAATATTTAAAACATCCAAATGTTACATTAACTTTCTATATTTCAACTGTTGCTTATATGAAATACAATGTAATCATCATTGTGTGTTACATACTATAAATGAGATGGCATATGTATCATGCAATAATCAATAGGGCCACCTCAGGATATTTTTCTGCCTGATGCAAAGCAAGAGACAGCAGCCTCCTTCCTTTCCATCTAAGACTGGACCAGACTGGCAGCTAACTCTTATTTCAGCTCTGAGGACAAGACCTTCAGGCAGTAAGCTAGTTTATAAGCCTTTCACGTACAGTTCTGCCCTCCAGCAACTTGGTAGACAGCCCTGTGACCCTCAGCCTCTGTCTGGTGCCTGAAGCCACTGACCTACTCTGCCCCCCTGGTAGGGTCAGTGTTGACCCCTAGCCTGCAGATGTAAAGAAATGAAAGCATTCCCCCAGCAAAGATGACAGTATTAGAAAAGTACCTGGCACATTGCACTGTCATAACCTCTGCCATGGAAGCACTGGCTTTGAATTTATGGCATGGAAAAACATAACAGCAGGATGCTCTCCAACTGTCCTGATGTGTCAAGGGGACAGTCATGATTAATCCCCTGTCGTTTCACTTTTTCAGCTGCTTTCAAAATGTCCCAGTTCTCTCTGTTCCTCTCACCTTCCCCCTTTGTCCTCATCTTCCTTCAAACTGCTGCAAAGTGAGTTCAAAGTTGGGGGAAGAGGAAAGGAAGGGGCAAAATCTTGTCCTTCCCAGCTGGCTCAGCAAAAGTAAACTTTCTGCAGCCTCTCCTAACTGGTCTGTTCTTCCTAATTAATAACTTCTGTCATTTTGACCACACTCTGATCTTGACTGACCACAGGTCTCCCAGTTTTCATCTGGGAAACATTGAAGGGTATGCAACAGATAACCAAATACCAAGACTTTCCCATAAAAAGAAGGAATCATCTGGAAGTAAGGCAGTTTTTAGCACTTGCTGCCAGAATTTGTCCCCTAGTCCTGTTTTTTTTCTTATGAAAGTGCAAAATTGCCACGCAAGGAGATGCAGTTACAAGTATAGAAGGGCTCATCTACACTAAACGTTGAACAAAAGGCCAAAGAAAAGTCAGAATGCCATTCGTATTTCACAGTGTCTTTGCATGGCACACTCCTTCTTACAGTCTGAATTCTTTTGAAGTCGCTGAGAGAGGTAAAAAGAGATAAGGGAAAGGCAGAAAATCCCCCCTCCCTACTCCCAGGGATCAGACTATCCATTCAGAGGACTTTTAAGAAGCAGTACACAGGGAAAAATACCTACCCCAGCCAAATGCCCTGGAGCAGACAGAGTTCTCGCTGCCCTACGGCACAGACCTCAAATTGTGTTTGGAAGTGCAGCTATAAGCGATTGTCCCTATGGACTTAACCAAATACTTAGATCCATATTAAACAAGCCATAACTGTTCAGTTATGTGAAGATTCCCTTTGATCTTCAAGGACTCCTTTAAAAAGAAAGGAAAGATAGCACAAAACTAACCCTGCGGTCCACTGCTTCAATCAACAATAAGCAAAGGGAACCAACATTAAAAGTTTATACTGGCTAAGAGGAATCTTAAAGCTCACTTCACTCAGACTTTACACACATCATAGTTGGACCAGGCTGGCTCTAACATGAGGCAAAGTGAGACAAGGGAGCAAGATGCTAGAGGAAACAGCAGCGTGCTGGGTAGCCTGTCCTATTCTACCCTAAGTTACCCCACTATTTTCAGGGGCCCTTTCACACTGTCATGGCAACATCCTATGGAATCCTGGGGTCTGTAGGGGGGACAGATTTAGAATTTTCAGCCAGAGAGTGCCAATGCCTCCTGAAACTACAAATGCCAGAATTGTATAGGATGCAGCCATGACAGTTAAAGTGGAATCAGACTGCTATATAACTGTATAACTCTCAGTGGTGGAAGAGGGTGGTTTTCCATTGTCAGCATAGACAAACAAAGGACTCAGCTGCCAGTTCTAACAGCTTTTGCTCACAGAATGGGAGGGAACATCATCTTGTACTTTGCCTCAAGCAGCAAAATGTCTTGGGCCATCCCTGTGTACCATGCTTCCAGTCCGTGAGGACTAGAAGATGCCTTAGTTTAAATAAATGTTCAGATTCCCAATATTGTCTTAAGAAAGGGGGATAATCAGAGGGACCACCCTCTGCCATGTTAGTTATTGTGTATTAAATTCTGATGCTTTTTATTGACATCATTTGCTGGATAATCAGAATCAAACTGTCACACCTAAAGTAGGAAAATTTGGCTACATTACGTGTAAGATATGTCTTCAAACGGTCAACAGTTGTTGATGTTAAATATTAGACGTTAACTTTGTTACTTGTTTTTATGCTTGTATTTATTATTTATTTATTGGTCAATGGCCAAAATAAAGTGTCTGTATGTCTGGCATCAGTTTGTTAATATGAAAAACAGGATGCTGGATTACAAAGGTCTTTGCATTCATCCCGGAGTATTCCTTCATGAAAGGTAGCCACCCAAAAAGCTTTCAAAGTGTGTTCCTTGCAACTTAATTTTGGACACTTCCAAAAACATATCTTTGGATCTTGCTGTGATTTATACTCCTAACTATTAAAACTGTTGCTCTGTCCCCTGTTCAGTCTGAGAAGACTCAAAGAGACCTAGATTTGCTTGGATGTCCATTCTACAAGGTACTTAGCATCATAGTCTAACCAGCTCCTTTAGGATGCTTAAGAGCACAGAATCTGATTACCTGCCCACTACAACTGGTTTTTCTACTGTCTTTCTAATAAGAACACACACCTTTTTAGCTTTTATAGGACACAGTCAGCAACATGTACTAGCAAGTGGGTGGGTAATGCTGAGGCAGCAATCTCTAGTATGAGAATCGGAATGTTACAAGTATGTTTTCATTTGCAAATTATTGGAAGGTATGTCACTGTAGAGAGCCTGCTGGGCAGAAATCAGTATTCTCATTCTGACCAGTTCCTGTCACCAGCATGGCCTGGAAAGTAATTAATGCAGGTTGAAATAAGGCACACATCTGGACTGTGGGGTTAGAAAGCACAGAAGCCATACTTCTAATCCTTGAGGACTAGAAGACTCCTTAGTTTAAATAAATGCTCAGATTCCCAAGACTGCTGTAAGAAAGCAGAAGAGTGTCTTCCAGCTGAGATCACAAAGAAACCACAATATTAGCAAGGGGTTCAGCTTGAGGCTACAGCTCAGAATCCCTGTTCTGCCTCCATCTATTTCGCCAAGATGTCCCTGCCACACCTAGACAAAGACAGCATGCTCCTTTCACATGCACTCCATCTAACTTGCAATTTGTGAAAACAGAGTATCATTTAATAAAACTCACTGAATGTAATTATGGTGTGTCACCAAAAGAAAAAAGAAAAAGAAAAGACAAACAGCAAAGTATACTTAGTTAAGCTGTTCCAGATGTCTTGGGTTGCAGAAAGTAGGGCAAGATCAGACTTGCAACCTCTAACGTTTGTCTCAGAGCTACTTCTAAACTACTGCAGTGAAGAAGAAAAAAGTCACTCCACAGCCATAACAGGTCTTTCATGAAATCTAACTGGGGTGGGGTAGGGAGTAGAGATGCACCACACCTAATTATTTCTTTTGTAGAAGCACATTTTTTTCCTAGAGGCGGCTGTGTTCCTAATTAAGACTGAGCATGATTCAATCCAGACTGAAAGAGGAGCAGCGTGGAGACACATTGCACATGGCGGCTACTTGCTGGGCTGAGTCCCATCATCAGAAGTAACAACACATTCCAACCTGTTTTACTGCTTTAGCAAGTTTCTCCCACAGACTTTCACAGTGATTCAAATAGGATATGAAGAACCAGTTTCATGCCTTCCACAAAGCTATACTATTGTATTTTTCCATTTGACTTCTGTATGCTCTTCATCATTGCTTTCATAAAAATAGGTTAAAAGTACAAGCCAAACAGGCTTCTATTGCATGTTATTAAAAATGAACAACCTTTCCACCCTGCCCTCCATGCTAACAGCCAAATACAGGAAGAACTCTATACTTCAATAAAGAAAAAGTTGCACATAGTGTTGTCATGTCAGAGCTTCTAGAGAAATGAGGCTTTCATTTTCACTTGGAAAAAAAGTTTCTAAAAAGGAAAGTTTCCAGTTCTTATGGGGATGGAATAGAATAAATGTATTAGATTTCCATGATGTACACAGGTAAAAGAAGCCAAGTTTTCTCAGTGCAGAATTTAGCAATCTCGGCAGAATATGTGTGTGTACACGTTAGTGTGTTAGTCACACATATACACTGAACACATAAAGGACAAGATATAAGTCAGAAACAACCATTCCATTGCTCTCAAAGACTTCCAGAAATAGGACACAAAAGAATCAAGAAAGAGAGATTAGATGAATTTGCCTTTTCTACTCCCTTAAAACAGACTGGCATTTAACAGTTTATAGCCCTGGAACCTGCCTGCAGTACCAAGACCATTTCCGCACTACACTGTCATAGTGCTATTACCCCACTTTCAACATCCCGTGGAATCCTGGGGTTTGGAACTTAGAGAAGGGCATTCAGAATTCTCAGCCAGAGAGCTCTTTGGCCTCAGGAAACTACAAACCCCAGAGTTCCACAGGATGCTGAAAGTGGAATAACAGAACTATAACAATGTAGTGTAGAGATAGGCTTAGTTGAAGGATGTGAGAAACAGGAACAAAGTAAAAATGTATGGTGAGAATCAGGAACCTTGGCCCTTCCGATGTGATTAGATTTCAACTTTCATCTACCCCAGTCAGAGTGGCCAATGTCACGGATAATGGCGCTTGCAATCTGGAGGCATCTGGACAGCCACGGAGTTCCCTTAAAACAAAATGAGACACCCAAGATGCTTTTCCTTCACCACCAGGGATCTGCATTCCTGTCCCACATCAGGACTGAAAGAAACAAAGGGAAGTTCAACCCCCCCGTGATTTGCACTGAAAATTTAACACTGAAGTCATCCACAGATGGCACAAAGTGAAAGAGGTAGCAATGGGGATAGCCAAATAGTAGTGGAAGTTGTTAACTGAAAAGCGTCAAAGATTATAAAGTCTGAAGGAAGTCTGAGGGCTGGAAAGAGCAGCAATGGTGAAATGGGAAAAAGGTGAGGAAGTTGTACAACATAAGAAATGTCATCCTGGATCAGACCAAATGCCTACCAACTTCAACATTGTGATCGTGCAAATAGTCAAACAGCTGCCTACAGGAAGTCCATAAGCAGGACTGCAACCACAACTGCATCCTCCATTCACATTTTCCAGCACCTGATACATGCAAGCATACTGAAAGCAATCTATCGTCATCCTGACACTGGTGGCCTCATCCACTACAAATTTATCCAGTCCCTTTTGAACCTTCCAGCTGGTACCTACAGCCCACCACAACCATAAAGATATAACTCTCTTGCCACAACAACTCCACTGGCTGCTGGTTAGTTTCCAGGCACTATCCAAAGTTGGTTATGGCCTACAAAGCCCTGCATGGCTCATGGCCAGGTTATCTGAAGGCCCATTTTCTCCCTATATGAGCTTCTTGAGATCTTCTGGAGAGACCCTTCTGTTTCACTACCCTTGCAGGTAACAGGAGAGGGCCTTCTTGGTGACTGCTCCAAACCTCTAGAACTCCTTCCCTAGAAAGGTGAGACTGGCACTCTCCCTGTTATCATTTTCTAGGCAACTGAAGATCTTTTAGCTTTCACAAACCTTTAAGAGATGACTACTCAGGAGGAAAGGGCCTTTTATGTGTAGTGTTGCTTAATTTTTTTCTTCTTTTTAATGATCTACTTTTAACCAGTTTTATCTTTATTGATAGTTTAATTATACTTTAACTTTTGTATGATGTAGGGGTTTTTTTTAGCTGTATCCATTATAATGTTTGTCAACTGCCCTGAGCCCTAATTTAGAAAAGTGACAGGCTATAAATAAACAGATAAATTAATTAAAAACAAGCTGACTATCTTGTCTTTTTGACTGACAGCTAAAATCCGCTTCTGTAGACTACTACCTAATCGAAAAATAATCTGGACATTTCAAAACAAACAAAGCAATGACTGGCAGTAAGCCAGTCCAACAGGCACATTTATTTCTCACTCGATAAGTACAAGTGACAATCGGTGCGTCTCGATGGGACACTGTAGACCGGACAACCAAGCCCCATAATTACAACCGTTCTTAGCAGGTACGGACTCCACTGTTCCAGGGTCCCATTTGCCTCCAAAGTGGTTCACACATTATTTCACTGATACTAACAGAGGACTTGTCCATACTACACAATTGTAGCACACTGATACTCCTTTAATTACCATGATTCTGTCCTAAAAATCCCTGGGATGTATAGTTTGTCAGAGTATATAGAACTCTGTTAGAAAACTCTAATCTACACCTCTGAACTATAGCACTAGGACCCTTTCACACTACACCATTATACTATCTTCCACTTTTGACTGCCATGGCTCCATCCTAAAGAATCCTGTGATCTGTAGTTTGGGAAGGCACTACAGTTCTCTGGCTGAGAATTCCAAATATGTCTTCCTAAACTGCAGATCCCATAGTATGTTGCCATGGCAATTACAGTGAAATCACAGTGCTGTCACTGTGTAGTATGAAAGGACCCCTGGAGAGCTGTCACGCAGGGAATACTAAGTCCTTTTACCAAATTAAAAACCCCAGGTTTCTGTAGCATCTTGCCATGAGAATGTGGAATCATAGCCTTATAACTGCATCGTCTAAAAGATTCCCTGGAGAGTTGGTTTGCAGAAAATTCTATGTCCCTCACCAAACTAAAAATCCCAGGTTTCTGTAGGACGAAACTGCAGTGATGGTATCAAGCTGCTATAACTTAGTGTGGACAAATCCACCATAGTGTGGACAAATCCAGGAACTGTGAAAGGATGACTGTGGTTATCCAAGGCTAACCAAGACATTTTGTTCCCAAAGTGAAGCCAGTGCACCCAACACATACTTTCCATTCTATCTACAGAAGCCACCTAATAGCCAATTCAATCTTCACCATACCTAAGAGCAACAGGCTAGCTTCAGGGGCACAGGAGACAGTGTGAATCACAGTGTCTTGTCCTCCAAGAGAGGGGAACGGTCACGTAACAGCCATCAAGCTGCTGCCCAGCATCTCTTGCCTAAGACATTTCATCTAATGGCAGAGCCAGTCCTCTGGCTATTTAGGGAGCCACAGCACAGGTTGTGTTTGAAGCAAGAGCTTCTCAGTTCCCAGCTCAAGTTTTTGGTTACCAGCTCACTGTACTGGTCAGAGTTCATACTGAAAGTCACTGAAAGCAATAGCCAGAAATGTCCATCCATGCGGCAGATAAGCACAGAAGGCCTCGTGGAAGGCGAACCACACTCCCACTATATTGCTGCAACGAACAACCAGCTTGCCAAAGGTTTCAAAGTGAAAGTCAAAAGCGAGTCTATTTGCCTTATTGCATCAGTTAGTATCCTGTTCCTTGCATTAACATTAACCCTCAGCTGCCCTCACCTGTTGGAGGACTCGATCCAGCGGCTCCGCTTTGCTCAGTCCTTCAGGGGTTAATCCTGTCACTTCCTGGCATTGGTCACTCAGTTCCAAGCTGTCTGCTTTTACCAGGCATTTGTGCAGGGTCCCTACCTGAAAATATTTAACAAAGCCAGAAGAGGGGAAAGGGATGGGATGGGGGAGGAAGAAAAAGTAAGTAAAAAGTGGAATACAATTGCATGCACACGCAGACAAATTTTGAAAGAACCCAGAGATTTGCACTGCTGAATTTTTAGGGAATGCACTGCAGCTTGTTTTCAAAGATGCAAGGGACAACTGCACAAAACTCAAGATCTTTTCACATTCCTCAGAATGCCCATCTCCAAAACATCTACATCGCCCCCTCCTGCTATACTGCCACGCAAAACTGACCTGGCCATAATATTTGAACTGGGGGCTGGAAGGGAGATTGGTGACCAGCCAAATGTTGCACTGCAACTCCCATTATCCCCAACCACAACCACTGGCTGTGCTGGCTTTGGTAGATGGGAACCAGAATTTTTAAAAAATCATTTGGACAGCCACAGGTTTCTCCTCTCTGCCTTACATAAATCCCATAAGAAAAGGTATGTTTATTCCATTGGAGAAATGGCTGAGGCTTTCTTTAGAGACCCTTGTGCACTGCCCCCAAACAGGTCCCACAATAATATGACAACTGGGCAAACCACTGTTTTGGAGTTCTTAAACAGTCTTATTAATAAGCTTTAAAAAAGTTATATTAAGCAGGGAAAGGGGTGACAGGGTTCAGTAGGTAAATCTGGGAATGTCTATGCTGCTTTTCTCACAACAGAAGAGGATCTCTGGGTATTCAGCTCCTGTAAGAAGCCACAAGTCCCGAGAAGCAACATGCAGGCCTGAGTCATGACAAAACAAATGAAAAATACACCCCAAATACCCCAAATGACTGGGGAGCGGGGAGAATAAGTCATCATTTCTAGGAAAGGCAAAGGCTTTCGCATCCAGAACTTGAGAGATCAATTTGCAAGGGGAAGGTGAGCAGGGAGAATTCTGTTTTTGTCATCGAGATTTCTGTCCCCTCTCCCTCGATTTCAAGGACTATTCTGAAGCCAGTGAAGTCACCCCCCCATTAAAAAAAAAACCCCAAAAACTCAGGAAAAAAAGACAGGCATGTGTGGGATAGGGTGGAGAGGTCAAGGCATTGGCCACAAGACTTTTCTTTTCCCTTCTCCAACCTAATTTTGGGAGAAATGGGGGAGCAAGAGAGAGAAATGAGAGAGACCCACATTGACTCAGATATCAAAGACCCCAATTTACTCAGATATTCAAGACCCACTAAGCAGGAGGGAGGGAAGGAAGCAGGAAATTTACTCTGAAGGAAGCGCATGGAGAGGGTTGCCTTTGCTTGCAGTTGCAAACCCCAGATTTATTTTTTTTTAATTTTTTGGAGGGGGAGAGAGGTGGATCAGGGGAAGTTGGGGGTGGGGGGAAGGAAGCCATACCTTCTTGCTGTGTAGATCCACAACTTGCCACACCAAGAGAATTAGTTCCCTCTCATCGGACCCCAGCTTAGCCCCATAGGCACCAGCGGTTGCCCCAAACAAGACCACCAGAGCCTCACTGTGCGAAGAAGCCGTCATGGCCACAGAAGGGGGAGGGAAACAGCTACAAAAAGCAGAGTTTACAAACAAAACAAAAATAAAGAACACAAAACAAAAACAACAACAAAAAGAAGGAAAGAAAGAGAAGTATAAAACAAGCCAAACACAAAAAATCCCCCAAAATAAAGGCTCACCCCCATCCTCCAGGTGCTCCAAGTGGGTGTAAAGCCAGAACTAGCTGGAAAAGGGGGACAGGGCTGGGGAGAAGGGAGCTAAGACCCAAATAATATAAAGCTTTGATTATTATTATTATTTTTTAAAGAAAATCTAGGGGTTCCTCCTCTCCCCAGTTTTGCTGTACCTGCTTTGGGCTGCTCCTTCCTCCCTTGGGTCGGACGGGGAGATGAAAATGTTCAACAAGCGCTGGCTTTCTCTCCCTCTGACATCATGGCAGGAGCCCAGCCTTGGGCTTTTTTTTTAAAAAAAAAAGGTCTTTTTTTTTCTCCCTTCTTCCCAAGTTACCTGCCCATGAGTGAGGCCACGTGACCCTTGTCAATCTCCCACAGGGACAATGCCATTGCGCCTTTAGGAAAGGTAGAGGCGGGATCAAGAGGGAGAGGGAGGCAATCAATGCCTGGCTTAAGCCTACCTGGTTGGGTTTTTTTTTAAAAAAAAATCTTTTTTTTTTAAGTGAGTTGGAGGAATCAGTAGGGAAACTCCCTTTCTCCTCCCTTCATCATTTTATTCCAGCTCCAGGAAGTGCCTTAACCTGTTTTCAGGCTGCCCCCTCATCTTGTTTCCCTCTCTTTCAGCTTCTTTGCTTCCAGGAGTCTTTTATCAGCAAATGGAATGCAACACTCTGCTGCATTTGCTTTTCCCTCAAAGGCATCAGGCGGCCTCCCAGGATAGCTTCCCTCCCACAACATCCATTCTAAAAAAAAATTATTTTCTTCCCCACCTGCCCCTTTGGATCACCTGGGCCAAAAAAAAAAAGGTTTCCTGTTACAGAATCACAGGAGTTTGGAAGAGATTCCCAAAGAATTTCATGCTGAAATCACACAGCCTTGGCTCATCCACAGTGAGAAATGATACATAGCTTTTAAACAGCCAGCATGATATAGTTGTCTGAATCATAGAATCATAGAAATGTAGAGTTGGAAGAGACCCCAGGGGCCATCCAGTCCAACCCCCTGCCATGCAGGAACACCCTCAAAGCACTCCCGACAGATGGCCATCCAGCCTCTGCTTAAAAACCTCCAAGGAAAGAGACTCCACCACACTCCATGGAGGCAGCATCTTCCACTGCCGGACAGCCCTGACCATCAGGAAGTTCTTCCTGAGGTTCAGGTGGAATCTCCTTTCCTGCAGCTTGAATCCATGGCTCCTGGAGGCTCAGGTTCGATTCCCCACTCAGCCATGAAAATCCACTGGGTGAGTTTGGGCCCACTGCATAGATTGGACTACCACCTTGGAGACCCAAGTTCAATTCCCCGCTTGGCCATGGAAACCCACTGGGTGACCTTGGGCACACGACACAATCTCAGCCCCAGAAAACCCTGTAATAGATTCGCCTTTCAGAGTCTCCATTAAGTCAGGAAAAACAGAAGAACAATAAAGTTTTTTTTTAAAAAAAACCTCAGTAAATTTATTTTGTCTCATTTTAATACATTCACATCCTCCCCTCTCAGTGCACACAATTTTCTTCTCCCCATTTCACCCTCAAAAAGGCCCTGTTGTGTTGGTTGTTTTCAGAAGCTGTGATATTCCTTAGGCCACCCAAGGAACAGAGCGGAGACTTGGGAGAAGAAAAAAAAAACATGGGTGGAAAAGTTATATTTGGGAGGAATAACTCCTAGAATCCCATAGCCAGCCCCAATAGGGCTGGAAACATAGTATTTGCAAGCTCTGAACTCGAACCCACGTCTCATTGAACCCACCTTGACTTGATATCCTACCTCAGCCTAATAGATCTTGAAGGCAGGTCCAACAGCCAAGCTAAAGAGATTGAATTTTGAGATCTTCCCTGCTTAGCTTCCAGCTAAATCAGGTACCCTTTATGGGTTTATGCACCAATACTGACTCCATGGGATAGGGAATTTCAACATATGTTTATTTTTTCTTTGCTGTCCAATAAATTGTGCCGGTATAAATTCTCTCTGCCACATAACAACCCGTTGTCCTTTGTTACTGTCACTTTTATTGCTAATTACGAGAGCTGGCCAGAAACAACAGACAAGCAGGTTCACCTGGGCTTTAGCAGAGATTTTATCTTCAAACCCAAAAATTTGCCATAGCATTGAGGCTTTAGCTTAGAAAAAAAATTAAACTGAGGAGGATCAGATAGAAGCAATGCATGGTTTAGAGAAACTGGACAGGCAGACTTTTAAAAACCCTAGATGTGCTTCTAGATATATCTTTCACAGTGCAAGTGCAATTGCTCTGTCTTATATAGAGAATTTTATGGGGGAATCCAGATATCCGTTTGAACTCCTCTTGGGTTTTCAATGGTTTCTCAGTGGAGAAAAAAGGATATCCAGGCAATGTTTTTTCATTAGAAATTAATAGAAACCGTCAGTTTAATTGTATCCTGTACAGTCATGAAGGTGAAACTGTCATAAATCACACAAATATAGGAGCCAATTCAAAAACTGTTTATAGCTTTTTTTTAATGTACGCATGATGACTTAGCATGGTGAGAAATGTATTCTAGCAACAAATATTAGTAAATAACTCCCATTTTAGAGCAAAACCAACAAAGTGTTCAATTAGACCATGGGTTTGGAAACCACAAGCCCATTGCATTGTTACCAAACAAAATAACTACCTCAAAAAGGAAGTGTTTAAACTGCTATTTGTTTACCAGACCAATTGTGAGTGTGATTGCACTGGATATTTTTTTACCACACACTGCTTTTGTGCTTTTTAACTCAGATGACTGAGCAGAAATTTAACTTTTGATGCCTGCCCTACCCGAATATGGCTCTTGGAAACTGATTAA